>VXAX01004357.1:88203-122849 GCA_013399835.1 Leptocoma aspasia
GGCGGGGGGGCTCACATTTGCCTTTAGTTGTCAGGGAAATCCCTGGACCTCCACAGTCTTTGGAAAATGTTAGAGATGGTGCAAGGACATGGGCCAACTCTTGTGGCACTCGGATGCAACTGTTGAGTCTCATGGACTTGAAGAGATGTCTCGGGCAATCCCTGAGTCAATACCACTCTTCTTGCTGGTAGTTTTCCTCTGTGCCCAGAGCCCTGAAAGACCTTGTTGACGAAGGCTGAGGTAGAGAAGCCACTGATTACCTCAGCCTTCTCTGTGCCCATGCCATTAAATCACTTCCCCTGTTCAGCAATGGGTCTACATTTCTCTGTTTAGCCTTTTTTGCTACTGTAGTGGCAGAAGCTCATCTTGTCATCCTTGATGTTCCCTCCAAGTGACAACTCTAGATGAGCTTTGGATCACAGGTAGCTATGGGGAACCCTCATCACATTCCAAGGGCATTCCTGGACTTCTAGTCCCAGTCTGAGGTGGGCAGATGCAACAGGGTGCTGCTTCAAGTGACCCCTGGGGAGAATTTGTACCATTGTCTAAAGCAGGAGGTGTGCAGCCATGAAAGCTTTCCTGAAGGAAAACCTGGTGCACCCAAAGCTTGGAGCAGCTCTGCCAGGGACCTTTCTGTCTCCTGCTTGTGGGCTGTTGTCAGAAGCCAGGCAGGAGAGGCATGTTCCTGTGCCTCCCGACTGCTGGGGTGGACAGGTTCTGTCTGGGAGGTATGGGTGCTCTCACAGTTAATGTGTTTTCTAGAAACACCCCGTTGTCTCTGCTGGGAGGATCTGGTGCAAGGCAGCAGATGGGCACTTGGGGTGTGGGCTGACAGATCTCATTGGGGTCTCTTTCCTCCCACCCTGAAAAAAGGCAGCTGTGGTGCCATAAGGTGACCCAGCCCCACACTCCTGCCCATGGCCCAGGAGCACTGTGATCCTGGGAACCCTGGGGTCCCACCATAGGTGACCAGCCAGAGACAGGGCACTCCCTCCCCTCCTGTCCCTCACTGCCCAGGGGTGGCAGGGAGGGAAACAGACTGCAAGGGCAGGTTAATACAAATGGACATGCTGTGAAAAATGGATACTAAATTATCCCCCGATCCAATAAACCTCTCAACCCACCTTCTCAGAAAAGCCTCGGTGAGTAGACAGGCCTCACAAGTTGCTCAGCAGCTCAATAAAATCTGTCTCTGCCCTGTCAGATTGAAAAGGGAAACAAATGGCAGAATTCGGGGGCCTCCCCGAGGAGGCCTCTCTCCTGCATGAGTGGCTCTGCTTGTGACACCAGCTCCCTGTGAACACCAGCTCCCTGTGACACCAGCTCCTTGTGACACCAGCTCCTTGTGACACCAGCTCCCTGCGACACCAGAGCTCTGCCTGCAGCCTGAGGCGGCCACACCGCAGGCAGCTGCTTGCAGCAGGACCATGAGCTTGGGAGAGTTCCCCTCCTTCCTCCTTGGCTCCCAGGTGTTGTCACGGAGAGGGATTTCATCCACAGTGCTGTGGGATTGCTTTGAGGTGCAGGAGCACCCAGAGCCTGTGCAGCCAGCCCCAGCCAAGGCTGCAGCAGTAGGGAGCAGATGGAGGCTCAGCCCCTGCCCCACACCATCCCTGCCATGCACCCCAGCCTGCTCAGCTGTCTGGAAGTGGCTGCCTGGGGTGGGAGCACCCTTCCAGGGCTGTGTTTGCCCTCACAAGGAGCTACAGTGTGGAGAAAGGGCTGGATCCTGCTCTGCCAACACCAGTTTGTTCTGCTGTCTTTGGTGGGGGCCTCTGCACCTCTGCACACGGGTGTAGGATGATTCATGAGCATGCAGGTGTGTTGTATCTGCACTCAGGCCGTGCTAATCCTGTTTAGTCATTTTTCAGAGGATTTCATTTAGATACTGGGCCGGGGCTCTGCATGCCCTTGACAATACTGAGCAACATCATTGCTCATATTTAAACTCTCTGACATAGCTAGTGATGGTGAAATTAAAAGAGACAATGACATAAAGCTCTCACCCAGCAGTGGTTTTCCTCCTGCCAATCACTACTCTTGCAGTTCCCCTCCCTTGCTGAAAGCCAAGGATAAGGGGCAGATTTTGCAGCTTACCTGGAAGACCAGCAGGTCTGAGCTCTTCTGGACTGACCTGCGTGCCCAGTCTGTTCAAGCTAAACCTACAGAGCACACAGGAGGAGCGGGCACCACCTACAGTGAAAACCCACAGCAAACCCCTCACAGGATATAACACAGGTGATTTGTGCCAGCAAAGACTTTGGGCCCTGCTGCTGCTGTGAGCAGCTCCCCTGTGCTCACCCAGCCTGTAGCAGAGCCAGAAACAGCCTGGGCTGCTTGGGCACAGCACCCATCTCTTGCCTCCAGTCCAGCTCTGACTGTACACACCAGTTTGCTGTCGTGGCCCCTCTTGCTGGCTGGCAAAAGGAGAGGGTTGCTCCCTGAAATGACAGCTGAAGATACAGATGTTCTGTGGTTTATTCCATGGCTTTTGATACCTAGTAAGTCACAGCTGGCTTGCCACACTTCTTTTTTTTTTCTTCTTTTTTTTTCTTCTTTTTTTCTTCTTTTTTTTCTTCCTACTGTTATCAGAGCTGAAAATACGGCTTTGATTAATACTGCAGCAATGGGAAGAGAAAGCCTGTCCTGAAATTCTGGTTTAAAAATAAAAACAACTAGAGAGAAATATTTTATGCCCCTTGTGAGTAGATGGAGGCTTTAATTTCATCTCAGGTTTCTACCATCATACCACTCAACAGCAAGTGGTGTGGTCATGAGGATCTAGATTAGGAAGGGTATGAATCGTGTCTACTTTTCACTGGTTTTACTGAGCAGCAGGTACCTAGAAACCTTTGCCATCTGGCCCAGGATTTCTGTTATTTTACCCTCAGAAACTATTTTTTTTCTGTTAGATACGTCATTTCCTTTACTGTTTTTAAAGGCTATAGAAAGGGGGCTTTGTGAAACTTAGCAATTAATAGTAACTGGCCATAATGTCTAAGTAATTATTAGCTACCCACAGAATAAATGAAAGATTAAAAGGTAGTAATCTTCTTTCCTCTTTGTTGCTTGCTATTAATGGCTTCCTAGTCTACATATTAAATGGTTATCAAGGCAGTGCTCCATTGCAGAAAATCTGTACCATTAAAACTTGAATTTATTGAGAGCAGGGAATAAGTTCACTTGAAAAGAGAAGAAAAATTATAAGGAGTTTTGGTATACAGGGACTTTGCACCAGTCTAAATCCAAACATTGCTTTTCACATACTGGTTGTCATTAGTGTCACTTGAAACTGGGAGCAGACAAAGCCTTTGCAGGAGCCAGGGGCAGTGCTTGGCAGTCCATGGACCTGTAAGGTAGCCCCATGGCTACTGAATTTCCAGAGGGGGTTATTTCTACTTTAGAAGATACACAGGGTCAACAAATAAAAGAAGTTAAAAACCAGGACAGTAGGAACAAAAGAAAGTACTTGGCATCCATCAGACATGGGAAATATTGAATGCAAGATGAGGAGCCATGGCTAGGCCAGCCATGTAATGAGGAGGGAAAAAAAAAATCAAGACTTTCCAGCTCCATGCCTCATAAAATCCAACTGAAATCAATCCACAGTTTTGCCAGTCTTGAGTTATTCAGCAAACCCAAGGTCAGACCAGTGGAGTCTCCATCACACATCATCGGCTGTTCTCTTTATCCCAGTACGGCAGACAGGAAATCAAGAGACAGAGTTTGATCACTGCAATATAGGCAAACATTTGGGGCCAGACTGCAAGGTGATTAAGTGTGCATTAAGGCCCGCTCCCATTTAGCAGAGCCTTTATATACATGCTTTGAGTGCCACTGGAGCTAGAGAGACCCAAAGAGACACTTAAATTTCTTCCTGCATCACTGCTGACTACAGTATAAACATTTAAGAATTTAAAGACTCTCTGGGTTGAGCACAGCTCTTAGTACATAAATGGGGCTGGAAGAATTGGGAGTTGCAAGTTGCCATTGCAAGCTGAGGTGCGTGGCAGGTGCTGGAGGCAGTCATCATGTAAATGGGGCTTTCTGGGGCAGCAGGAGAGCAAAAGTGAGCCAAGAGAGGTAGCCAGGGTCTGCAGAATTACAAGTACATTTTATGTGTGTTTAAGGTTGAATGTTTATAGGAGGGTGATCCTGGGAAATGAAAAAAAACAGAAGCCAAAACAATGGCCTCTTTTCTCCCCTGATGTATTCTTTTCTTTCCTGATACAGCCTCCTAATTTCAATAGAGGTGAAGGAGGCCAGGGATCCAATGCAGGGATCTGAGCTCGTGAGGTGGCAGTACAGTGAGTAAATCAACAGCAGATATATCAGGGGTATATCACCTCTTGCATGTTAAAGCACACATGCACATTCGTCCCGTTAATATTCTTGGTACAAATGGAAATGATTTCTTGAGCTGCTAGACAGGGAGGAAGACCAGGTCCCTGCCCTGAAGAGTTTGCAGATGAAATGTGAAGAATACGGTGCTGCAGGCAGAGAGGGAACACAACATGAGCTGAGGCACAGTTGTTATTCCTGGCACACTCTGAAGCCTCCTTCCCAGTCTGTTGCCTGCCTTTGATGTGAATCATTCCTCCCTTATTGAAAAGCTCCCTTCCTGAGGTGCTCCTGGTTTTCATCCTGCCTCTCTAGGTGTCCTTGCATTGTCTTCTTTACATGCTCTTCTCCTCCCTACTAGCAGACTTCCTTAGGACATTGCCTTAATCCCTCTCCTCACTCCTGGCTTTGTCCCCAAGATGGCTCTATCCTGCCGCCCACTTCAGTGATTGTTTTTGTGCTGGCAACTCACAGATCTATTTCCTCAGCATTCTATTTCCTCAGTCCATTCTACAACAGCTCCTGCGGCATCTTCTCCTTTACGTCTCTTTCCCCCCTTCCCCCAAGAATTGTCTCTTTCCAGGCTGGCCCTCAGTCCTCTCCCTTCTTGCATGTCACCATGGGAGTGGTAACAACCCTCCTACAGGTCCCAGAGGGTGACTGGCTCACAAGAATGTGTCTTCTCTGTCCCCTTCATCCCACTCAGAGCCATGGACAGCATTAGGAGCAGCCACCATGCTCAAGGTCACCGGGCTTTGTGGTCCTACAAGCCCTGGGGAAATCCACCCTCTTGGAGAGCCTGCCTTTGTTCCTGCTAGTTTGTCCTGGCTACTTTGTCTGCCCAGCAGAACACTCACAAACCCTGCTTTTCAGCTAAATTTCATGCCCTTCTGAAAGAAAGGCCTCTATTTAATCATTCCAGCAGTGTCTAAAACCCCTAATTCCTTCAACATAGTGACAAACAGTTCTGATTATTTGTAGAAAAGCTTGAAAAGCGTAGAGCATATTTTATTACCCACAAAAGGTGCCTGACTGGCAGCCATGGAGACTTGTCCTCTATTTATCTCTAGAGCTGGACAGCACAAGCAGTACACATCCCTCCAGAATATCTCCCTGCTCACATTTTGAAAGGAACATGGTGGCCTGTCACCATGAGAGGATGGTACTTTCTGTTCAACCCACTGAGTGTTTTTTCAGTGCCTGGGACAGCAGCAGTCAGGTTGCTCATGGGAGCAGCTGGGGAAGCCTTGGAGAAACTCACCACAAAAACAATTGCCCTCTCAGAGGCTCTGGGTGATTCGGAGAGTGTGAAGCAGTGTCTGCTCCTGTCTTTTTGGGCAAGCCAGGTCTCATCCAAAGTCAATTATGACTTTTGGAAGTGCTGCTTGAGGGGTTGTGAATTGTCATCTGGGGATGTATGGAGGGAGCAAACCCCATGCTTCCTCATTAAAGCAATAAATGCAGTAGATTTTCTGGAAAAAACCCTGGAGCTTCTCTTTTGCCACCAAAAGAAGGATTAATTCTGAGAACACTTCACTGCAATGCTTGGCTCCTACTGTTGTAAACCTGCAGAAAGGCAAGATTCCTCAGATTTTATCTGCAGCAGAAGCAGCAAAGGTTATGGACAGCTTCACCAGCTCTTGGTGGCAGTGCTTCCTCAGAGGCCAAGTGCTGCAGGAGGGCCTGGAGCCTTCCTCCAGAGCAGTGGCACTGTCCTGCCCGTGCAGGAGCTCAGTGTTTGTCCCTGCTTTGCAGCAAGTGCCAGGGAAATTATTCCCTGAGCAGAGAGGTAAATATATTACAGGATCTCTACTCTTCACGTTCCCCCTTCTCCTGCCCCACTTTGCAGCGCCACACACCAAACACAGATGTGCAGTGACATTTTTAAATTATGCACTGATTTGTTCAGGTTATGCAAAAAGAATATTAAGCACTCATTGCTACCATTCAGGCTGGGCCTTATATTTTCTTTATGTGCACTGATGTTAAAAATAAAAAGAAGCAAAACTTTCAAGCACAGCCAGTCTGGAAAGAGTTGTTTTTGCTTCCTAAAATGAAGCATAGCTTGGTTAGAGGACTTTTTACTTTGTCAATAATTAAACAGTTCTGCACTTGTTGAGGCAGGCCTGAACATAGGTACCAGGATCAGCTAGCCTTGGCCACAAGAGGCTAAAACTTTCTACCCTGTCTACAGTATGGATTTTTTTTCCAAAAAAAAAGAGAAGTCCTTGCAATATTAGCCTTGACAACTTCACTGGCAAGAGCACACCTTCACAGCAGATGGGGTACCAAGGAGACAGTGCATTGGAAGAGATATCTGGGTTGTGCCTGCTCTGAGCTGAGTTTCATGTGGAGATTCTTCCCAGAAACAAAGCAGGCACAGCTGGTTTCTGCTCAGCCTTTCAGTGTTCAGGTGGAATTCAGCTGCTGCTGGCGCTGCTGGGGCTNTTATTTTTGGTCCAGAGCAGTCAGGACAGAGTTTCAGCAGAAGGAACCCTGTGCTGTCCTCTGCAAAGGAGGACATGATTTATTTATTTCAGAAAGCTGATGGACTACAGCCCATCTGCATGTACAGGGCAGGGGAGCAGGATGTTCCTGCCCATGTGAAGGGTCAGTCCTGCAGGGCTGAGGGGCAGAGGAAAGGGAAGCTTTCTGTTTGCCTTCATGCAAAGCTTTCCTTCTCCTGCATCACCATTCTTGTTCATCTGTTTTTTTACCCATCATCATCTGGCAACATGAAGCACTCCTGCCACGGGAAGGGCTCTCATTGTGTGTTCCAGTTAGGGGGAAGGAGGAATGGGTGAAGGAGAGCTGAGACAGAGATGTGTGCTGTCTCCCTTGCCCATGGATAGCAAAAAGGTTGGAGGGTTAATATACCAGAGGGAAAGTACCATGTAAGGGCAGGTCCCTGAAGGGCAGCAGGTGTAGGAAGGTGTTGGGGCTGCATTGGTGTCAGTGTTGGAGGGCTGGGATCAGGGAGAGAGCCCTGCTTTCCCTTTAGACACTGAGCCTGTGGCAGATACTTACAGTCAGAAGAATGCTCTGATGGTCTGAAGGCTGCTTCCCTCAATGTAAATGCTTGGAAAATGTGGGGACAGAGGGTTTCCTGTGGCTCACTTTTCTCCTTCTCAAGGCCCATGGTTCTGCAGATGGCTTCAAAAAATCCCCCAACAACCAGTCTCTTCTTCTGCTGCTCTTCAACATATTATGTCTCTCTTTCATACTGGTTTGTGGTTATCTGACCATAGTTCCATGTCTAATAATCTCTAAGCAAGACCCCTGGGGCTGAGGAGGCTGATCCTACCTGCTGGGAGCAGATGGGCAGGCTGTAATGTCCAAGCACAGCTCCCTGTCCTCCCTAGAATGGTGAGGAGTTGGGGCTGCTACCAGTGGAGACAGGTGAAAAACAGACCTTTCCCCTCCCTCCTTTCCTGCTTTCTATTTCTCCTCTTTATTTATGCTAATGTGTTCTGCACTGGAGTCATAATTAAATACATATTCATATAGAAATGTACAAAGCTTCTGCCTGTACTGTGAAGCTCTCTGGAGCTTAACTGCTTGAGACTTGTCACAGGAAAATATTTCTCCCCATGAAAACAGGCTTCCTACAGCTGGGCTATATTATTGCCTTTTAATATTGCTGGCTCTGCCTACCCTGGGAAGGATTTTCTGACAAACTCCTACTGGAGATACAGCTTTTGCCGGTATAACTTATACCAGTTTCCTAAAGAAACTGGGGCTTTCATTGCCAGAGGTATCTCACTGATGTTGTAATTTGTTCCCACACTCTTTGCTATGCTGGCAAAACTTGAAAGTGCGGTTCACTGTTTTTCTTTCTCGGTGCCTTTTCTCCTAAGTTAGCTTTTCTATCCCTGTGCTTACCCCAGCTGTTTCCCTGGGCACATCTGATCATCTATTGTCTTCAGAATAGCTTCAAGTAATGAGAGGGGTGGGAAGCTAATGCTATTTGGAGGGTCTAATCAGATGCTGGCTCCTTGTAACAGAGCTGTATCAAAATCTGGAGCTTGGTTACACTTCAGAAGGGAGTTCAGTGATGGAGGGGGCCAGGACAGCAGAGACAGGGTCTGGCAGTTGGGTTTAAGTAGGAAGTTGGGTCAGAATGGCACAGAGGAGCCAGGGACAGCCTGAGTGGAGGAAACTTCCAGCAGAAGGCGAAGACTGTGGACAGTGAAATCAGCTAGCAGAGACAGAAGCATTATCAAGACAAGGCAGACCATGCCCACCATCATGTGTTAAGGCCATTTCCGTTTTCAGTATCTCAGCCTGATGTTGATATCAGTTTTGCTGGGATCTGGCAAGATGACTGACACCATAAATAAATAGGGTCCATCTCAGGCATTTCACATCCCTAGTCAAACACTGCACATTATGAGTCGGGAAATGAAGTCCTGAATGTGTCAGTGATGTGCCAACCCCCTAGCCAGCATCACTGCTACAAACCCAGGATCCCAGGCCCTTAGCTTAGTTTGTGCTCTGTTAAGTAAAACATTCTGTTCTTTCTCTTTGTACTGATGAGACTGAGGAGGAAGGCCTGAAAGTTTGAAGTTCCTGAAGACTCCTACAGTTGAATTGTTTAACAAAATCCTTATTGCAGTGAATATTTTCATTGTACTGCCTGGAGAATGGAAGATATGCTGGGATTATGAATCAAATATCTGCTTGGTCTAGGGCTACTGGGTATTACATCTGAACCCTTCCTTTACAGCAACCATCCTATCTAAGAGGGTCCAACCCCTCCTCTTGCACATGTGTATGTCTCTCCTCACTTCCTGTGGTCTGACTCATCCTCATAGATGTGATGCAAGCTTTGGCAGACTAAAATAGTTGTGTGATGAGGTGACATACCAACCCCCCAGCCCTGTCAGAGACATGGCAAGTGGCAGTGTTGTGTGGGAGGGAGAGGAGCAGCTTCCTCCACCCTGAAGGGAGACTTCCTATGCTGTGCAGCATAGCAGGTCAGAAGCAGCGGTTCCTTGCAGTGGCTCTCTGCACGGATTCCCTGATCTCTGCAAAGCCATGTACAACTCCTGGATGCTCAGTCTGCTGGAATGTTCTTGCTAGTTGGCAGCCAGCTTGGCACAATGCTGCCTCCAGGCTTCTGGCTCAGTAATGGAGGGATCAGAAGATGATGTTGAAAGAAACAGATAATTTTTGGGGCCTCATGATCTTGTTAATGAGAAGAAAGTGATGTGCTTTCGGGTAATTCCTTGGTGTGACGTGTTCCTTTCAGAAACTGCACAAACACCTGTTCCCTGAGCAAGACAGAGATTGATCAAGCCTGAGCTTCATACTCATTTAAGGCAAATATAGCTACTGCTACCGAAAGCAGTGGTTGCACACACAAAAATACCAACCAGACTGAGTCAGAACAAAGCCAAGTGTCCTATTGCTCTTTGCTTTGCCAGTCACCAGCAAAGCAGCTGCACACAAAATGCTTCAGTACCTTCAGTAGGCTGTCCTACAGTACAAGTGCAAGAAGTTTAGGCTGTCTTGGGTCTCCAGCAATGGGAGAGATTAGCTTTACACCTAGAAGTTTGTCAAGCCACCAGAGTCGACATGAGGTGTGTTCCCAACAAGACTGTGGAAGTCATAGAGTATGCTCTAAAAGTTTTATGAGGTTGTCCATAACACAGAAACATGTGGTTGGTCCATGTTGGTGACAAAGGTTCACTTGAGTTTTTCTTTCTCAGGAAGATAAGATCACTGTTTATGTGTTGGGGCCATAAGCAGAGAGACAGAGCTTGAATGTTTTGTCCTGAAATGGAGAGGTCCCCTTTAAAAACCCGAACAACCCCCCGAAGTCTCAGTGGCAATAAGCAGTTGCTCTTGGAAGCCAAAGAAAACTCTCTTGCTGGTCTTGCTGGATGCAAAAGCATGTGAGGTCACACAGTGACCTGAACGAAGGAATTAGCCTGCATTAAAATTCACCAAGAAAAAGTGTTTGTGAGGGATCAGTTCTCCTGAAGCCAAAGAGAGAGATGACCTCAGGGTGCGAACTAGTGGCAGGAGGCAGGGGAGGCCAGGACAGCTTCCTCTGGCAGGGGGTGGCATAATCTGTGATCACCAAGCCTGAGTGTCAGTTGTCGTCCCCTGCCAGGGCCAGGTTGCAAATCTGTCCCTCCCTGGCCTCACACAAGACTACAGCCCCACCACCTCCTGCAGCTGAGTGAATGCAGAGAAGTGCTTCTAGATGAACCATTTGCTGCTGGTCGCTTCACACTCAGGAGTGTGAACAACCCGCCTGAGCTTCTGCCCTGGCTGCGTGGTACCTGTGGTCTGGAAAGGGTCCACCTGGGCCCTGCCTTTCCCTCTGGGCACCTGCTGGCAGTACAGAATCTACATTTTCCCTGTCTGACTGGAAGAGTGGGTTGCTTTAGCCTTTTCAAGATGTCTCTAGCTGAAGTGGTTACATCAAGGGCCAAACAGGGCTTGCGTGGCGGCTTGACAGCATTTTCCTCTGGGGTTGTGCTACTGCAAAGCACAGCTCAGTTAGTTGAGAGAATCTGTCCCAAAAGCTCAATGCTGATGCAGGGAAGTAACACAAGACAAAAGTAGTCTCATAGTTACCATTTTTTTAGCAGTAGTTCCTTTTTTATTAGGCACTTCAGCCTCACAGAGGACGCAAGGAAGCTAGAGTGTATTGCAATGCCTGCATGGGTGTCTTGTAATCAGACTTCACCTTCCTGTCCTAATGTGTGGATGTGGACTCAATTCCTTCATGTACTCTGAGCTCTGAGGGGTGAAAGCTTTTACTGTATTTCATGTGAGATGGTTAAGGACTGGTTTCTGAGAACAAAAGCAATAGAACTTTTGTGACTCTTATCTATTTACTGACCAGGAGAAGATAATACTTCAAACTTAAAGCATACCCAGTAAGACACAGAACTTCGCTTGTTCCTCCTCTGCACTTAGAGCACTCTGGTCTGAGTCTGTCATTTGTTTTGCTGCTCCACACTGTGCTACCTGCCAGGCTTATGTTTTTACTAGGTATTGCTTCTGATGCAGTAGTGCATGAGAAATCACATAATGATCAGGGTGCTGTGGTTTAGGTGTGCTTCAAACCCAAAATCTAATGCTTTGGATTTCACTCTGTGTTGGGGACTTCCTTTAAAGGTTCTGGAGCTACTCCTGGGAGGCTGAATTTTCCCTAGTGGTGGGTATTTCTAGGGCAAAAGCATTTGTCTAGAGACGGTGCCTGTCTCCATGTTTGGTCCCTTACCATGCTGAGCCACTGCTGGCTCATAAATTATACTAAAAATAAGTAAGCATTATTATTAATTCCTACATTCATTGCTTCCCTGAACAGGGTAGATAACAACGGTTATTGGTGAGTCTAAAATTCTGCTCAGAGAATTCAGTATAGAATGAATTTTCTAGGCAGGAAAAGAAGGATAATCAATGATGCACATCAGTGTCTGGGGACAGAGGGTCCCAAGTAAAAAAATGATCATGTGACCCAAGAAGCTTCAATTGTTAAAATTAGAGGTGAGGTGGGCTAACCTTTCCCTTTGCTCCCTTCACTTCAGAGGAGAGTCAGAGGAGGAATCAAACACCATATCTCCCATTGTCAAAATCATCCCTGGAGACAAAAAGCTCGGGGTGTACAATGGGCTTAAAGACAACCAGACACACAGAGAGCACAGAGCTGGCAGATCTTCAGATAAATAAATAAACAAGCAAGCAGATAGCCTTGTGAGGATGTCTGCCTGAAACACGAACTTAAGTTTCCAAATCCTAGAAAGTCCACATTTCTCCCACCTCACACATCTCTCCCTGCGCTTCATCCCCTCACAGACAGCGACAGAAACCCCCCGCCTTTGATTTACAATTAAATTAAGAATTACTTTGGTAAAAGCGGTGCTTTTCCCCGCCTGCTTTGTTTTGTGCCTCCAGGCTGTGCAGACCCCTATTGCTTGCTGTGCAAGAGACAGCGTCACACGGCCTGTGAGGAGCTGCAGGAACTGAAACCAGTTCTATGATTTATAGCACTAATAAGGCTCAACTGCCATTTCTTGTGGTTTCCTCCCAAGTTGTCTTTGATAATTTTTACTTGTACCATGGTTATTGTTGCTGCTGCTAGGGTTCAGTTGGCAGGTATCTTGCACTGTTTCTCAGGGTCTGCTCCATTTTGGCTCTCTTTATTGTGATGTCAATAAACATTTATGTTTGGGGAGTGCCAGAAGGGGTCAGCTAGGCACTGTCCCTGTGCTTTCCCCTGTCATGCTCAGGTTTGTCAGAGGGATGAAAGATGTGCTGTGCTATGAGGAGTTTACAATCACATAGTGACAACCTCTCTTTCCAGAACACCTCCATGGCAGGATGGCTGTGGCAGCTCTGCTGGTGGCCATCTCACAACTAGCCAGCCTGTGTAGGGCTGTTCAGGCTCACTCCAAGGGCTCTAGCTCCTAAAGCCCTGCCAGGTCACACTGGGATGATTCTAGGAGTTGACACCTGGATGTGTTGCTGGAGGATATCACCTCTGCAGGTGCTATCAACTGTGAGGCAGCTGTAGCTGGTTCTTTCTCTCCAGCACAGATTAGCATCTTGGATGTGAGATGCTGCAGCAAAGACCAGGCACATCTGCCACTCCTGCCATCAGAGTGGCAGAGTCAGTGACCGTCAGAGGAGAGGTCCCATGGACAGTGTGCAGCTGCCTGCTTTAATACAACCCCTCAAACTGCCCCAGCATGGGTTGCAGGGTTGGCATGTGGACACCTCACCCTGGCTGAAGCAGGTCTCAGTGATGGGGTTATGTCCCCATGCCTTTTTGTCTCAGGTCATAGTTGGCATCAAGAGACTGTGACAGAGGAGGAGTGTCCTGCTGCTGCCAGGGGGAACAAATGGTGTTGGGGGGATGGTAAGTGGAGACACTTCTTGGGGAATGGCAGTAGTGAAGGGGCACTGTGTTCGCCACAGTCTGTTGGTTGGAGCAGAGTTGGGCGAGAGAGAATCTGTATGTATCCTGATTTATGTGTTTCCTTTGTGCTCACTTTTGGACCGCTTTCTGCCTGTTTTTGGTAACTTGGCTGGAGTACAGACTGTGAAAACAACAGAACATTATCACCCAAGGATACTGGAGAGTCTTTGCTGACACTCACGGCTCTGCTTTGATAATTTGCCTGGTGAGTGGAGGATTACAGGCTGCACCACAAAGATGCAGAGTGGCTGTGCCGTTTTTCCTTGCTCCTGAGCAGCAGCAGCAGCAGTCTGTGGCTGGCTGCAGCTGCACAGATCCTGGCAGAGCTGGGTCTGGGTTTCCCCGGCTCCACCCCAGGCTGCACACAGCAGGAGAGGGCACTGGCAGAGGTGGAATCACTGCTGACCCAACAGGCCACTCTGGCTGACAATGTCAGTGCTGCCAAAGAAGTACAGCTGCCTACTCTGCTCTGCCTGGATCCACGTGCCTGTGAAAGCCAGGCAAGACAACATGAGGGTTGAGTGAGGAAGGAGATGGTCACAGAGATGAATTCAAAATTCTGTGCTATTTCCCACCTACTCAGATCTTCAAAGCTAATGAGGTCACCAAACTGCCCTTGACAGTCTGTCTGTTATCTTAGCCAGGGCCACAGATCTTTTCTTTTCAGATTTTCTCATTTCAGTTTCCAACTATGCAGCAAACAGAGGTCTACTACATGTTTGTCTGAAGGGCACAGGAGGGCCCTCAGTGTCTGGTTTGTCAGAGCAATGGTGTTGCCATCAAAATGATTCAACCCTAATGGCAGAGCACCTGAGACTTGGCAGCACCTTGTGCCCAGGAGAAGATAAAACCACAGAGGAAAAGAGAAATTAAAGTTGTTGTAACATGAATGTAACAACAGGAGTTTCGTAATGCAAATTTCTGTACCTGAGTGAACTGCATATATCTGCTTTCTGGAGCCTGGCATGGTTCAGGATGTGTCTGGTTTTAAAAGGCTTGTGGGAATCCAGATACTTTTTTTTTTTTTTTATGGTCTGGCTTCTTAAGGCAGTTTGATAGCTTCTCTTTGAGCCTTCCTAGGAAGAGGCACAGAAGCCTTGGCTAGGGGAGAGCCCCAGATCTCAGTCACTGAGCCCCACTTCTTCTCCAGAGCTACACCCAGGGGGAGTTCTGGCTGTGGCCACAGCATCTCACTGAGTCCTGAAAGGAGACAGCTGAGTCAAATCAACAACTCTAGGACCAAACGCTTCCAATATCAAGGGAGTTAGATCCATCTGCTGCTTTTTGGAAAGCAGTAAATTATTGCTTCTTCCCCTGCTGCACACATACACACACAAACACCCACAGACTTCACAGTCTGAAGATCTGCTGTCTTTTCTGCTAGAAGGGCAATTTCTACACTCATTTTCTATGCTCATTTGCCAGTAAAACCAGCTCTTCTCTCAGATAAAGTTTTGAAAAATTCTTGCAGGCAGTTAAGAGGACTTGCAGTTATAATACTTGACATGAATCTTCATGACACTGCACTGGGGTTCATTTCTCTTTCCTTCTATCCCAGTGAAGATGCAGTGGGACAACTGAGGCCATTCTGAAGGTCAGCAACAGCATCACCATTCATGGCTCCCTAATTTGCCTTCCAGACCACGTAGGAGGCTCTAACCTGGGTTGACGTGAGAAGCTTCACTGAACTGTTTCCATCATCTGATTGCTTGTGGCACAGCAAAGCTTCTGAATCAATCTGCCAGTTGCTTATACTTGGGGAAAGAGCATTCATAGATGAGCTGGGGAGTTTTCCAGGCCTTAGCAGGTAGAATGGATCACACAAAAACTTCAAGTCACTTTAAACCAAGGAAAATGTTTTGTTGTAAATATTTCTATAGTTCTGATTCTTTTTGTTTGGGCTTTTTAAAATTAAAATATGTTCCGACTTTTTTTTTTCTTTCTTTTGTTCTTCTTTATCTCTCTTCCTGTTAGACTTTTCCCACTTTATAGAATCATAGCATCATAGAATAATGGCTTGTGTTGGAAGGGGTCTTGAGGATCCTCTAGTTCCAGCCTCCTTGCCATGGGCAGGGACACCTCTCACGAGACCAGGTTACTCAGACTGGTCTCAAAAACTGGTGGGGAGTCCACAGCATCTTTGGGCAATCTGTTCCAGTGCCTCACCACCCTCACAGTTAAGAATTTCTTCATAATTTATACTATAAACCTACCCTCCTTCAGTTTAAGCCATTCCCTGTTGTTCTATCACTGCATGTCCTTTTGAAAAGTCCCTCTTCAGCCTTCTTGTAAGCCTGCTTCAGGTACTGGAAGGCTGTTAATAAGGAGTTAAGAATTATATAAGTAAATCAGTAATTTATTTAGCTTTGCTGCTAAGGAAGTAAGGCGCGGAAGAAGGAAAAAAGGGTCAGAAGGGATTAGAAAATTCAAGTGGCACATGAAAATAAAAAATGAGTGAGATTCATCTACCTAACCTTAGGCAACAAGAGATGTATGAGATACTTCAGGACTCCCTTCAGCCACAGCTTTGTAAAGGCGTGGTCTCTGTTAGGTCCTCTGTCATGTCTGCAGCTGTGTGCAGATGTCTCCAATGCTCCAATGCTCTCCAAGGGCAACACACACCCCGGGCTGGGCAGCAAAATCACCTTGGCTGCTTCTATCCTTGCTGAATAGAACAGAGATTTTCTGACAGATGTATGGAAGTTTTAAGATTCAAAGAAACACCTACATATTTTGAGGGACTGAAAAAAAACATTCTCCCTTGTACAAGTTTATTAAAGTCTCCTTAGAATCGGTGTCAAGGCAATAACTTGTGGTATGCCAGCCCAGCTGCATTTGCTGCCATCTTCTATAAATGTGCCATTAGCTGGCAGGCATGCACAGAACAGAGGTTTCCATAAGCTGTTCTTTTTAATGTAAAATTACCTCTTAGTGTGTTAAACTCATTTTTGCCTTTAGCTTGTAAGGTGTTAAATGCAGGAATACAGCTTTTTTCTGGCAGGCTCAGCCTCTTGCAAATATACGTGCCTCAAGGTATTGCATATATAATGATTATAACTATAATTTTAAAAGGGTTTTTTTTTGTGTTCAGAATGTGATTGGTGTTGCCCATGACAGGATATTCACTATTTGCCTGAAAACCTCATAACCTAAATAAGCATTTACCATCAGCCTAATCGAATCAAATCATAATCAATACCGATACTGTGGGATCTTGTAAAACATGACCCACGTGGCAAGTTCTGCCACTTGTTAATTACGTCCTTGGAGGCAGCAGTCAATAACTCCCAAGGGTTAGATGGTTCCTACTTAGTCAGGTGTTTTCAGGGAGTACCACTGACATTTAATACGGACTTCTGCAACCACGGAAAACTTTATACTATGACAAATTAAAAGGCTTAGGGAAGATAGCAATTAGAGAACTGTTTAAAAAAAGAGGAAAAAAAAGACAAAAAAACCTGTCCATAGAGCCCTGCAGAGCAGGACTACAGGGAACTGACAAGACAATTTTTCTTTTTTCAGAAAAATGTTTAAAATAAGCTTGTGTCTCATCCAAAACCAACACGCAGCCTGGACTAGCGTATAAGTCACCTCAAGTACTTCTTTAAAAAAAAAAGTCTAAACCTTTGGCTTGGGTATTTCAACACAGTTTCGCAGAAAGAAGCTCTTCCAGCATCTGGCAGATGAGAATGTGTTGAAATTAGTATGTCTGCTGATATTCAAAGCAGATAATCTTGCTCTTTTCTCTACACTTAATATGAGAACATTTGTGGTGAGAGTAATTTATGAAAGAGAAAAACTTTGAAGAGGAAAGGATAAAAGCAAACATAAACTCATTGCCTTTTCTTCTTCTGGAGAAACTTGTTTTTAATTTTGTTTTAAGCTGCTGATTGAAGTGAGTGAGTCTTGTGAACTAACACATATGGTTGGGTTTCTGTGCCACAGTTTGACCACCTATGTTAGTTAGTTTAGAAGAGTGTGAGGAGGGAGCTGGGTGGCTGCATATACTGGATATCCATCCCAGCATTCAGTTATAGGTGCTGTTGTTCTTTCCTATTTTCATTGATTTATCTGCTTACAGGAACAGATTGAATTGCTCATCTATGCAGAATGAAGGAAATGGCCCCTGGAAACAAAGACCAGAGCTGCACTACTGATGAGCAAGCAATGGAAAATTCACAGGAGAGGCAAAGTGAGGGGCATTGGTGCCTTGGTGTGTGATTCATAAAGACCTGCTCCAAAGGCAGTGTGGAATTCCTGGGGCATCCGAGGAGTGTCTACCCACCCACATCCTGCTGAAGGGGCAGGTCCCAGCCCTGGTTTGGCTGTGAGGTGAGTGTAAACTCACACCTGCCTCTGTCCACAGGCAAAACTGATGCAACACATCAGCCATGTGGATACTCCTGTGCTAATTGTCTTGCACCTCATCCAAACTCAGCCTACATTCTGATGGTGCTGTGTGTGATAGCACAGCAACTTTAGAAATGTGTGCCACTGTGGCTGGAGAGGGCTGGCTCCCTGAAAAGATGTGAGTACTGTGTGCACTCGTGGCCTATTGCAAAGGCAAAGTGAAACAGGTTAGCTTTTTCCATGTCAGAAACTCATCTTACTTTGCAGTACAACAAACTGAGAACTTGCACATGGCTAGTGGCTCTGCATCTGCTACGAGGCATTTCTCTGCTAGGTGTGGTAGCATTTTGAGCCCTTTATAACATGGTCATAGGGATAAGTCTGGTCATGTCCTCATATGTCTTTCTTTGCCTTACCTGGTAGGCAGTGGCCCTTTCAGAACAGACACAAGCAATGTGACATTTCAGGTACTACTGCAATTCTGATCACAAGTCATTCTAGCAGCTGAGATGACTAAGGTAATACAGACACACACATGCACTGACACAGACAGTACACAGTGCAGAAATGACTTTGCCAGTAATTTCTTTTAACTAACTAAAAAATCCTATGATGTGTGTTCTGCTGCTGAAGTCTCTGAATAACATAAAGCTGGTCCCCACACTTAAAAATAGCAGCAAGGTATGAATAAATGCAGGTTGGTTCAACAGGAAAGAAAAACAACACCTCTCAGTAGGAACAGAAGAGTTTAGTTAGGTTTGGTTTCTCTCGCTGACAAACTGATAAAAAGTGGCTTTGTTTCAAAATGAAAATTGCCTTTAGTTCAAAGTGAAACATTCAAACACTCACAGAAGTGGGAGGGAGGGGTTAGATTCAGAGGGGGAGTGTGGAGGTGAGATGGCTGTCCCTCTCCTGTCTGGAGGCCTGGCTGTCAGGGCACAGTCGTGTTCACTTCAGGGGAAGAAGTAGCTTCAGTGAGTCAAAGATGCTAACATGACCCTGACACCATGCAACATTAAACACTTAAAAAGGTTTTGGGTTTTGAATTCAGAGACCTCAGCCTACTTGGTTACCATGGCAAACAATCACCAGTAGAAGTCTTTTAACCTTTAATTAAAAGATACACAAAAAGGAGAAAAAACAGTTTTAGCACTTGAAAAATAAAGTATTAAGTAAGACTTTCCTTTTTAAAAGCGTCCATTATTCCTCTTCCCTTAGCTGTTGGCAGTTCTTATAGCAATCTTCCTTCCCTTTATTTAAGTTCATAGCAGCAGAAACTGTTCTTGGGGAAAGAGAGACACTCATTGAGATAGACTGGATCTGTTGTTGCTACTCATTTTGGACTCTGCTCACTTGAAGACACACAGGGAGAGAGAAAAGGATAGCAGAGAAGAAAAAGGTTACTTCCTTTTCTGGTGTTGACTTTTACTTGCAGCCTCACTGCTAGAAAAGGACAAGCACAAAACCTGGCCTTAGCCCCTCTGAGATCTAAGAGACTTGTACCACAGTCTGCTTCTTTCGGGCACCGTTTTTAGTAGTCTCCCTGACTGTTGTTCACAACTGGGTTGCATAACCCCTACTCTTCCTGTCTAGGCAAGTTTGTTTAAACAGAAGGTGAAGGAGAGAGAACAAGGAAAGAAGCATGTGAGGAAATGACAAAACAACTAAGAAAGGGGTCATGTCAGGACCTCATCTTCCAAGTGAGTTTCCAGTGAGTTGAAGCTGGTGGAGCTAGCAATGACATCTGTGTGTCTCCTGGCCAAAATATGGCCAGAAGGTCTGATCAGATCAGTAAGCTAGGTACCAGCAGTGTCACAGTGTTAAGTTAGGTCTCAAAGCTGGCAATGACAACTGTCAGATTCCTATTTTCTGTCCACCTATTTCTATCATCAGTATCAAAATAGATGTTTCCAGAAGATGATGAACATGCCAATAGCCACCAGTTAGGTTTAGATCCTGACACACCTGTTTTGGTACATTTGTTTTGGCATTCAGAGCTGTGGTTTTTACCTTATGAGCTTTATTATATGGCTTTGGCTGACATAGTGCTTGTGCAGGATGTGCAATACCTTCTGCTGCTGCTGTTTCTGCCCTTCTGATTTCTGAGGAGAGTGTCACAGCCTTGAGCACAGTGGGGCTCCAGGTGGGGGTAATGTGTTGACTTCTATGTTCCTTAATAGTTCAGTACTCATTAGCACAACTTGGGGAACCCAGGAGAACAATTTCCATATGAGGGCCTCAGCTGAGGGTCTAGAAAGACCTTCTTGCAGACCAAGACACACCAGTTGCAGAGATTGAGAACAAGCACACCTTAGTATGCAGCACAGCACAGCCTTATGGTATTCTCCTGAGAGATAAGTGATGCTGGTTCAAGTTCCCCCAGGCAGACGAGGAAATTAAACCCAGGACTCCCACATCCTTTATGAATGAATAAAAAGTGGCTGTCTTCCTCTCTGCTTTGTGAATATAATCCTGACATTTTTTTTTCCAGGAAAGCAATTTGGTAAGTCCACACTGAATCTGATAATCATTTCAGGACAATGGAGAAAGCATTTTTCAATGAGAAGAATACTGACTAAAAAAAAAATCCTCACGAACATAGTGACAATAAAACAACTGGACAGACCCCACCACCCTGCTGCTTTATATGCAATAGCTGTGGGACACAAAATCTCTATGGCTTTCAGGCAATGAGGGAACTTATCTGGCAATGTGAAATCTTGGCAGGCAAAAAACATTTTGAGGGAGTAATGAAATGCTCTAGGAATGGCAGAAGAAACCCAAACACTGGTGGGACTGCTCTGAGTCCTGACACAGCTGCAGTGGTGTACAGAAAACTGTGAGGATCACACCACTCTGAGGTTTGCTGAGGTGTGACCAAAGTCCTCTGTTCTAATTAGGTGCTGAAGGCCTGAGAAGGCTCAGACTCTGTGTTAGAGTTCAAACAGATGCCTGTATGAGGTCTTGTCAGCACCTCTAAGATTGAGAGAGGAAGCAGAAGAATAAGGGTTCTTTACTTCTCTGACCATCTTTACTGAATCTAGAACTGTGTCTACAAACAGCCACGTCCAACAGCATGGCAGACCTTGGGGGAGAGTAATGGTTGTCTAGAAATGGGATATGTCTTAGTAAAAAATGCTAAGTTTTTTTCAGCCAGATGAGTTCCCTGTTCTAGCTTCCTGCTAGGCCACCCACATGTTACCAGCAGCATGAAGGAGCAAAGAAAATGTGTGGCTGGAAGTGGAGGGAAGGATGGAACAGTTTCTATTGGTCTTAGCCTACATCACAAGCCTGTCTAGTATGACCATGCAAACATAAGCTCCTCTGCTCCTTTACCTAGAACTGTGTTAAATGTCACACTGCTTCATAGCTCCTTTGTTTTAGGGAAGGGAGAGACTTCATCAGGTGAAATGAAGAATAAATTGGATTGCAGATGGCCAGGCCACTGTGCAAGAGCACACATCTGCCTCTGGGAAAGCCAGGTGGTCCTTAGCAAAGGGCAGTGGATGTGAAGCTGGGCTGGAGGCTGCAGGTTTGTTCTGACAGGCACCTTCCTCACCCCCTCAGCCAACATGAGCTCATTTCTACACCTGTGCACACACACATGCTGTGGTACAGCCAGGTGTGATGGGGACTCAGCAGGGACAGAAAAGAGAGGCTTGTCTGGCCCCAGTGGCCATAAAATAGAATTGCTACTGTGCTGGCCAAGATGGACAGGGACAGCAAGGCTTTCTTTATCGTGCCTGCTCTTAGAGCTGTGCACTGGGTGCACTGAATGTTCTGGGTAGGGAAAGAGCAGAAATTTGCTGAAACTCTGCTTGGAATCAAATCTGTGCAGGTACAGCAGTAATGACTTCTGGTGTGCTCACAGCTCTGCTCTGGGGATGGTCCTGTCCATGTGCTTTCTTCACTGCCAGGCTGGGACACAGGACAGAAAACAAAGACTTCTGTGATCAACTGTACATCAACACCTTGAACCACTCTGAGTCCAGATGAAGGTCAATAAGGACAGCCAGGCTGCTCACTGGTGCCCTTGGACACCAAACTACAGCTCTGTCAGAGGCAATACACAGAGCAATGGCAAAGTCTTACAGACTGCAAACCCAGTCCTGCAGCTTTAACGTAACACCTTTGATCAGCAAGGCTGGAGTTACTGTGGGGTCAGGGTTGACATAAACCCAACCAATCAAGCAAGAACACCTACATATTTAAATTGACCTGTATTCTTCAGGGCAATATTACTTTCTTTAAGGATTTTGTTCTTTTCTGCATGCCACTCTGTTTGGCACTGTTTGCCCCTGCAAATCATTGCTGTGATAGATGCAGCATTGTCATCCAGGTATGTAGGCCCTAAATACTGTAGATAAGCAATAACAAGGTTACCAGACATTTTGTTTTAAAATAATCCTTGGAACTCAAGGAACTTTCCAATAATTGCTATGTATTTCTTTTTTATGTATTTCTAATTCTATTTATTTCTATGTATATTCTAATTCTATTCTATTTCTAAAAGAAAAAAAAGCAGTTAAAAAATTTGAAGAAACCAACTCCCAAATGTTTTTAAATTTTACATGTAATTTAAAAAATGCACAAATATTCTTTCATTCCTTTTTTTGCAGAGAGGGAACAGAATCAATTTGCCATGGTTATGCCTCCTGCCAATTGTTTAGAATTTCCAGGATTTAATCTTTCATCCATGTGTGTATCCACTATTTACCTTTGAATGAGCTAATGCATAATGCATTGGGCTTTATGGAAATGAACCAAGAAAACCTGGTTTGTTTTTTTTTTTAAACTGAGAAAGTTGTACTCTCCCTTTATAGCCTAGAAAAATTAGCATCAATGTTACAACAACATGGAAGGCACAGGGAAATCTAGATTACCTTAGTATGAACTCAGGAGATGTCACATGTGTGGGGGAACACAGTGCAGTGGTCCTGCATCCTTCCTCTACCTGAGGTTTAGTACTAGTGAAGTAGTACCACTGCTGTAACAAGAGCAGGTGTGGGATGTCTTCTGCTCCTGGGTGGGACTAGGTCTTTCCTAGTGCTTAAGAATCTCAGAGAGGTTTAGGAGTTGTGCAGGAGTGTGATCAAAATGCAGAAGGAAGGTGTGGAAGTCTGTAAATGCACTACTATCAGTAATAGAACTGAGGACCTTGTGGGTAACACGAGGCCACAAGAGGGTCATTTTGAACAGTAAAGTACCCACAGAGTGTTGTCAGGACACAAATACCCTTGATTTGAATGCTGCTTTTTGCTGTACGTGCAGCTGAGAGCTAAATAACTGAAATGGATTTTTTTTTTCCTTTGTGAAGGAGTGGTAGCAGCAGCTTTGATGCAAATCAAGCCCCATGCTATCTCATGCCCTCAGTGTTGGCTCTGTCTACAACCATCAGTAAAGAGAAAGCCACACTTTGACATTCCTCTTCTCTCCGCTTCTCACATGTGCATGTACATCTAGAGAGCCTCAAAGAACCAGAACTGGCAGAGGTTTTTAAGAGGCTTCCTGTCTAGGAGGAGTGGGTATGAGCAGTATATGGCCTGTTATGGGGGATTTTGTCTTCGCTTTCTTCTAATGCTAAGATTTGGTGCTTTTTCTCTGCTGTCAGATGATTTTTTCCGAAAAACTTTTACTGGCTAGAGTAGAGATTAGACAGCTCCTGAAGCACATGCACAGGGGAATTGCTCCTTTCTGGCCTGTTGATACCTTGCTAACTATGACAGAAGCAGGAAAAAAAAAAGCAAAGAAGTCATCGTCATGGAATTGACTGGACCAAGCTCTGACACTGCACTACACCAGAAATTGTAGTGCATTACTGACTGCACTACACCAGAAGTTGGAAAAACTGTGGCTTGTTAAAGTAGCTCTCCTCTTCTTACTGAGTGATCAACATACTGTTCTTCCTCTGGAGAGAGGCCACAGAGGCTAGACAGGCAGAGATGGAAATGGAGTATTTTTGGAGTTTGGAAATTGAGTTTCAACATAATTTTCTTTCAGCCCTAGGTGAAGAGCAAAACTGTGGTGTGAGGAGCACCACAAACACATAAGGAGGGCTCTCTTAAAGTTGTCCCTGTGGAATCAAGACGGTGTTGTGCTACATTTTGCTAGAAATACTACTCCTTCCTTTCTGAAATGGTAAGCCTGTGTGTGTCTTTCTTCTGGAAGGGGAGGGTGAACTTTATGGTCACTGAGAGAACACAGCTGGAAACCAGCATAAGAGTGAAGATATTCAGGGCAGCAGACTGAGTTAACTGCATTGTGCCATGGGGCTGGTGGGCCTGATGAATCTGTATCTTCCACTGAGAAATCATTCTGCAGTACATGGATGTGCTGCTTGATGCCACCTTATCATTCCAAATCCAGAAGTTGTCCTTCAAATTAGCTTTTATGCAGACAAAGGCATGGAGATCTGAGTTTTATCCAAGACAAGAAAGCAACTCTGACCTTCCCTTCATTGCAGAGTTGTAACAGGAGGCTCATGGTCCTGGTTTCATCCGTCTGACCGGGGCAGAGGTGGAAATGCTGAGCCTGAGCTGTGTTGCACACCAGGAACTCCCACATCTGCACATCATCCTCCTGATTCCACAGTGGATCTACACGGGCCACATAAACTTGGTTGACTTGGACTTGAGAAAGCTGAGCATGGTAGCCTCATAGAGAAGGAACTGCACAGAAAAAGGTAATTTTAGAGAGAGCAATCAGTGAGGGACTGACTGCTATGGAAAACAGGGACCTGTAGTTCTGGCAGGAGATGAGTAACTTGCTAGCAAGGTCTCTCTCCAGCAGGCAATTTAAAAACGACCTTGGAGAAGAATACAGGAAATTAATTCATATCTGATGAGAGTTTTTGGAGAGTCTCTTGCAATTTTATGCATGTTGGCTAGACAGCCTTGCCCTGGCAAACACTCTTCCCTGTGCCAGGGATGCAGATAGCTGCAGACTTTTCCATCGGACTTGAGCGAGGCTTTTTCTTGAAAAACAAAATAAACTGTGAAAGGTTCTGGCAAGGTTTGCCTGTTATGCTTGTAACTGGCAGTTGCAGATGGAAGGAGAGAGATTGGTGGATGGTCAGATTAGGATATGTATCTTTACTGTGAAGAAGCCTGTGATGTGTGGAAGGCCTTCAGCGTGCTGGTAGTGAATTAGCAGCTGAATTATTTTCATGTCCAACACAGGGCTAGGGCTGAGGAGTAGAGTGGGACTCTAAAGAAAAAAGGTCAGCCAGTTGCAAGCATGTTAAGATGACTTAGTCAGCCTTCTCATGCCTGGCTCCATCCTAAATGTCACATTTGAGAGCACTCTGTTCAATATCAGTTCTTTTCCTGTCTTTGCACAAAAATAAGTAAATCAGCCGTCAAAGAGAGGGCTTGGGAGTATCTGCTTGTCCCAAGGAGAACAAAAACTCCCACAAGTTATTTTCCAAAACAGAGGAGAAACTGAGTTGCAAAGTCTCCAGAGCTCAGAAATGGAAGAGATACAGTCTTATGCACTTACCTAGAAGAGTCTCCTTGAAGGCAACCTGAAGAATGAGCCCCATTTGCTTCAGCACCTACTGCTATCCTCTTTTTCCCTTCCTGTGTGCCTTGACTACCTTCCTGGTAGCCAAGCACCTACTCTGCAAAGGGTCAACAATGTCTCAGTGAAGCTTTCCCATGCACCAATCACTCAGTCACTGACTCTGTTTTTGCTGGCAGAGAGTAGGCACAGTCCTCCATCCCTCCATCACCATGCACTTGTCAATGACTGCAGTGGCTGGTCTCAGCCAAGAGTGGCCAATAAACTACCCATATTTGTCCCCAGAAGATGCTTGTGGTAAATGTGTTGGCTAAGGTTTGGAGTGAAATAAAATAGAGCAGACAGACACACTTGCAATGAAGAAGAGTCACATCACAACTTTTTTTTTTTAAGTGGGGGTGGGCAGGATTTAGCCCTCACTGAGTGAAGGAGTTGCTGGTTTAGTCAAGCCAAGGAACAGGATGAGGCACATTGGTCTAGTGCATTGACATTTGCATCTTTGAGTGAGAGTGCTTGTTTTCACTGAAAGAGCAGCAAGACTGCCTTTTGAAACATTTAAAAGTAGTTAAGCTTTTGGAGGAAAAGAAGTGAATATATTCTGATGGGAAGCTTTGAATCTCCCTGGGCCTACCCAAATGGCTGCAGAAAGACTTCAGCATTTCTATGAGTGCATCTTCTTAAACTGTGTGGTCTGTTTTGGGGGTTGTAAATAAACACATTTCACTTTTGCCTGGCATAAGAGTGTTTTAATGGTGACTGGCTAAGAGCAAAACATCACTGATCTAAAACTAAACTAAAGTGTCTTTCTGAAGCAGGGAAGCTCAGGTTGAGAGCAAGTATCAGAAGGCTGGGAGAGAATGTTTTTTCCACTGACTAGCACTGGCTAGGGGACCTCTCTGGCTTACTGCAAAGGAAGAAAAGGCATGCTTGAATGCTTAAGTCCTGAATGAATTTTGCATAAAGAAAAAACAAAAGCCAACTTTTGCCCTGAAAGTACACCCCTTCCCTCCCTGCTCTGAAGTCCCTTGACCCTCCAATAGTAATTGGCAACTGACAGAATGAGAGGACACAGTCTCAAGCTGCGTCAAGGGAAATATAGGTTGGATATTTGGAAAAACTTTTTCACAGAAAGAGTGATAAAGTACTGGAATAGTCTGCCCAGGGAGGTGGTGGAGTCACCATCCCTAGATGTGTTTAAAAAAAGATTGGATGTGGCACTCAGTGCCATGATCTAGTTAAGGTGTTAGGGCATGGGTTGGACTTGATGATCTTGAAAGTCTCTTGCAACCTAGACATTCTGTGATTCTGTGTAATTGCTGTTGGCTAGTACCTTGCAGTGGGGCTGCACTGTGTCAGGCAAAGGAGAAAGAAACCTGCCAGGCTTGTGTGGAAGAATTCCTGGGCACGTCCAGTCTCCAGGCACAAGCACAACCTATATCTGTTCCTGGATTTAAAAGCACTGTAGAAAAGTGCTACACAGGCAAAGTCCAAATGCACTAAGAGCTAATTGGGACATGAAGGAGGACTTAATTATTTTGAAATTTCAATGCAAATACGTACCTTTACTCCAAGGAAAATAAAACAAATGTTATCTCCTTCCATGAGGGATGGAATCAAAAGCAACCAAAAAGTTACCCTTATAGCACCTGACAGCAGCACAGTTGGATCCTGGCTCAGTCTTTTAGCTCTCCATGCTCCATGCCGTGCTCAGCCTGGTGGCTCCAGGCCCTCAGCCACAGAGTGTGAGATTATCAGCACAGAGTCCTCATGAATTTTGCACGGCAGCAGCTCTGAACCTTATATTACATGTGTGCACTTGTGCAGGAGACAGGGAGTAAAACGAAACAGGGTATGTAATTAGGTATTTCATACCACATCACATGGTACTAGGATTTAAAAGGCATATCCAGCACTGGCTAATGACCACAGTCCATATGCTTCCATGTGTCTGTCTCTCAGCTTCCATATGACACAGAAGCCTACAGACATACATTACGAATTTAAATTTGGGCATGGTTGGTGCCCCTACCTGGACAACTTTCTTGTTGTGCCCCAGTTCTGGAAAGCTACTTCTGGGAACCAGTGCCACAGCTTTTAAAAGCAGTGATAGCAAGGAATCTGTGAGTAGAGATACAGAAATGGCTCACATAAGAGTGACCAGTGAGTCACCTCATTGCTAATGTAGGCAGGTCAAATCTTATTTGGACTATGGTTACTCTGCAGAACATCAGAAATTTTGCTTTTATTCTATTCCCTGCCTTCCAATAACATTCATGTTGGCAAGTACAAGAATCCTAAAGTGGAGAAGCAGCAGGTACAGGGGCTCTTCAAAATGCTGGAACCCCCTGCCCTACCTGTACCCTCATCTGGTCGGCCAAGAGCTTAAAACAACACCAGGTGCTCCCAGGTGACTCCCAGGAGTCACTCACTCCTGCCTGGGGTTGATAAGTGGTCCTGGGTGCAGCCAATTCTCACCCAGAAAGGGGCTGAGGATCTTGGGTGTTGCAGCAGGGCTCACAGTGTTCCTGGGGCTGGGGCTGTGCCAGACCTAGCTGGGAACATTAACTGCAAAATATTCCAGGTGCAGACAGAGCCTTTGGAGAAAACGTAACAGCTGCCTGAAACAGTGCAGGTTATGTTTTTGTCTGGATGCCTTTGCCAGCCAAACTGGCTTTCCCTACCCATGCCATGGCAGCCTCTTCTTGCAGACAAGCCCCTGGTGTGGCTGAGAAAGTTGTTTTTGGGACTGATGATTTCCCGTATTGGCTTTTCAACCAAAGTCTGTGGTACAAATCTCAGGCCTGGCCTGAGCTGGCAAGAGGAACAATGTCTTACCATCTCTCTAATGCTCTGGAGCAAATCACAGTCTCTGTGACAAAGGTGATAATGCAAACAGGGTTAGCTTCTTTTCAACATAGTTTGAGAAACTGCTTTATGCAAAAAGTTTCACAGTTTTAAAGAATAGTTGAGTCCCACCTCTGGTAGCCAAGTGAAACTGCTATTATCTCTCAGGCAAGAAAAGTCTTTATAGCAATGCTTTTGAGAAGTATTAGTGTGATTTTGCAGGTCAATGTAGACTGTCCTCCAGGGTTGAAATCCTCCCCGTGTTTTTAAGAAAATAGCAGAAATAGAATGGATGTCACAGCTGACTAAAATTTTTGGAACATTTGAATTAAAATGAACACTGAGAAATGCAAAGCATTATTCTGGACCGGCTCAGTTTGAGGAGGTGGTGCAGCTGTGTCAGTGTAGTGCCTTGTGTCTGCAGCCATTCCTGTCTTTGAGGACACCACAACAGCCCTTGCAGCCCAGGTACTGGGACAACCTCCTACCACAGTCCTGAGCCAGCACAGCTGAAGCTGCCACAAGGTCCTTCACCCTCACTCTGCTCCAGGACTTGGGGCAGCAGCTGCTGGATGCCAATCCTGTGTTGCTAATCTTCATGTGCACTGTAAAACCAGAGGAGCTGTACCTCAGTGACACCTGGCTTGATAACATCTTCGATGTTATCTTCCCCCAGTCCCCCTCCCTACCACTCTTCTCCCATCCTTTTTAAGGGAAAAAAAAAAAAANTGCATTCTGATGCTGGGTCAGTGGATATGGAATAATTCAAATTCAGCACCTTCCTCTGAGCTATGTGGTACCCAGGGGACAGTATCTTACTCTGCTCCTTCCTATCACTCTGTGCACTTGTAGGGGCTTATGGTATTACTGCAAAACACTCTAGACATGCACAGCATGAAGAAACAAGTTGAAAGGTACATTTGGATGCTCCAGACTCAAATCAGATAAACTCACAGGATTCACGTGGCCTCTGACACCAGGTGATTGCAAATGGTAATAAATAGAATCCAAATTCAGGTTGGCACATGCTTTCCTAGCAAGGGGACTAAAAATAACTGCATTTTAACAGACTGAGTGGTTAGAGAACTTTGTTAATTCAGACATAAACCTGTTAGCATAAAATATTGCCGGAGGTCTGAAATGGCCTCAGACAGTTTACATTTTTCATCAGGATTGGTGTTAGAGACAACTAACCCTTTCTCTCCCTAAGAATAATGCTGCTTTTCCACAAGGCAACCCAAAAGCCAGTCTCTTTGTACACAAGAGAAATACCTCTAATCTAGACTTTATTAGACTGATCATTATATAATGGCTTTAGAAACTCTGGACAAAATAGAGCAGTGGGTTTAGCTGACGGTAATGTCAGATTGCTGTCAATAATCCCCAGCAGATGCAAATGTGTGACCCTTTTCCCCCTTAATTGTTGAATATTTATTTTTATCTTATAATGTTAATAAGGTTTATTGTGCTACAGAGAGAGCTGATATCACATGACCTTCATCTTCCTGACTCACAACAAAACCAGAAACATTATACTGCCTGTCACGTCCTGTTGCTTAATGATAATGTGTAGGTTAGTTGCTTTTCTTCCCCACACAATATTATTTATTCCTTTTGGACTGCCTTCCCTTATTTGGAGTTGCCATCATGCTGAGAAAAAGGCATGATTGAAACAGGGGGCTCTGGAGCATCTTTTCAGTATGAGCAGAGGGAACAACAACAACAACAACAAAAATATGCAACTCGTCTTTAGACAGCACTTGTTCAGTTTATGAGTGGGATTATATGATGTGACTGCCTAAAAGAGCAGGGGACTGGATTTGGTGAAGGAGGAGGGACCTAGCAACTCAGTCATCCTAAATAAGACCTAGATAAAAGCCCGAGTAACCCTGGTGTTAACAAACAAAAACAGACTATGCAAAGGACATGGGAGAAAAAAAAAATCCAGACAATTTTAATTTTCTTTGGAGCAGAATTAGCTCCACTCATGTATATTTGAGATGGCAGGCACCCAAAGTAAAGGTTTGCATCTGGTCCTCTATTTGTGCTGTGCTGAGCCAGGATCCCCAACCCAGATAACTCATTTTGGATCAACTGTGTTGGGCCAAATTGATACAGACAGAAGAATGCAACAGCTTGGAGAGTTAGGCTGCAGCTTAGGCTGCACCTTTTCACTGCACTGCAAGGAAAGGTGAGGCTCATGTGCAGGTGGGTTAACTTGAATTCCCACACTCAGGGATGAATGGCTGCACTCCCAAAGCAGCACTGCCATGTCCAGCAGCTGCTTCCCACTCCCTCCACAGCAAGGGGAAGACCAAGATGTGCCCCAGGCCCAGCATCTCCTGCCTGTCACTGGGGCAGAGAAGCCAGTGCATCACACCCTCAGTTCTTGATCCCAGGTCTAACCTAAGCAGAGATATGGAAACCTTTGTCAATATGCTTCAGAAAAGCACGTGCAGGATGGAAGATGCACAATAAAGAAGCACAGAATACCTGGGCAGTTCAGCCCCTGGGGCAGCTGTCACCAGCCTCTGGACGTGACTGGCTATGAGTGGTCTCACTGGGGCTAAACAGAGGAGGTCCCCCACCCTCTGTGGGCAGGCAGAACCTGGCTCTGGCTTTGCACCAAGAGTTTGGCAAGGGGTGCAAGTGGGAAGCCTGGAAGCTTTAGCATTTTGTCTGTGCCAGAAATCTCCAGCTGCAGAGTACTGAACACAAACTTTGTATATCCTGAAAACAGTGAAGATAAGTGATTTTTGGGTTTGTTACGTGTTTTAAATGGAGTGAGAGCCCTCAGCTATTCCAGCACATTCCCTTTGCAGGTTCATTAATGAGACCTATGGGAATTGGATTGGGTTCTTTTTTACTGTTATTTGGACTGTGAGAGAATAAAATCGCAGAAAGGAGATGCTATTTTCAAACCATGTTTTTTTTCTCTTTCGCAACTGAAATGTTTACCAGGCTTCTGTCATTAAGTCCAGATATTTGGGGTATGTATTAGAATTGTGCAGAGACTAGTCTAGATTTTTGTGTGGTTAATTTTACTGAGATCTCTGCAATCAATTATTTACATTGCTTTTTAAAATTTTATTTTTATGGCATGAAAATAATATTTCATGCTATAAAAATAATGTTTCAGTCCATGTGGTCATGATACAATGTAGTACTTCTATTTTGTTCAGAGTGCTTTGTAAGCATTAGTGAAATTAATGTTAGGGTACACTTGTGAATTAGGCAGCACATCCCAGTTACAGTGACTGGGATGTGAAAAATGGGTCTGCTTCCCAAATGTCTTTGCACCAGTATCACTATTTTGAGGAAGCGGGGGATAATTTTTACCATGGTGATAAAAGCTCCACAACCCCCTAACCTGGCTGTAGTTAAACCAAAAATGAAAGTATCATATCTGTGTCTGGCTGCATCCCAAATACTGGTATCAGCACTCCTCCCCTGACTAAAGTGGCATAGGCCAGGTCTTGGTTTTCAGCCTGTTACATCAATACTGATGTAGCTAATGCATGACAGATGTCGTGGTGAAATCATAGATCCATTGAAGTCACTGGCAAAACTCCCATTCATTCAGATGGTCCCAAGGCTTTGCTCAGCACAATTTAGGCTCCATGTGTGATACCCAAGGATGGTATGGGTCACCCTCAGTTACCACATGGCTGTTTCCCCAGCCCAGGAACAAGATGGTCAGAAAGTGGCACAGTGCCAGGATGTGTTCCTGTAACTGGTATCCTCAGGGAATTGCACGTGATAGGCAAATCCAGTGGGGGCAATTGCCACAGAAGCACTTCTGCCCACTACTTCTCTTCTGTCATCCTGCAGCATCTGTGTAACACCTACAGAAGTCGCTGGGGTCGGCAAGTAAAGCTTTAGCTGATTTCGAGGCAATTCAGTACTGAAAAGGAAAAAAAAGAAGAGCTAGTACTGCATTAACTTTCAGCTTCCCACTGGCTGCCTACCAGATGCTTGGGGACTGGAGACCTGGAAACCTTGACCCTGCTGTGTGGCATTTCACCCATGACATGAGCCAGGGGATTCAGTGCACAGCCTCTGGGAATCACAGGGAAATAACACTGCAGTCACATTCCCTGAGCCAGGAATCAAGTATAGATGCCCATGGACCGCTTGTATTGCTGCATTTTTCCATGCTTGTGAGCTGTGTGCCTATGTATCCTGTGCCTGGTTATGCACACAGAAATGACCTGGCTGCAGAGCCACAGCTGCAGCTCTATCCTGTTCCGGGCACAAGGAAAGTTGTTCCATGCTCCCCTCAGGGGATAAAAGAGGTCTGAACGTTTTTTTGGTGGCCCTCCTTACAGCAGTTTACACAGCATAAATAGCATGCTTACTGCTCCCTGGGAGTCCATGGAAGATGTTGATTCCTCAGCTGAGTGCTGTTTAAAAAGAAATAGGATCCACCTCTGTGTGGGCTGAGCTGCTGAGAACCGTGCTCATGGGCTCTGGCTGGGCTTTGAGATGCAGTGGTGCTTTTGATACCCAGTTTGTTTAAAGCTAGGCAGGGTATTTCTGCCATACACGATGGTGAAGGGAAATCAGAACCCACTGCACTCATAGGGATAACTTCTTTCATTGATAAATTAAACCAGCTAGCACTATGACTGCAATGGAAAAGATGACACATCTGTTTTCTGCAGAGGCAAAAGCTGAGTGCTGGACTTTCTCATCCTCACACCAGTTCTTATCTCCCACTCAGTCCTTTCAGAGTGCTGCAATGGGAAAGTTCAGCAAAGGGAAGGGAAGGCAGCATGTCCAGCCCTGCCATGTATGAGGAAACTCCTTACCAGTGGGAACACCAGCTGAAGAGTGAAACGGATGGATCACCATGGCAGTATGGTCAGGATCACGTAATGAGATGGGCACAACCCCAAAACTGTGTCTTTCAATGTAGGCAAACACTAGGACTTGCATCCAGAAGCAAAATACAAACAACAGTCCTATGCCTGCAGGGAACACCACATCTAGAGAGGATTGATGAGAAAGATAAATGTGTCTAACAGTTCAAGAAGGTTGTGGATGAGGTGAGGATGAATCTAAGAAAGGCCACAGAACAAAATGACTAAGTACTGGAAAATGTGGCTTGCAGTGACAGACTGGAGAAGACACTCCATCTGTTTAGCCTAACGAAGACAAAGTTGAGAGGATGACTTGATCACAGCCTCTGAGTACTGACATGGGGAACAGAAATGTGATAATAGAAGACTTTTCAATCTAGCTGACGCAACTATAATATGATCCAACTGGAAGTTGGAAGCCAGACAAATTTTGACTACAAATAAGGTGCAGATGTTTAACAGTGAGGGTAATTAACCAGTGGAACTAATTACCAAGGACTGTGGGGACTATCACCAGCAACTTTAAATCAGGATTAGATTTTCTCCCCCTCCCCCTGCCAGAGATGTGCTCTAGTTCATTCAGGAATGAATTCAGACATGTCCTTCAGGGCGTGTATTACTCAGGAGCTCAGGTTAGATTATCAAGCCAGCTTGCTCTACCTTTGGAATACCCCTGTGATTCACAGGCCCTCAAAGTACATAGACACTGTGCAAAAAACTTGCAGCACTTGCCCAAATTTACTGGTGACACTTCATTTCATACCCTGGGCTGTTAAGTAGTAAGGGGACAAATTGGTAAGAGTGGGAGGAGAAGAGCGTGGGTGACAGTATCACAGATCCCCTCCATGCAAGCCTGTGCATTATCTTGGTGATTCAGTTACTTCTTTAAAGACATTAAAAGAATAAAAGAATTAAGATGGCAAATGTAATTTTCTGCCCTCCTAAAAGCATTGCAGGAAAAATGAGCTTTCAGGAAGGATACTGATAAAGTGCGCTTTGTGTTCCTCTTGCTGTGCTGTGCTGAATTTGGCCAGGGCAAGGAGCATCCCAAAATCAGAACAGGAAGAAAAACCCCTGTCTGGAGTGAAGTCGTCCTGGGGAGCAGCAGTGAGCCAAGGCACGGCTCCTGGCCCACCAGTGACAGATCATGAAACTGCCTCCATCTGCTGCCAGGTCTATGTGGACATTCCATGGAAGAAAACATCCAGCCCAGCATCAGTGATGCTCCAGTGCAGCAGCCAAAAGTGAAGCACAGTGGCTGGCTTGGGAGCCTGTGATGGATGGAGACGGACTGGCCTGGACCTGCGCAGGCCGTGGTGAAACCCCTGTGTGCTCCAGCTCAGGGCAGATGGAGGGGAGGCCAACAAGAAACACAGGGTATAGACAGCCTCTCCCCAGCCATGAAGTGGGTAAAATCAAGGAAAGATGGGGGGTGTTTGCAGTTTGGCTGTAGCCGCAATTTTCCCTCTTGACATGTTGGCAGGGTGCAACTACAGCTGGGGGACAGAGGGACTGGGAAAGGCTCTTAACTCGCAAGTGTCCTCCTGTCCCAGGTTGGCCCCAACAGTCTTTTATAACCTTGCAGGGCCTTCTAGAACCTTCTGGGACCTTTCAGAACCTTCCAGGGCCTTCTAGGACCTTCTCCAGCCATGCTGACATTGCACAGAGTCGTGGCGGAAATGCAGGAGCAGAGCGGACGCAGCGAATGCCCCGTTGCCCCTGCGGTCCCGTCCCTCACATCTCCTGGCTCGCACAGGGCTGGACATGCCCTGTGCCGGGGGCAGGCAGGGTGG
>VXAX01004357.1:122863-211740 GCA_013399835.1 Leptocoma aspasia
AGGGCTGGGGGGAGGAGGCTCCTCAGCTGCCTGCTCGCACCTGCCGGCGCTCGCAACTGCAATTAGTTGCACCCGGTCGAAGCCAAATTGAGGCCCCTTTCAAACCGCAACTCTGTGCGTTTTGTTTCCAAAGGGAAGTTCATCTTTTATGTGCATGCAAAATGGATAAAACCCGAGGAACCTTTTTTTATCCCCCCTCCTCCCTTCTCTCAGTCAGGCAGGAATTTGTTTAAAAACACCCGCTGCTGAGGCAGGGAGATGCAGTGGGTTGAGGTCTGTAGCAATCCTTCTTTTGTGGCATGGGAAAGGTTGGCTTTTTCCAAAGAGCAGCCTCGGCGTGTGGCCTGCTCATGGTGACAGGATCCCCGGTGTGGGTGGGCAAGCTGGGCCTTCTGCACCATTTTGGAAACCTGTCGCCTTCACTCTGAGCGAGGAGATGATGGAGAAGGGGGGGGGGGGGGGGAACTTCTGCTGCTTGTGGGGAGGAGATGCACCCCGGGGGCACCGAAAGCTCCTCTGGGAATCAGCATGGGTAGGAAGTGATGGACACCAGGCAGCCTTTCCCTTGCCCTCCATCTCCTTCCCTCCTCACTTGCTCCTCCACGTTGTTTTTCCTGCATCCTCATCCTGCTCACCCAGGTGTGTGTCCCCATCCCGAGGTGGCTGCCTGCGCGGTGGTCCCAGCCCACGGATGGGTTCATCTGGAGGCAGAGCCCCCCTGGGTGATGCCGGGAGGTGCTGACTCCGCGGTGTGCGGGGGATCCGGCAGCCACCGCATTAAGAGGATTTACAAAAGAGATAAGGCACAGGGCTGAGCTTCCCTTGGTAATCGTGCCGCACACAATTCGGGGCTGCGCGGGGAATTTCGGTGCAGCTGACAGGTACAGAGCGCTGATCCAATTGTCCTTACAGCCGCTGTTAGCCAAAATAAGGGGCAACTGGCATTACAAATGGTTTCTGGGTAAATGCTTAGCTCCGGTGCTGAATGATCTCTCAGCAATAATCCACACATAATCCTCAATACAGAGACTCTGCTTTAAAGGCAGCTCCATTTTGAGCAGGCCTCAATAATGCACGGATGTCCTGATTCAGAAAATAAGAGGGAGGAGGGAACAGGAAAGCCACTTCTGTTTTACAGAATTCTTTTCTGTGTTGAAAAAAATTAGGGAAGTGTGTGATCATGTATGTATTATTTATTAAGAGAAGATTACCTGCTTGGTAATTATTTCTTTGGGAGAATAATTTTAACTACAATCACTGCATATGACTGTTTCAGGCAGGTCTGATGTATCTGGAAAATAAACAAATGAACAAAAATCTCCTGTAATGACTCAGTTCATTATGTTTATTCCTCAGAACACTCTTGATGACTTAATGTGAGGGAATGAGCATACTGATGATTAACACCTCTCTTCTCCTCTGCACTTCCTGATGTGAAATGTTGCCTGGTCCAGTGGCACTTATGCAGCCCCACTAGCAGGGCACCTGAGAGCTCTGCAGTTTTTGGTACTTTGGATGGCCTCATCACAGCCCCATGAAGTGAAGCAGGAAAATGTGCTGCTCCCAGAGGCACAAATCCCAGAGAGGACGAGGTGAATCTTCCCAAAACTATCTACTCATTTTGGGTGCCTGGTGCTGGCATGAGACCCAGGGCTGGGTTTTCAGAACCTCTTAGCACCCACTCCAGCACTCATGCCTGGTTATTAATCTTCTTTGAAGAGTGCTCTTCCTACAACAACTTGATTGCCAGAGAGTGGGCACAGAAGAGTTTGACTCTGCAACAATTACTCTGTGAGTAATCCTTGGGTAATCCCAGGCAACTTCACCTGGCTGACTAAGGACTCTTAGCATTTTACCAAACCGTTGGATGTATCCTCTACAAATTTTTTTGGCCACTGTTTCCACTAGGGCTTTCAAGGGGACTGGAATAGGTTTTGTAATCTCTGGTAAACTTTAATTAACATCCATAGGACATTTTAACCAATAGGCTTGGCTCTTGGCTATACAATAGAAAAGTGTTGGAAACCATATTTGTTCACCATGAATCATATTCTCCTAGCTACCTGCTACAGACGGGAAAGGAGGCCCTGCCAAATGCCACAGAAAAAAAAATCTCTGCCAGCAAATTCTGAAAAAGCAAACAACATTTTCATAGTTTGTTTACTCATTTGTTCCTTAAAAGAGGCAAAGGAACCTGTGAATCAGAAGAATTTCCATCTCAAAAAACTGCTTTGGTTTGTAATTTAAGATTAAGCAATTGAATTTTATGCAGCCCTGCTTAAAATTCACTACCCCACACCCCATCACCATATGCATAAAAAACCCTACACAACAGTCCTGCCACACCTCCCCCAGCATGTACAAGGTCTACTATAAGTAATTAAAAAGGATGTCCAATCAGCTGGGAGGTCACAAAATGTACTTAATGAAGATGTTGTCTGCATGACCGCCGGGTTTTTCCCCTCGCAGCATTCGCAGCCTATCAGGCAGTTCCCGTTCAATGCAGTGCCAGTGCTGGGCTGACTTCAATCAGGCTGTACAAATCAGCAGAGCAGAAATGCTTCCTTCCCTCCATCACCTGAAGCCAATGCTGATTCATCTCTTCAGGCCCATTCCTCCTGCCCTTTCTCTGAAATTGCCGATTGCTGAATCATTTTTTTTTTTTTCCCTTTTTCTTTTCTTCCCCTCTGGAGTGTCCTGGTGCTGAATGCAACACGCTTCGTTTTGAGATCCGACTGAAAGGGAATATGGAAATTAACTGGCTCAGGCTGCTCTCAGCCTTTTCCACGTGCCTGTACTATGTAAGAGGTGCCGTGCAATTGCCTTTCCATTGTGGTTCCCCACCAGCCACCTGTCTCCTTGCACACACTGCTCTCAGCCCGGGCTCTGGAGATGGATGTCCCCTTCCTCTCCCTATTGTGCAAGAGGGAGGGCAGCTGGCAGGGTCCTGTCCTCCTGTTTGACTCAAAACAGGCCAGATTTAGTGAATTCTCTGGCTTGTGGTAAATAGTGTGTGACTGGTGCTTTGGCAAGGGCTGCAGAGGGATGTACAGTACAGTGCCACTGCTGTTGAAATGGTTATTTGTTCTGGCTACTGGAAGGAGAGCCCAGTTGACAGCGAGCAGCCAGGGGATGTGCCTCCTCCAGGGGAGGGTGGTACTGGGACCCTTGCAAGTTGGGGTATAACCTTGCTTCATGAGCATGCTCCAGCCCAAACATGCTGTCCCATGGTGCTGTGGCTTTTCCAGCTCCATGAAAAAGACAATGCTGGGCAGAAAGAGGGCCTCATCTACATGTCATGCAAGGGAGAAGCCCAAAAGGAACAAGATCTTACAGCCAGCCAGGAGGGAAATGTCAGGCAGGCCAGGAGCACCTAGGTAACAGGGGAATGGCTCAGTGACAGAACCACTCTGGGTCTCTAGAAGCACCTCAGCACTTGCTGGGGGACAACAGGCTCTTCTGAAGGGTGGATGGTACAAAACTCATCCCAACTCAATCCTTTACTGGAAGGGAAAATCTGAGCTCTAATTGTCAGAAGGACATTGGTAATTTATGCTGATTGTTTTCTATTTGGAGGCATTTCAAGAAGTGGCTTTTCGAGTCCTGAATAAGGACTTCCTCTGCCCCGAAGAAGCTGGTCTAATTTTCCCACTTGTAATAAGTTGGTTTTTAAAAAGATATTGTCTCTACACATAGACTTTGTATTACTTATGTCATTTGACCAATGCAGTCACCACAAAACTACATTGAGGCTGCTATGGCATTCAGCAGCAGATCAATGGCACAAACACTACAGATGTCTGCAACTGCTCAAAACCAGGAATAAGAACTTTTAGGTAGAGACATCCTCACCTATGGCATCAGCCCTTGTGTCCTTATCTCAGCAGACTGATGGTATAAGCACCACTAGGTCAGTTGTTTGTATTTGCAGGGTCTTGGGATGACTCAGACTCTGGCAGCACTGTAGGTCAGATGCTGCCTGTGATTTCTGGCATGATGCCCATTTTTCTCTTCCATCTTTGCATTGCCTCTTGACCGAGGAGTCATAGCCTACAAGAAGGACCACTTCCTACTATCAGTACAATAGCCGTAAATGGAAGGGCATGCACATTTGTAAAACTTTTCTTCTAGTTTTATCACAATTTTTCCCAGAGCTACTGCTACCTGCATTCTGGAAATTTACAGGATTGAGGATTTTGTCATGATATCTAACTCTAATCTGGAGTGATTTACTGTTAAGTTGAAAATCAAGCCTGTACATATCCCCCTCCAAGTGGTTTCTGTGACAGTTTCTATTAACCATAAAAATGTCACTTGCTAGGAAGTATCAGCCTTCTTATAGTCTTTGCAATCATCACTCCCAGATGCACACTTACTGGATGGAATAAATAATAGTCTCGTACAATTAGCCTAGGATGCAGGACATGTCTGGCTATCTCTCTTGGCTCCAAAGTGAAGTTTTCACAAGGAAACCTGTATACTAGGAGATGAGATCTATGTGGATTCTCTGGAGTTCTTCAGAACTTGAAAAGAGCTTGTAAAGCCTTAAGGATAAAGCTAACAGTTTTGGTGCCTATCTTTGTGGTTTCAGTCTGTGTAAGCAACTGAAATACCCATTTTACTTCATTCTGATCCAGTAAAAAAAAAGATTGTGTTTATTCTGTCACTTATAATGTGTTTTGAAATACTCTACTGGCTCTGTGGTGTTTCCTGGTGTTGCACAACCACAGTAAAATTTGTAGTGTGGGGTTGCACCATAAACACTTTGTCCCCATCTACCCTTCAAGGAAATGACACACAGAGCCCTTCTCGAGCCTGGGGCTGTGGATGGGGGCTGCTGTCTGTGGGATGTGTTAGCAGTGTTGAGACACAGATTTGAATTAATCTGGTCCTCAGGTATGACCTGAAATGAGAGTTTGGGTTTGTGTCATGCTCTGCCAGAGCTCTGAACCACTGAGCTTAAGGTCTCTGCTGTTGGTGGGGAGCTCAAGAAATCAGTCTATGTACAGAAAAGGACACTTAGTGGTTTCCCACATTTTAAGCCATATTGTGAGCAGAAGCCATAAAGAAAGTTGTAACTTGGACCTTCATTGCTGTGTTTGCATCTGGGGATTGAAGTCCAGGGGGCTGCAGAGCTGAAGTGGTGGATCTGAACTGCGTGAGACACATCACCCTTGCAGCAGCAGAAGCAAGAAGCTTGTTTACATCTGTCTAGAAGAACAAAGTCATGTTCTCCTCTTCTATGCACCATTCTGACTACTGAGGTCAGTGAACTTTGACTTGTGTGTCAGGGAAAAAAATTCCCTGCGTAGGAGTTTTCAGCTGGCACAACGAACAGAGGGAAATATCAGCCACCCCTACAGAGCACCTGGATCCCTTGATGAAGGGAACTTACAGCTCCTGGATAGATCTGAAAGAGCAAAGGGAGAAAGAGCATTTGGTCACATTTCCAGAGCAAGGATGGTGTATTTGAAAATAGAAGCTCTGAGAGGGACACGTGCTATGACTTCAAAAAACATCTGCTCGTACAAGGAACACCATCAGTGCAGGGAGCTGAGTGTCGAGAGTCATGCAAACAGCAGCTCCTGTCCTGTGCTGGGCAGGGCTCATGAGAGAAGATAAAGTAGGCAATGGAGGGGTTTGGTTCCTTCTCTCCTCTTTGTCTGCTTTGCAAAGGCTGTTGTGAAAGTGGGAAGGGTTTAAAAATGTCTGGAGGAACAATTTGCAGCTTGTCAAACCTGCTCTAGAAGGAGAATATGAAGAAGTTTGTCCTATCAAACTTCAGTAAAAGAAAGCTTGAAGTATAACAACTTCAGCAGAGGCAGAGGCATCTAGTCTGATGTTAGAAGGCTCTTTGTCTTTTATCTACCAGATACATGTATATTCCAGAACAAAAAGCCCCTGTGCGTCCCTTGCCCATGGAATTTATAAAGATTTATAAATTAAAGTTAGATCTACAGAATATTATCCAATATATATTTCTAAATGCTGTTGTCAGAGGGAAAAGTGCCTGTGGTCTGTTTGTGACTGCAGAACCCATGATGAATACCTAGAATGTTCCTCTCCTGGAAATGCTGTTAATTGTTTTTTCACATGATGAAATTGGTTTGAAGCAATTTAGCTGTCCCTTGAAGTCTTGTGAAAACAGAAAACAGAATATATTAGTACAGGAAAAGATGATGCTCACAGTTGTCTAAGAACTAAAAAGCCATGTGTATTCTTTAAAGTCTGTGGGATGAGGCTGCTTTCTTCACTGCAGTGTTAACACATGCACCTTGGAGACTCTCATCTCAGCCAGCATCTGAGCATGCTCTTGCATTTCATCTGATGGCTCAGGAGCAAAAGCACCAGCTTATATTCAGCAACATGTAGCTCCAAAATCAATGTCAGCTAAGCATTTTCATTGCTAACAAATTAAACATTTTCACAGCTATTATTTGGAGTAGAACTTGATAAATAGAATTGGAGGACTCTGATGAAACTAAATTCTCCAACCTGTGAACCTTCTTCTCTGACTGGGACAGATGAGCAAAAAGAAAAGTAGCTTGTGCATGTTTTCATCCTTGCTCTCTATGACGTGGGTCTTGAATGGATGAATGTCACCAGAGAAAAACTGTCTTGGTGAGAACTTTGTATTGAAAGATCCAATTCAAAAATGAGATTTGCAGGCCAAACTGAAGGAATTCTTTGTGTTTCCAAATTTCGGTTCAGTGAAAGTTTGGGAATTAGTTGGGCCAGTGACTTTTCCACACTTCAGAATGATAGGAGGAACACATACACAGGCTGTGTACAAAGGCACGCCCCGAAAAAAATGAAATTGAGTTGATATATTGGAAAGGTGCCAGACTGATATAAATGGGAAATCAAAGACATTCATCTTCAGAGCAGGTATATCAAAGGTGCTGGCAGCCAAAGCTTCTCCACAGAGCGGAAAACTCATTGGCCAAGTTTTGTTTTAGTGTTTGTGAGGAGAGATTTGGTACCCACAGGATCATGCCAGCTCACCTCATGACTGAAGCGTTACCATTATCATGTATTAGATTTCCCCATAGCAAATAAAGTATTGAAATTGGAATAAAGTATTGAAATTGCAGTGGAGACAATACATGAATTTTAACTATGTCATAAACCCTACTTTAGATGGTTATAATAATAAAAATGTTTGAGACCCAGATAAGCTGAAGATTTTGTCTTTAAAAAAAAATTCCCAAGCAACCCAAGGCTGCTCAGCCTCCACTTCTAAAAAAGTCTGTACAAACAGACTTAGCATTGGCTTTACATTGACTGATCTATGTTCAGGCCACAGGAGCACGTAGAGAGAACCAGGAGTTTGCTGGCAAGCCTGACCACAGCTTTTCCTACGGCAGCTCCTGCAAGGGGATCCTTGTCTGAAGATTCCCACTCATGTCCCATTCACTTTATGGATGTTCTTACGTTCGTGTCTGAGCACATCTGAGTGTTTGTACAGCACCTGACGCAAACCGGCCCTCGTCCCACTTCATTTATCAAATGATAAATAAGATGATAAAACTATAATTGAAGTCACTCATACAGACAGTAATCACCTCGTGATTCAGTACAACACAGACCTGTGAGGTGGAAGACTGCACTAAGCTTATGCAGAGATTTCTATCTTGCTCATCAGTTTCTGCACGCTAAATATATTCTGACTCTACGACTGCTGAAGTTTTAAGGTGAGATTTTCTCTGCTTGGGCTAAACCCAAAGTGATTAATTTTTGTAATGCCAGAACAAAACCATTCAGCCACTTTTGAGTTATGTGAAACTGAAAGACAAGGTATTGATAATGTTGCTATCAACTACTGAATCAAGACTCACTGATAGCACATATGATAATATTTTTTAATTTATTGAGCAAGGAACAGCAATACAGTGGGAGGTGGAAGACAGGAAACTTCAGAGAGTTTATGCCCTCCAGTGAGCAACACCTGATCCAGAAATCAGGCTCTGGCAATGTACAGTGCAGAGAAAGTATGCTTGAATTAATGCCTAGGACCTGTCTGATACATACCTCATAGCTAATCTGGTTACGCGGGGTTTATTTCACAGTTGGAAGTTCTTGCGCTGGAAGAGAGTCCTGCTGGGGTTTTCTGAGCACACGGCAGAATTAATGAATGAGCCAACGCAGCTTGCCAGCCCAGATTTAAATTGCTTACTAGATCAAAATCTGTTCATTTTCTCTGTCCTTATTTCCAGCCTCTCTGTCTTTTATTTATTAATTTATTTGAGAAAACAGATAAAGAGCACAGAATGTGCCTGTGGACATCATCAAGGCAGCAAATGCAGATAAAAGGCTGTTTTCCACGCTGGCCTGAGCCCTGGCACCAGGCTTTGAGCCACGGTCCTGGGCAGGGAGCTCCCTGGCAGAGGCTGGGTGGTGGCTGGTGCTGCTTGTGGGGCTGGGGGTGTGAGGAACTGCGGCTACACAGCCCCCAGCCCTTACAGCCCAGCTGCCCTGAGCCTCTCACGGGGCTCCAGCAACCCTTTCCTACAGCCCCTGGGAAGAGGACGGCATTAAAGCAATGAAGCCCTGCTTTGAAAAAGCAAGAAATAAACCCGGGCTGCTTTGCAGGAAGGGTCACGTCTTTTCTATCTTTCAGATCCACACCGCCTTTGGTATTAGCCAGTTGTCAGGCTTTAATGGGCGCTTGCAAACAGGATATCTGGAATATTTGGATTTATTTGGCCACTGGGCAGACCTCCAGCCTGCCGTCTTGACTGCGGTGTTCGTATTTTAATAGGAGTTTTCAGAAGGCTTAGTTAGGGGCATTTAAGGTAGCCCCTGAGTTTTCATGCAGACTTTTCAGCTCCGACTGAAAACACAGCACCAAGGAGATGCGGCTGCAGGTTTTTACGAAGCAGAGGGATCCTATAAACCTGCCACTGTCACTGCCCTCCCAAAGACCCTTTCAGAAGAGCGAAGCTCCTCTCGCACCGTCATAGCTCCTTTCGTATCCCGGTGTCTGGACTCCTTAACTCCGTGTCCAACCGCGCTGCGCAAGGCCAGGATGTAGGCAGCGCTCCGCGGCAGGAGCAGGGCATCGGGAAAAGGAGGGATGGCTGCTCGCCCCCATCGCGCTCCCCAGCCCCTACTTGGCGAGGCCAGGCATCTCCCTCCGAGCCCCGGCACTGGGATGTGCTGCAGGGAAGCGGCGTTTGGCTGCTCCGAGCTCCAGGCAGCCTGAGACGCCTCCCCAGAATCCGGGCTGCACTCTCCGGAGCGGAGGGGAAAGGAGACAAATGTCACTCATTCAAGGTGAAGGGCAGTGCTGGCATGATGGAAAAGCAGCCTGTGCTCTCTGCCAAAGACTGGAGACCTTCCTGAAGATTCACTGCTCTTCAGGTTTTTTTTTTTTTTTCTATGCTCTTATTTTAGAGCTTATGGAAAGAAGAGGCTGATAATCAAGAGAGAGATTCTGCCAATATATCCAGGTATCCTGAGCTGCACTACTCCTGCTCTTCCTCACTTTTCTCTCCCTGTGCTGCCAACACAGGCTGAGCAGGGATGGATTGCTCTGCTGCCTGGTGCAGTGCAGGCGTGCAGGCATCTGCTACTGCAATATTGACCAGGTTTGCTTTCCTCAGCTAGAGACTGCACTGTGAATTACCTCCAGGTCCCTGGAAGTGCGAGCCCAGTGTGCAACGCACTCTGCCTGCTGCTGGCTTAACCCTGCCTATTTGGACCCCAACCCCTGAGGATGATGAGGCATTTTCCTCCACACCATCCCAAAAGGAGCTGAAGAGCTTCAGAAATGAAAATCTGCTTTGAATGTGTTGGGATGGTCACCCCATTTCTCTGGGAGGCAGTTTGGTAACTGAAAACCAAACCAGGGAGCAAAGCCAAGCTCCCCAGCCATAGCCTGGAAGAAACTAAAGCAAGGAGGAAGATTTTAAAAGGCCCCTCAGAGCCCAGCACATCAGTTGTTCAGCTGGAGGTTTTTTTGCCAAGTCTCCCTGCTGGTGTGAGGCCCTTCAGAGCCAAAAAGCTGCAAGCAGCTGCCCTCCTTCCTCTTCTGCTTCTCCCCATGGGGCAGGTGGAGGGGAACACACCGTGAAGAAGGAAAGCTCAGGGCCTCACTGGAAGCTTGAGCTGCTCTGCTCAGTGTGCCCACACCCACACACCTCTCCAACAGCAACCAGCTACCCCGAGAGGAGAAGGTGTGATCTTGGATCCATGCAGAAGGATGGGAACGTGAGGGTGAACATCAAGGCTTGAGAATATACCAAGGTTGAGTAGAGGCTTGCCTGGGGGATGAAATGTTCATGAAGTGGCACACAGATGAAGGAGGAAAGATGCAAAAGGCAGCCCATCATAACTTCACCAGCTTGTGCTACCAAGCATCCCTTGAAATGCTAATTAAAACGAGTGGAGGGAGAGGAGCCTGCTAACAGGATCACAGCCCTGCTTGGATTGAGTAATAAATGTGTAGTAGGCACCCGTGTTTTCCTCTACATGTGTCTTCCAAGCGGAGTAGACTGAAAATGTTGCAGTTTTGTGAAACCCACACAGAGTAGGATGAAAACACAGACTAGATAGAGAGGCAAAGTCTAGGCATGAAGCTCGAAGAGAAAAAGCCACGACAGCCTTCTGCAAATGAATAAATAAATAAATAAATAAATAAATAAATAAATAAACAACTGCCCGAAATGAGGGCTAATTAACTTGCAATAAACCAACTTAACCACTTAGGGGCAGCGTTAACACAGAGTTAACATGCAAAACAAACCTGTACTTTCTCACCTGGTTAATTTAATATGCGCCGTGAATAGTCATAGTGTATGAAATCGTGATGCATCAACACACCCAACGATGCAGTCTGTCAAAGCCGGGAACGCGTGGCAAGAGGAGTAGCTCAGTCGCGGCTCGCAAGGCGCTGACTTTGATCAGTTGCTGTTTCTAAACACGTCCATAGAGGAGGTAGGACTCTGCTGCTTTCCCTCTGTCAGGGTCACAGAGTGTGTTCGATACAAAGATTAAAACCTAAAAAAAAAATGAGATAGAAAAGAGCTTCACTTAAAATAAACATAAAGAAAATCAAACAGAAAAAAGGTGTCTTTGAGAAATGCTGCTCTTGCATGCAGGAGCTGAACTTCCCACTTTATCTCCGTGGCCACATTCAGAGTCACTTTGCTCTCAGATGTTTCTTTCTCTATATTGCATGCAAAAAAGTCCCAGTTCCTTGGATTCCTCTGAAAATTTCCCTGCATAAAAAAGAGCCCAGACCTATTTCAGGTATGTTTACACTTTCAGATCAGAACATGTAAATAAAGAAAAGGTGCCTTTTTTTAGTGTGACTTGACTAACTTGAGTTAGCTCCATCAGAAAAAAACCCACAGTAACATGTTTTTATCTTTATTTATTTATTTATCAATTTCGTTTTAAAGGGGGCTAGCAGCTTGAATTCAGACTCAGGTAAACCTCATCTTACCTCATTGTCCTTTTAACCTGAGGTACTAAACAACTTTTCCCCTCCTCTCTCCTTTCCCCTTCCTCCTTCCCTTTACACACTGGCATGTTTACAGGCTCAGGCATGGCTTGCCAGTGTCCCAGCCTCACCTTTACAGCCACCAGGTGCTCCGGCTGCTCTGGCTGGGCTGGCATGGTGCTCCTGGTGCTCCTGGTGCCCCCCCGGCAGTGAGTGCCAGGTCTGTGCACCACCAGAGCACTCAGCAGGAAGAGCAGCCCCGGATCAGGTGCAGGTGTGTGCTCACATTTCTGCTGAATTAGCCAGAGAGCATGACAGGGAACACACAGCAGCTTTATGCTCTGCGCTGGCCGAGGGAGGACAGACGATACCTGATCTGGCATCAAGTGAGCTTGGTGTGGAGAGGAGATATTGGACATGGCAGAAAGTTAAAGTAGGATGGGTAAACAATATCTGATCTGGCAGAAGAAGCTGCTGGTACAAAGTTGGCCTGTCAGAACCATTAAAATAAATTCAAACCAGTGGAGCGAGTGCCACATGGCCCAAGCGTTTTTGCTGCAGTGTCAGGAGGCCCAAAGACAGATTCCCTGTGCTGCCAAACTCTGCACTTGGGAAAGGGGTGGGAAATGTGTGCCCACCCTTGCTGGCACGCCCATCTGAGGAACAACACTGGGGTGGGTGAGAAGGCAAAGGACCAGGGATGATCCTTCAGCCCTGAAGGATGCAGATACAAACCTTGTTCAGCACTGCCCAGGTCCCGGCAGCTGTTTGACAGTGGATCCTTGTGTGACAAAGGGCTTCCCCTGGTGCAGGAGGTGGTGCTGGGAGGCTGAGATGGAGGAGGAGAAGAAAGATGTTTGACTGTTGCCAGCACTGCCTCTGCAGAGGAGGGAGGATCAGGCTCCAAAGCCATCACCCTGCCAAAACCATCAAACGGACTGAAATAAAGTCCCGCAAGGAGAGGAAGCAAGCGAGCTGTCAGAAGTGAGAGAAACAACAAGCCCACTGTACAGGATCATCCACAGACCACCCTTCTCCACTGAAGTGATATTTCTCCTTTCACCTGTCTCAAGTGGATGAAAAAAGTCAATGTTTAGGCACTTGCTTCCTTTGCTTATACAATTTGAGTGTTGGCCCTGTCTTTTCTAACAGGATGGCCAGCGCTGCCCTGGGAGATCCAGTCCCACATCTCCTAGGAAATGGAAGGAGAATGATGGTGCTGAGTCATCATGCATTATGCTGAATATTTACCCCTCATGCATGCTATTTTATTTTAAATCTAGCGTGTAATATGCTTTGCATCTAGCGTGTTGCTCTTGTGTGTTTTTCCCTTGCCCTGCCTGTCTCTTGCTGGCAGCTGCCATCGTGAAACAAAAGGCAGCTGCCAGTTTGAGTGAACATCTCTCTTTCTCACTCACTCTTTTTTTGCCTCTTGCTCTTGGAGCTGATGCAAAACCACTTCACAGACTGGGTGGCAGGCACTGATGCAAGGGGGGTTTGCTGCCCTTGGGATGCTTGAGCATGCAGTGCCTCTGAGACTCGCTGCCAGAGCTCAAAGCCGTGTTCAAGCTCTTGAACCTGGCTCAGCAGTAGCCAAGAGACAAGCAGCTGTCGCTCTGCCAGCACACCAGCTCAAGCTATCTCCGTTGCAGCAATTGCCCATTTCACAGGATTTGATTATGCTGCTTTTGGCAAAGGTGGTGGTTTATTAAATACCACTTTGGCCTTCTGCTCCAAGATGTGTAATCAAACGCAGGGATCTCTTGCTCCAAACCAGTGGTATTCCTACATCATCTGAAAAAAGCCCAAAAGAAGCAAGATTGAACTGAAACAGCATTTGGAAGAAGAAATTTTCCTATGTCAAATTAAAGTAATATGGGGAGAAAGCATGATGAGATGTCAGGACCCAGACCCTCAGGCCAGCTGTGGGCCTTGGACGCTGCAGTCCTTTGGCCAGTGATTCTGTGCAGAGTGAAAAGCTGTTGTGTGTGAGAGTGCCTCCAAAACTCAACCAGGATCCTTATCCCTTCGCTCCTCTTATGACTCTATAACTCCATGTTCTAGGAGGCTCTGGAGACCATCAGAGGGGCAGGGCAAGGGAAAACAGTTCAGCTGTTTTTTCCAGAGCTGGAAAGTATGGAAGAGATGTTTTTGCTCTTCTTAGGGAGCCTTTCCACTGAGCTATAATGAGAACACGCTTTGGGAAAACAAGTTGAACTCTTGACTGCTGTAAATAGCCATGGGCTGGGTCACGCCTCTGGGAAGGGACTATGTCTTGCTGGGAGAGGAGCAGGGATTAACTGAAGTTTGCTGGAGCTGTGGTTACTGGCATGTCTGCTGTATTTTATCTCTCTGGGCAGTGGTGAGGGGTCTGGGGAAGAGGGTGAGGCAGGGAGGTTGTAAGAAATCAAGCAGGACTCCAAACGATAGCATAAAATGAAAAAGCCAGGTAAATGCAAGCCTCAGTTCCAATCAGGAAAGTTAGGAAATGAGATCTGAAACACCCTCCTGGGAGACTGGTGTGTGCTGAGGAAGCATACTGAAATAAATTCTCATGCAAGTTGTATCACTCTGATTGTCAGAGAAACTGAGCCCTCACTCCTTTCCTTTGTGACAGTTTTCTTTCAGACAGCTCCTGGTTTTCTTTTTTTTTTTTTGTTGCGTGGCTTTTTTTTTCCTTTTCTTTTTTTTTTTTTTGTCTTTTTCATAATAGGAATGGGTATTCTCATGTCACTCATTGTAAGTTCTTTTGTGAAAATTATGGCAATATGGACTTGTTCATAGGGACAGTTTAGAAAGATCCTGGTTTGCCTGATTTGCCTGACATTGTTTTCCTAAAGCACAGAGAAAAGGAAAAGAAGCTGCAGAGGATAGATCTGGAGTCCCTGAGGAGCTGTCAGGGCAGGTGAGAAATCACAAGGGCAGGTGAGAAATCACAAGTGCAGGTGAGAAGGTTGTGATTTTTGTAAATGAAGAGCAAGCTATACTTCCCAAATTATTTCCTCTAGATTAAGCAGGATTCCAAATAAAGAAAGATTGAAAGTTTATGTCCATGAGCAAAAGAGGGCATCTGGCACTGCTTTGTGTGCTGACTTGCCTCTCAGACAGGCAGGTGGACGCTGCAGGAAAACAGGAAACACTTCCACATGAGCCATTGTAATCCTCCTCACCAGAACTCCTGGATGAGTCTAGAGGTTTTCTCTGCTTCCAAAACTACAGAGAAAGTCGAGTTTATGGAAATATTTCCAGTTTGATTTATATGAGACACCCTCTAGTAAGTGGATTGCAAAGAAACAGTATCATAGATGAACAGCTGGATGCCTTCAGGCTCCACTGTGGCCCCACGATCTTGTCCTCTGATATGCCACAGTTGTGCTGTGAGAGCACCAGAGTCCCACTGCCAGGAACTCTGTGGCTGGGGCAGGACATGGGGCAGTGGCTGCCCTAATCCACTCATTGGTTGTAGCACAGGTGAAACATGGTCCTGCTCTGAAAACTGTGTATTTATTTTAACTCCTGCAACACTGATGAGTTAACACAGCTGTGATAGAAAGGGGATGAGACAAATCTTTTTCCTTTGCCACCAACTGCATTGGCAAGCCAGGAGTGACAGCTGGGCCAAATCCTGCTCCTGAATGTCAGTCCTTTCCATTGCTTTGGGCTCTCCTCTCTGCCAGCTAAGGAGCTTTTCCTGATTTCTCTTTAGGGAGACCTGTTTAGCAGTAATTCCAGGTTCTTGCTACATTTCCCTCCCTGCTGCAGGGGCAGGATTCTTCTGGGGGCTCCGGTCCCTCTGCCCTGGGCACAGCTTCCTTTTTCAGCTCAAACTACAATACTGAAGTGGCCTGCCCCTTTGCTGAAGTGATAATAACCCTTACAAAAGTACTCTAAAACATCCTCATAAAAGACAGAAAAACATAACTCCTCTTTCGTTCCTCAAAACTTTGCACCCAGATTTTCTGTAAGCCTGCCTTGGTCTATCTCACCTCCAGTCTCTGCTGAGCCAGTCCCACCCTGCTGATGGCTGGGGAGTTCCCTCACTGCCAAGGCAGCAGCAGGGAGGAAACATGCTGTGCTCTGCTGTGGGTCTCTGTCTGGGGCGTCTCATCGTTTGCACCTCTGCTTCACCATCACTCTGGTTTCCCTTCCAAGACCCTCTGTCCCAGATGCTCCACAAAAGGACCTCCCTGGCTCCTTCTTTCTTCTTGTCCCCTCTCTGCCTGCTAACCTGCTGCCTGTGCCTCCCTCCCCAGGTTGGGGTTTCAGCACTTTGTCCTCCCAGTGCAGACTCTGTCACCTTGGGCACACAGGCACTGGCAAAGAGCAGCCACAGGCCCCTGGACAAGGCTGGTTCGTTCTGTGGCAATCATCTCAGGGCTGATCTCAGCGATCAGGAGGATCTGAGGGATGATCTTATAAAGGGTGGCAGAGTTGTGGCCATGGTGCATTGGGGTGGACACAGATCCTGGAAGAATTTACCTTGCTCCTGCCTGGACCTCGGCACATCCTGGCAAGAGACACTACTGAAAAACAGAGAATCAAAGCCACCTGCCTCCTTCTCCTTCTGACACTCCTTGCTCAGGGAGAAAGTAGCTTAGGTATGACTGACTGCCCCTGTGAAAGGGAGAGAAAATCACTCACTGCACTCAGATGGAGAGTCAGGAGTGACAATGAGGATGAATTGGACTTCTACCTCCTGAAACAATTCCATAGTCTTTCCCTCACCAGGACATCAACCAAGAAAATATATTTCTTCTTCCACCACCCTTTACTTGCCACTTCTTTGACTGCAACTAAGGTATACCTGGCAACATAGAAGCAGCCTTTGCTGAAGCCCATCCTGGGGGATGTTTTCCAGTGGTCATTTTTCAAACAAGGACATGAGGTTTCACTGCAGAGTCTCAGATCACCCTCCTGCCCCTACTCATGTTCCCAGGCTACGGGGGTGAGTCAGGTCCTTTGGGACCTGCTCATTGCTATGCCCTGAGCCCTGGAGGGATCAGCAGACCATGCTGCTCACATTCTGAGATGCCCTCTGCCGCCCAGACCCAAAGAGCCACTTTCTAAGGGACTTAGCCTGCGGCTCAATATGAAGTTTTGAGGTCAGATCCTCCCTACCAGCAAAATCACCTCTCCTACCTTACTCTTTTGTGTTTTCAACTTTTAACTAAAGCAATTTGGGGGCAGACCTTAAATTCACTTTTGATCTCAGGGAGAAGGATTGGAGATCATTACAAGCTATGAATACCCCAAAACATTGGAGAAGACAACAGAAAATGCCAATTACCTCAGTGCTGGAGGAGATCTAGGCTGTCTTCATTCACAGTGGGACTGACAGCAGTCAGGAATGCAATCTGGGCAGGCCCAAGCTCTCCTGCCCCACAGTAACATCCCCTGCAGAGACTGGGGTGGATGATGGCCTGGGTTGTGCAGCTGGGTAACGCCCAGGTACACAATGAGATGTAAAAACCTCACTAGAAAGCAAACAAGAGCAGACAGTGCAGGGCACTTGGGAGCCCTGAGTTATGGGGGTCTGGGCCACACAGCTGGGGCAGGTTCAGTTCCAAAAAGTCCCAGCAATGGGAGCCTTTTCTGGGGGGCTTAGCGTTTACAGTGACAACAGGCTGCCAGTCAGAAATGCTCTGCAGTGGGCTGTGAGGACACAGAGCTGAAGCAGAGTAACAGTGAAGAAACCAAGGCCCAACCATCTGTAAATCTCATCAAACCATGGAAATCCCCTCTTTTTCTCCAGTAAAAGGCTCTCTTGTGCTGGGAAGAGGAAGGCTGAGCTGTTGATGTCAGTGTTGAGGCATCCCTTTTAAGATTCCCTATAACATCCCATTTCTCATCTCTACCCCCAACCTGAGACCTGCCTGCCTCCTGGAAATGCACTGGCAAGGTTGAATTTCGAGAGCTCTCTTGTGGCTCTCACTTGCATGTCATCCCTCAAAAAGAAAGCAGGAACTGGGGGGATGTTGAAGCTGGGATGCAAACAGCCTGTGCATGCCTGGTGGTTAGTGGGTGGTCAAAGCTTGCTCCCCCTGAGCTGGGCTCCTGCTCTGGCCAAGTCAAGAGCCCTGCCTGACCTCTCTGTGATTTCAGCCTCGATACTCAGCATCTGACCTGTGGATTTTTCTTTAAGAAGATGAGAGAAGGGTGGAGGGGAGGGGGGAAGAAACCCCCACAAAGCCTCCTATAAAAAGCCAAACTTCCCAAGCCAAAGACAATAAAAAGCTTCCCAGCTGTTCCCGCTCCTCCGAGCCAGCTCGGGCTCTGCAGGCAACAAAACGCTCCCCGCAAGCCGGGGAGCCGCGGGGCGCCGGTGGCCGTGGGACGGGGCAGGGACCCGAGGCAGGGCCCCCCTGCGGGTGTCCCGTCTGGAGCGCTGGGGCCCAGGGAAGCGAGAGGTGCCTGACAGAGGGCTGAGTCAGCGGGAGACAGCGGTTTGTGTAACCTCCAGCAATCCATTATTACAAAGGGGCTTTCAGGAACTCCTCCGTGCCAGGCACAGCGAGGGTTATTGATTGAGGAGACAGTGCAAATGCACAGAGAGGCTCCATCCATTAGGGCCGCTGCTCTCCGCCAATTAGAAAAAAATCATTACTCAGCAGCCATCAATGGGCTCTGTGCAGCGCTGGAGTGCATGCATTCAATCTATCTTCTCCCACCTCCCTGAAAACTTAATGACAACTATTAGAGCTCCGCTGAATGCCCGGTGTGTACAGAAGCAAAGATTCATTTGGTAATCTTAGTAATTACGACGCCATAGGAGGACACATGCTAAATTCAAACAAGGGTGTGAGGGGGAGCCGAGGGGGGAAGAGCCTGGATTCCTGCGCTGTGAAAGCCCTTGTCTTGCTCAGCCTCCCATCCCTTCCCACTCACCTGCTGCCTCTGCTCCCCTTCCCCCACAGCGTCTCTGTGGGCTTTCTGGGCTCACTTTTCTGTTTTTTTTTTTTTTNAACATCATTTTGTGAAAGTAAATTGAAGTGGAGTGACTTGGAAAATATTTGAGGCCTCTGGATGAGGCACAAGCCTGGCAACGCTGTTTGACAGCACTGCCCTGAGCGATGGAGGAGGCAGATTCCCATTTACAAAAGCCCGTGGAACAGTTCTGGAGTCCTGCTGGCATAACACAGGCAGGGTGCAATTTATTTACTCTGCCACAGGCCTCTCCTTAGCCCACCTCTGCCACCCAGCCTTTTCATTTACACACGTCAGGACTGAGCCGAGCAAGACCCTCGTCTCCCCCCTTGCCAATGCGTGTCACTCCGAGTTATGGGGAAAGCAAAGTCCCAGGAGGGAATTTTTGGAAGAGCTCAAGGATGGATGTGACATGTCATTGAAGCTGAAAGGAGCAGTTACTTACAAGCGGTGGAGCTTTTCACAGGCCTGCTCTTCTCCAGGCTGGGAAGAGGTAAGTCATCATTATCTGAGGGGCGCTGACGGTGCTCATCAGCAGCCAGAGCCTGGCGACGGCCGTCAGTCACGCCGGCGTTCAACACCTCGCCTCCCAGCAGAGGAACATCTACCACACCACTGGACACCGTGCAGCTGGCAGATTTCATCAGGGCAAGGGACAGCTAAAAGAACAACATTCCTGTTTCCTTTTTGGTAGCCTCTGCAGGAGCTGATCCTGCCAGGGCCAGCTTGCACAGCACCAGTCTGCAGGGGAGGATCACCAGTCAAGGAGAAGACATGCTCCCAGTGCCTGCTTGCAGGCTGATCTTGCAGAGTGTGGAGAAGCTGGGTCACCACATCTCTGTAGCCACCCTTGACTTGTCGGGGCTCAATACATTAGCCCTGAGCATCACAGCTACAGGAAGTCTTGGTAGCAATAAGGAACGCTTAATTTTCAGCTGGGCTTAAAACCATGACAACAGCACAAGGCATCTTTGAATTTTGCTTGTACTCCTTGATCTTCTTCACATGGACTCATTATAGGAGGAATGCAGAAGTTCCTACAACACCCAGCAGATGGAAAAATGTGTCAAAGGCAAAATGGCACAGACAATTGTAGGAAAATCAGAATAAAGGGAAGTAAATCCCAAAGACTCTAATCAATTTTTATTTTGGTTTTACTCAGGGGAGGTATTTTTAAGTTCGGCAAGATTTATTAAGCACAGAGTGAAGGCTCAGACTTCAGTGGGTTGTTAAGGAAAATGTAACCTCCAAACTTTCTCAGAAATGAAAATAGAAGTTATTAAAGTATTCAGTGAGAGAATAAACTTTCTCCTCTGTCTATGAAGTATGAGAAGGGCACTAAGGGAGAGGTTACTTATCTGCTATGCTACACAACTTAGGACAGGCAGAGAGAGCCCTTTTGTTGCTAAAGGCCAAACAGGCCTTCAAAAACCTCGGGTAAGTAACGCGCTAACATCCTCCTTAATGTTATCCAGCAACAATGGTGAAAAAACACAAGTGGCTACAAGCCACCTGCAAAATCATACTGCAGCCTGTGTCTGCCCCTTGCATACCCTCTCACAGAGGGCTGTGGATCACGTGGCAGGATGTACCCTTGTAAAATCAGCACATGTGGCTCTGCCCTGATGAACCTCTTACATCTGCAACTAAGTGGCTTTTAATGTTAAGGTTTATTAAATAAAGAATGAATTCTCAGCCAAGCAAAAGGACACGTCTTAATAAAATGCATTGACAAGATCAGCATGTGCAAGGCACCAGGAAGAAGAGGAGATGGACTTCATCACAAAACCCTCCAATGCCTTTTCATGTTCCTTGCCCTGATGCACTGCCAAAAGGCACAGCCCATCTCCCTTCCTGCCCTTTGTCTGGGGAGAGCGCCTGTGGCAGGGACGCTGGGAAAAGAGAGACCACAGCAACCAGATCAAAAGTGTCACCAGATCACAGGTGTCTCCATGATTGCTATCCAGCCATTCCTGACCTTGGCCATCCAGTGTGAATGAGAGCCAGGAAGGGCAATGTGTGAGAGTCCATCTGATCTCCTGCTCACGGGGAAGGTGCTGGCAGCCACCACGCGGGCTGTGGATCCGGCCATCTGCCACAGACGTGGGGGAGCTGAGTGGAGGCCCAGCTGGCAAGCAGGCTGGTGCCTGACTGGCCCCTGAAAGAGTGAGGAAGGCCCACAGGTTCAGCACAGATGGTCCCAGGAGAACAAGGAATTGCTCAGACACAGAGTTCCTTTCTGTGCCTCTGGGACATGATGGAGACCAAGCTCACAGGTGAGCCAGGTGAGATGTTTTGCTGCTCAGGTAGGATGTTAGGTTAGAGGTCTAAGCACCATCTTGGTTCTTCTCCTTATTACCAAAAGCCATGGAATCACTTTCCTTGCTTAACCAGGAGCAGGCAGAGCTGGGCTCTCTGTATGTACAGCTTTATTTATCTGAAAAGCCTTGAGCACTGCCCTTTGGTATTCCTTGTGAGGACCTCAACAATGGGGAGAGGGGGAAAAACAGGTACTGAATCTGGACATTTTCTAAAAACTGCAAGCTCTGGAGGATGAAGGAGGATGTATCAGATCCTTTGACCAGGGGGCACTTGTTATGTTTCTCTGAAATTGGTGCTCAAGGAATGGTGTAGAGGATGACTGCCTAGAAACACATTTGCTGAGCTATTTGCTTAAACTACAGAGTCACTTGGGCACCATCATCAGAAGGAAAGCCATGAGCTCCTTTGCCAAGAAACTATTGATAACGCCCTTGAAGAGAAATCTTAAAGCTCTAGGCCCATTTGCTGAGCCTCCTTCTCCACATTATAATCCCACATAAGAGTGATTATAATATTTAAAGAGTAAGGACAGTAAGATTTAGAGTCATAGTTTAAAAAACTCCAACTCAATAATGATGCAAAGCCAAAGATGGAGAAGAGGCACCCATAATACAACAAATACCGAAAATATGGCAACTTCACAAGTTTTCCATGATTAAGACAATTTTCTTCTTGACTGTCTAAACAAAAAAATGGCTCCACCATACATCAGCAGGGTGAAAACACTGCTGAGATGTTCCTCAGTGTGTGCCTGGGGACAGCGGGCAATTTAATCTCCAAGGTTTTAATACATACTACGTGACAGATGCATGTTCTGAATGTCTTCTAATGAGATGATATTTGCCCAGATTCTCTTCCTTTAATACCATAGCTATTCAAAGAAGCTGGAACAAGAAATCTGCCCAGGGGCTACCTGCAGATATAAGTGTTTTGAAACTGTACAGTGTCCTTTGTTGTTCTGCAGGATGCTCTGGATGATGCATTTTTGGTGTATTTATTTACATTTGGAATAAAGTCCTCTTGGTGGTCCTATCCTATCCCATTTGGGAATACTTCAATTGGTGCCTCTTGTGGCTTCTTTCCAGAGCTCTCTTGCCTTTCATTTTAGACTAAAAAATATTAATGGATTCTTAGATATTTCTTGGTGATTAAACTGCTCCTTCTGGGTCTCTGAAACATTTTTGTCAGAGAAAATATTTCTGCTATGGCAGGCCGGAGCCTAGTTTTGGTGGGATCATTGCTTAGGTGTCTTCCCGTCAACCCTTTCAATATTCACAAGCTCTCTCTTATCTGCAATATCTTTCCCTTTCTCCTAGAAAAGCATGTCCTCTTTTCTATAATTTCCTTTTGCCACCTACTGATCGTTTTCCAATCTGTCAGCTATTTACAACTCCCTCTCATCTCATGCTTTCTCTCATCCCACTCCACTGTGCTTTTGTCAGTCATTCTTGTCTTCCCCAGCTCTTCTGTTTCTGTATCTTCTGTTTCCCTCCTTCGCCATCATGGCATCCCTCTTGTAACAGATGTCCCTCTGCCTCCTCCTGTCCCCTCTGCACTGTGACTATGTCCCAGAAGTACCTGAGTTGCTACTCTATGTAGGTCTTCTCATCTTCTTATCCTCTCTTGGCCCTCGTCAGAAATACCCTAAATGTCTGTTGTTCCTTTGGATCAAAGGCAAAGCCACCCCAGCATCCCCCAGTCCTCTCCTTGTGTGAGATGCTTGGGGAGAGCTGCAGGCTCAGAGGGAGGATGCAGCCCCATCCATCCTCAGCACAAGGAAGGGCTTTCCTGGCCTTGGACCCTAAGGAGAAGAGGAAGAAAGAAAGACAATCTGGCTCTTTTCAGGCTTGTCACTTCTACTTAGTTACTGTTCTTCAAGTCCCCCAGCCTGCCCTGCAGATACCAGGTATCATTTACCTCAGATCATTTGGATGATCAGCATGAACCAGTTGCTCTCACCCCTATTTACCTTGGGGAGATTGTTGCTTCTATGTCACACCTGAAAGAGTGCTTGCATTCCCTAAAGCTTGCTTGTTTTCCTCAGATATACTATTTTATTTAATGAAAGGTGCTACCTGTGCCTACACCTCTTTGACCCTTTTCGGCAAAGGCACACTGAAGTACAACTTCCCTGAGATACATTTGTTTTGTCTCCTCTCTTACAGTCAAAGAGAGTCTTCTCAGACAGGACAGGCTTCAAGCCATCTTTCTGGAAGCAACATCCCTGTTCTCTGTCTCCTGCTGATGAAATTCCTGTCACTGGAAGGGCTCCTACCACACTGTCATGAACAGTAACAGGTCACACATCAGCTGTCTGGAAAACCAGGCAGAGAGTCTCCTTCCAGCTGAGATATGAGGACTACCTGCTGCCAAAGTAGGAGAATACTCCCAAAGTAGTTGCCTGGAAAATATTACTACCAAACTCATCCCAATGCTCCCAGAGTGTTTGAAGTAGTGATGGTCAATGCAATTAGACAGTGGCAGGGTTGCAATCTGAAAATTGTGCTCTACTCAATGCTACCAAAATTACTGGGTGCTGAGGCCACAAAGTCCACAAGGCTCATTTTGTGTCCTGCTCTGTGTCTCTCCTCTGCTGACTATAGGGAGTCCTTATTTGCATGGAGACTGGCCTCTGCTGCTCCTCTTTTTCCCTACAAAGTTGGAGCTGGGCAGAGCCCATGGGCAGGCAGGAGATCAAGGGGAGAGTGGGTGAGGGAGAGGATTACCCAGAGGAAGGGAGCTGCCAGTGTCTGAGGTTTGGGGTGGGAGGGGAAGGAGAAGCTGCACCAAGCCTCCAGTGCCATGCGCTCCACAGGTTTTGCCAGGTGATGCAGTCTCTCAGGAAGGGTTTCACTGCTCCTGTAAACTCAACTAACTAAGCAATAGGAACTAGGGAGGGATAAAAAGTGAGACTTGCCTTCACCTGGGCCTTCTCAGCTTAAACCTTTGTCCCAGAGGCTCAGCAAAAGCATAATGCCTGATGACGCCATGGCCCTTCTCTTGGTATCGGTGTCATGAAAGATTCAAATGGCATTGTCCACCTACAAAGCTTTTGCAGAATGAATCAGTTTTCCTATGTGCCTGACTTGACACACATTCCCTGACCACTTGGAGGTCACAAATTTAATTAAACCTCAGTGAATAGTAGCAGACCTCACAGAAATAAAGGCCTTAATCCAATCAAGCCACATTTGTACTCCCTGTACAGCATCAAGCACGACCAAAGCAGAAGGGACAGACCGTGGCAAGCTAGAAGGGCCCCAAGAAGTTCCTCTGTACAGCGCCATTTATGGATGATAATGTGATTGTGACACTTGCAGACAATACCAGCAATTTCTCAAACAGGAGGTCCAAGGCTTGGTATTATCATGCTCAGCTAGTGCCAGAAACATGGGAAAGATCCCAGCTAGTTCTGGGAGTGAAATGCCTATGGCTCACAGGAGAGCCATCATTTGTCAAGTGGAGATCAACTTTAACAGCAGCTGGTACAAATCTCTCACCAAAGTCACAGTGTTCTTTGTATTGGTCACTTTTGGGGGAAACTCAGCCACTCTTTTCTGTTAAAAATAAAATAAAATAGGGAAGAGCAGAAGCAGATTGTTGTCCTAGGAAGAGCTTTTAATCTGCCTGTGCAGTAGTAATTAATATTGCATAACGTCTCATGCTGCATTCCACTCCGGAGGAGGCAATGCTTGATGTGTGGGCCAGGTGATTCACTGGTGATCAGAGCAGCCAGCTGTAATTTCTTCTGGGGCTGACAGAAGAGTCTACTGAAATTCTGAGAGGAGGAAAATGTGACAATGTCATCATAAGTTGCTCATCTTCAGCATATGCATCAGTCAACATTTGCAGTGTGCCGAAATTTTAGCAAGGAATGGGCAATTCCTTTGCTAAAGAATTCTCAGAATTCACCCCAAGTATAAAATTCCTACAACCCCAGTATAGTAAATTTCACTAAACAGATTAAGGAAGATGCAGTCTGTAAGTGGAATTGTAGGGGGTTTTGAGGCATTTTCTGGGTGTTGCTAACTGTCAAAATATTAGTAAATTGTGCCTTAACAGCATACAGGTAAAAACCAAACTATAACAGGAGCAAGATAGATATGCAGAGTCAGCAGCTGGTTCCTGATGGCAGGTCCTGGTTAGGAGAAGAGGCATTTGAAATAGGTAGCAAGGCAGTGTTAAAGGATCTCATTGTTGGATACCTCAGGGGAAGGTAGGAACTAAGAGCTGTGTGCTTCACAGAAGCCTTCATCCATCCTACTCAGAAACCAGACCGGAAAATGGAATGGGAATTGTTCCTACTCCTCGTTACTCTGACTGCAGTAGTAGATAGAGAGCATGCTGATCTTGCTGTTTAATGCTCTACAGAGAGTAAAAGATAGTGCTTGTCCCAAAATGTAATGAAAAGGAATAATGACATTGGAGGGAAAGCACAACTATTGCTTTACATTTTTTTGTAGGTAGAGCTGAAGTTTTGCTGCACCTTTCCTTATGCTGGTGGAGAAGGGGGGAACTTATGAAAATCAGTTTCATTGGAATAACTCAGCTCAAAAGACGGGGCTTTGAAAAGGAGAGAGTGAGAGAGAAAAACTCAAATGAAAACTGTAATGTTTTACAAACTATTTCACTTGCTTGATGAGCAGCCTAGAATCAGCTGCAATGCGCATGGGATAGTGCCCTGGCCATTCTTCCCCAGGAATCTGCTCAGGAGAAGTCTCCTCCCACAGGCCAGGCTGAGCAGACTGCGGTCACACTCTGCTCTTGGAGCTGCTCTGGGCTCCCTGCATATGCTCGAGTTCAATAGGCTTTGCCCCTGTGCTCATTCTGCTGATTAAAAGTAATCTTCTCTTTTAAAGCCACCAGCATGTGAGCCACAAGGATTCGTTCATTATTGCTCAGCCGTGCTGCGAGATGCTGTCTAGAAGTAATTAATTGGGCAATGCTTTGGAAATGTGGAGGAAAAATATTTTCAGGGGAAAAAATTAGTGCAGGAAGAGGGGAACAGGCTTGCATTTTCCCTTTGAAGTGAGGATATTTTGCTGAGGGGGAGGGAGGCACAGCCAGAGAAACAAGCCCACTTATAATTTTACAGTGTTATTCTCCACAGCTGTATGCATAAACTTCAGCCTGGTTTTTTCTCCTCATTTTAAAAATACCCCTAGGAGCTGGACTTTGTTAATGAGAACTTGTTGTGGGAAAATTTGTTTTTCAGGAGAGGGAAACCTGCCCCTGTTGCAAACCCTCCCCTCTAGCCTGGTGCATGCAAAGGGGCAGCCCTGGGAGGTCCACGCCACCGTATGGTCTGTGGCTCTTGGTGTCGTTTGCAGAACATCTGCTCCTTTCCAGCCAAACCTCAAATAATCCTGCAACTTTAACAGGAAACACAAGTTCATGCAAGGAAAAGAGGGTGGAGACCCAGCAGCTGTCAGGCAGGCCTATTTATATCCAGATTGCCAGAGCTGAGTGACGTCGGTAATTCCCTGGTGAGGTCTCTTGCCCAGCACAGCATCAGCTGTTCTGTTCTCTCTGGCCATGGGATTGAATGGCACTAAATCTGAATTATCTTTTGACAAAAATGCCTTTAAAAGGATGAAGTCTTCTTCTTTCTGCCCTGACTTAAGCCTGGGGAGTCTGGGTTCCAGCAACTTGCCCTGAGAAGGTGGCTCTTAGCAGGTTGCTTTGCAGTCGCCCATTTTCACAGGAGTCCTGTGGACTGGCGATCCCCCAGCACTAGGAAGCTGGCAGCACTCTAAAATGAAGTGATTCTTCATCCCAACAGGATGAAGAATGAATTGGGGACTCAGACAAAAAAGGGGGAGCCTGTGGAGAAGGGAGGGATATACCAGGAACTATCAAGGGAGCTGAAGGAAGAGAGGGGGCAATTGTTTCGAGAGGCAGAGATTGTGTGTCAGTGTATGTGCAAAGTCTCCAGGCAAATCAGGCACTATGGATTCAAGTGTAGAGACACTGGCATGGGGTACTTTGCATGCCTTTAGTAGGTTTTGAACTTGGGATCACACAAGCAATTGACTTTCCGTTTTGCAACAGGGAATTTGGCAAATCCAGAAAAGAAAATTGAGTATGCCTCTTCAAAGACGACCATTCCTATGAGTTTTTGTTACACTCACCTGTCAGAGACGGCACATATCCAAATGAGAGGGCTGTAGAAATTGCTAGGAGAAGGAATTATGGTAATATAAATAATAATTAGCAAAAATAAAATACTGCCACTCCCAGTCCCCACCCACTCGAGAGCCACCCAGGCTCTGCCAGTGTTTCAGGCAAGCAGCCTTGTCATCAGTGGCCTGAAAGAGTCATAAAAGTGGCCCCTCTGCTTCCCAGGGATTTGGCTCAAGCTGTGTCCCACCATCAGCTCTCTGTGATGTCAGGCTCCGTGCAGGCACTGTGATGGTAACAGCTTTGGCACACCAGGAAAACAGGCAGGACTTTGGGATTTTTGGGGTTTGTGGGTGATCTGGAGTTCTTTTGAAAAAAACAATGATTTGGCATTGAAGTAGAAAGAGGAGTTTATACAAGAGTGGTGTTTATTTGTGCATCTGTGGCTTTAAAGGAGCATTGCGTTCAGGGTCGAAAGGGCTTGGCTGGGGCTGCGAGTTCAGCTTTGTTTTCAGCCTGTTCTGCGGGTTGCATTTAATTGTGCTCTTGCACGATGTTTTCATGCTATTTTAAGAAAGCGTGCGTACTCATCAACATTATCAGGGAAACGCAGATTCCCAGAGGTACCCCTCGTCGCAAAGGAGCAGACAAACCTCCTCAAATATCCCGAGCGGGTAGGCTGATCATCCTCCCCCTCCCTACAGCTCCCCGGCCCTCCGCCCTCCTTTTGCCCCCCATCAATAATCTGCCTGCTTTCGCCAGCAGTGACGCTTATCAGAAAGGGCAGCTCAGTGAACTGGCAGGGACATGATTCGAAGGTCATCCGGGGATCCCCAGCCACGGGCCGGCCCACCCTGAGCCTCCCGGCCAGCCCAGGGGCACAGGGCTGGGAATCAGCCCCACCGCCGCCCGGGGAGGGAGAAGAATAGGGTAAAGAGAGGGCAGAAGGAGAGAGAGAGCACAAAAGAGCTTGAGGCGCTTAAATAGCGCTTGGGATGGTTGTTGTGATTGGGTCTGGGTCCTTTTGGATGCTGTTGCTGACACTTTTAAACGAGCTGACGGCCCCGGTTCTAGAGGATTATGTTCAGTAGCGACTCGCTGTCCCTGCCAGTAGGCACAAACAAATAGCTTATTACATCGGGGCCAATGTTATCGAAATGGCTTTAAAAAAGCAGTCAGCTTTAGTCTCCCTCTGCTCATTAGAAACTGCAGTTAATCACTTGCTGTGAAAAGGCTTGCCACCAACTTGCTTACTCCTCCAGCCCTTCTTTTCTGCCCTTCTCACAAGTAAATCCCTTATTCAGCTGGTCCGTCCCCCTGCCATCAAGTAATTCCGTATGCCTGCCACCCACTCTGCCTGGATTAACCTCAGGTGGTCACTACATCGCACGGTTCTTGAAAAGCGCTGCCTCTGAGCAACCTCTTTCTGCTTTTTATTCCAAAGCCTGGGTTTTAAAATCCCTCTGTGTATCTTGAACCTGCAAGACTCTTTCCCCCCAGGCTCTGCTAGCAGTTTAATAGCCTCTTGTTTCTCTTAAGTCCCCGCCTTACCAAGCTGGATGTGTGAAGAGTGTCTGATGGGGAGGCAGTGACTTCTGGCTCTGCAGCTGTGCCGGACACCCTCTCCACTGGCTGCTGGCTCTGACAGCAAGGGCTGCTTTCACAAAATCCTTGGTCCGTTGGGTGTGCTTGGTGCCACCCACCTGAGCTTTCATGCCACCGGAACCCAGATGTGCCTTGCACCTGCTGCTGGCCACCCCACAGCCACAGTCTTGTCCTGATGTGGTAATGGAGGTCTCTCTGGATAGGAAAGCAGGTCTTTCTTTCCAGCATCTTAATTGGGCAGCTGCTCCCAGTATGGAAATATTTTGGGCGCTCTCAAATGCTTTATGCTTTTGTTGTCTGGTGCTTGGTGTCTAACTCTTGCTGTGCTGGAGGAGCCAATGGCTGTGAGTTCGTCTGTGAGGAAGGCAGGAGAGCTCAACACGTACTGTGACTGGAAAAGCAGCCTAGGACTTTGAATGCAGGCGGAGGCAAGGGACAGTATGTTAGTGCTGCCTGATGTCAAGTGATGGTACTGGCACCCAGTGTGGGGACCTTCTGATCACCTCTCCGGTTCATCTGATTTGTTTATTAAAAGCACCAAGACAACAGCTAGAAAATGAAGAAAGTAGCACTCTGGCCCCAATGTGCTTCTAATGTAACCACAGTGGTTCTAAGCTCTGCCCAAACCAGAAAGACTTTCCTTCTGCAAGGTGCTGTAGGCAAATTTGCAAGGAATCACTGCCCCCGGCAGTGTTTTTTGGAAGGGGCAGGGTGGGCTTCCACACCTCACAGGGTATCCACAGATGCAGTGAAGCCTCTGACTGGATTTCCAGGAAACCCCAGGGTCTCACTCTCACTGATTACAGGAGAGAAAACTAGATCAGAGGGGAACATTAGAAACGCCTTTAAACAGAGAAACCAGTGAGACTCCCACATGTGCTGTTTAGGCAATAATGTTTTGGGGAGTGTGGGAACTCTCCCAATTTTGTACTGCAACGTCTCAGCTATTGGAACATGATCTTTATCTGTGTCACTGTGAGCCTGCAAGTCTTCCTGTGTAGAACGGAATTACCTGCAAAGGCTTGGCTGCAAATGGCAGTGTGACTTTCACTGAATCCCTGTGACAATGAGGCAAAGAAGATGGTCCATTTCCCTTCCAGCCACCCTCTGGCTCGGTTGTGGTGTGTGCTGCTGCTTACCTACAAGATGATTAGCAGAGCTGCCAGCAAAATGTACCTGCTCTGTTGCCTGTGCCTCGGTGATGGTTTCCTGAATTTCTCTGATGTCTTCTGCTGAAGCTTCAGATCCCACACAGGGAAATTCAGCCTTTGGCTTGGCTCCCTTTCAGGCAGTGCACAAACCTGTGGCACTTGTGGCAAGCCCCAAGGAGGGAGGCATTAGTAAGACCCGGTGGCACCATCCATGGGCCACCATCCTGACTGGTCCCCAAGCCTTGAGTGCCATTTGAAGCAGCAGAGACAGCCACCAGCCTGTGCCGTGTTGCTGCAGCTGGGCTGTAAGGGCAGCCCTGGGGCTTCGGGGACAGGGACTGATTTCCTGCCCTGCCTTTTGGCTGCTTTCAGAGGCGTCACTCGGTGTTCACAGCGGACATGGTGGCACCTGGAGGCCCTGCTGCAGGTCATACAGAGGTGGTTCAGCAGCAGCCTTGAGGTGGCACTTGAGGACATGCCCTGGCATGAGGAACAGGGGCAGCACTCGGCGGAGGGGAGCGGCTGCCGGGGGCGGTGCTGGCAGCGCTGCCCGCCTCTGCCAAGCACCGCTCCGGCTCGGCTGATGTGCGAGCAGGCACAGGACACGGAGGGAGCAGCCAAGTGAGACCTCAGCTCAGGCTTTCCCTGGTTTTCAACGGGATTATCCTGCAGGGCAGCATTTTTAAACCCGTTTCAGTCTTTCTTTAAGTGCATTGCAGTGCAGCTGCTCATGGAGTTTCAGAGGGTGTGCAAAGCTCCGCTCTGACTCCTGGCGTCAGAAAAAAAGGTACAAATCACTTTTTTCTACAACTCTGTGGACATTTTCGCTCAGTGAACTCACACAAAGTGAATCACAACACCTTACTTGGGATATTCCTTATAGCTTAGACCAGGGTATCTCCCGCAGCCTCCCCGATGCCAGTGAGATAGCAGCACAACCAGTCTGGGGTTTGCTGCCGCGACACTCGGGGACCTGTTTTGGCCGAGGGGGGAGCAGGAACACTCACAGGGGACAGGGAGGCCCCCTTGCTTGGCAGCCTGCGTGCCTCTCCGGGCCAGGCGTGCGAGGAAGGACAGGCAGCTTTAAGACCTTCCTCTGCCGCTGAGGCAGCTGGGGCTGGCCTGATGCCCGAGTATAAACTAAAGCAGCTTCACAACTGGTTTAATTTATGTCCGATTGCCAGTAGCCCCGGGGCATTTCTGTCAGCCAGGCTCAACCAGCTGTAACAGCATCCTGGTTTCTGCTTCTCCTCTCGGTGCTCGCTGCTTTTGTCTGGGTGGGATGAGGGTGCAAGTGACCCCAGTGTGGGCTCTTCTCAGCAGAACATCTTCAGGACATCTGTGCTGCTCACCCTGCTATCTTCTGGACAGGTTAGAGTGTGTGTTTCTACCCTGCTGTATGGAAAGCACTTCCTTCTCATATTTGTGATGGTGCTTCATGATCTATATCTATACATATGACGTGAGCAGCGAACTCCTCTGCAAACCGCCCACAAATCACCCTGGAGTCAAAAAGCCCAATCACAAAGACTACAAAGAAATATGAAAAGACCGTCTGAAACTCAGAAATAGACGACGTACAGTAATTTTTCCCGTCTCTCTGCTTTTGCTGGAATTAATCAACAATCTCTGCCTGCAATTGCTGGGAGTAATTTATTTCAAGAAATGCAAAGAAAGAGCATTTAGGATAAATATTTAAATTTTGTCTTCCAGCCCATCCTATTCTCAATCATTGTTTGTGCTCAATTCAGTCAGCTATGCATAAGCTGATGCTCGTTCTCTGTGCTCTGGATATTTACATATTTTTTCTCTATTGAATCTCTGATCCCTAAGTCTTTCTTTGGTGGGGAAGGAATTATGTGAGTAAAATTCCCTCGGGGACTGAATTCTGGGTGAGAATACACAGAGTCACCCAGGACATGAAGAAACCCTTACAGACAGGTTTGGTGCTCCCAAGTGCTGTGTCTACCTGGGCCTTTTTGGTTTACTCCCCCTCTGCTGATGGTGGAAGTAGTGGTACTGAGGACAAGGGAACAGTGTGAACAAAAATGCAAGAAAGCTTGGTTCTGGAAGGTGTATGTATGTCAAGTTGTATGCAGCACATAAAAAACGAGATTGGACTTTGATAAAAAAAAAACATGCAAAAGCTTTAGTGTTGTGGAAACTATTTAAAATATTTTGCTTTATTTTTACAGGAAATTAAATAAATTGGGCTGTGGGAATAATCAAACAAAAAGAAAATAAACTTCAAAGGCAGAGCTTTATGTCTTTCAAACTAAGAAGTCTAAAAAGATGAAGAAATGAGAGTAAAGGATTAATTCTGATCTGTGATCGTTCATGCATGCATTGGCCATGGGTTTCCCCAAACTTCCTGTGGCCGAACATCTATAAACACAGTCTGGACGGACCCTGGCTGACCCCCTGCCCAACCTGTGCCGCCCCACCAGGGCTGCGCTTCCCACTTTGGTCAGCTCTAATTAGCTCCTGCCATCAGAGGTTTGAACTGGAGCGGGCTGGGGGGAGAGTAATATATAAACTTTAAAGGCAGCTCATCCACCACGTGCAATTTGTATTTTACACCTCATGAATTTTAACAGCTAAAGTTACAACTTCAGTGTAACCCCCTGTGTGCCGGCACCTCTGCCTCGGCGGTCCGGGGACGGAGGCTGCATCACAACTGCAGCTTGCCTGGCTCAGAGAGGCTTTCCCTGCATCCCTCCCCCCCTCGGCCAGCAGGGCCAGGCTGAAGGTGCAGCTTTCAGTGCCTTCTCCCCCAGCTCCAGTGCTGCAGCAGCCAACAGCAATTCCTTTTCTTTTCTTCTCCTAGAAGAGCTCAACCACTTGTTCAAGCCCTTCCTTTCACGCTGAGTATTAGAGTAGCAAATGCCCTCCAGATACCACTAAGCGGCTGCTTAAAAACAAAATAACAAACATTAAACCAGAGATGACTGCAGCATGGACTTAAAAATCTCTGCACTGCTGGCAGGTTTTGCAGAAAGCTGTAGCTGGATGGGTACATGCTTGATCTTCTGCGACTGTCATTTGCACTGTCATTAAAAGTCGATGTCGTGCCTCTATAAAACAACCCTCAAAACACTTGGTGGAATCAGAAAGAAATTCGTTTTTTACAACAGGAAAACTGCACATGCAGGTGAGAGCTGGGACCTCTGCTCCCCAGTGGTGTTTCATTACGGCTCTGAAACTATTAAACCAATTTCCTAGCACTTGGGTGTGAGGTGCTTGCTGGATTTCCCTGGCTGAACAGACCAGCTCAGAAGCCTGCAATTCATTATGCAAGTTATCAGGCGACAGCCTCCCCTGCTCTCTCTTTGGCATGCCTGCAGTCCCTAACTCACAGCCTGGATTTTTTCCAGTTTGGTATAACGGGAGGGAGATTCTAAGTCCCTTTATTTGGGGCCATGATGCCCCAGTGGGTTGATTAGCTGAGTGTGAGTCTCTCTGCGAGCTGGGGCTGACAGTGCTGCCCTCAGTCCTGCGGATTGAGCCTCTTGCCAAGCCCTCTGCAGCCACTGGGGACGGCTGCAAATGAATCAAGTCAGGTAGCGGTGTAGCCGCAGCGACCAGAGCTCTGCTGGGACCGTGTCCTGTGCTCCATGGCAGGGTTATCAGCCGAGCTGGCAGCTGGCAGCAGTGGGAGCTGGCTGAGAGTGAGCTTAGCTGTCTGGAGGGCATGGTGCAGAGGTACCCTGTGGTCAGCCAGCCTGATGTGTGCTGTCAGACCTAAGTAAGCTGTCAGCCCCTTAGCCAACACATGCAAGCTAACATCCTAAAGCAAGACAATGCTTTAAGACATCCTAAGGTCTTAAAGGCAAGACATCGTGTTCCTTAATGCAACCTAAACCAGCCAAATCTGGCTTAGGCTTGCACATCAACACTCCCTTTCAGGGGGCAGCAGCAAGGATGTGTTCCCAACAGTCCTTTATGTCCTGGTTGCCACAGAGCTGTACTAGGCTGTTTTTAAATTTTCAGTCTGTACAGGTTTTCTGGTGAAGAACTTGCTTTCCTCTGCTGTGATGTGGGGGACTCTCAGGAGCAATCCGGTGGGCCAAGGATTCAAAGCCACTATCTATAGGATGAGAGTTACCACACAGAGTGAAGGTATCAGAGGAAAGTGGTACACCAGGTCAGTTTTTACCATGTCTTGTCAAACCTAGAATTGCCTATGAAACTGGGCTCCATGCTACCATCCTGGAGCCACTACATGTCCCTAGATGATTTTGCAGGAGGCTGTGCTGACTGCTCACACATCCAGCTGCTGCCTGCTCTACCCATCATGAATGAGAAGCAGGAAAAATTGGCTTGTGCTGAGGTCTGTGTGGCAGCAGCTGGATGGCTACCGATGCCGAAGTTGCCGGGCAGCCGCCAAGGCATGGCACCCTCCCAGGAGCATCCCTCCCAGGGAAAAATCTGGTGTTTTGGAAGCATGGAAGTCAGGCAGGGACAGACTCACCCTCCTCTTTGGCTCTCCTTTTGCCCTTCCTTTGGGTAAGGTGATGACAGGGGATGACAAAGGGGCTGCGGATGCTTGTCAGTGCCGGGCTGTGCTGTGCACTTAGGCTGGCGCTCAGTAGTGCGGGAAGGCCTTTTCTTCCAGGCCTTTGCATGTGCAATTTGAATTTAATCCCGTGAGCTAAAGATAGCTCTGGCTCGCCTATGGTTCCTCCAGCTGGCAACAGCTTTATTTCTTTGATGCTTTCAGCTCTTGGTCATTTCCAAGGAACTGACAGACGCTTCTAACACAGAGTCTGTCCCAGCACTGTGTCACACTGGTCACCGTGTTCACTCTCCTGGCCCTCCCTTTGGTGCTCAGCTTCCCACTGGCAAGGTCTCCTGCAGGCACTGCAGGTCTCCCTCTTGCTGGCACGGGCTGACTTCATGGCTGCTCCCCAGTGGCTCCTCCAGGAGCGAAAGTTATCCTCAGGAGCAGATCTTTCATGAAAGTCCTGAAATCCTCTTGTAAAGCTATAGAGAAAGATGTAATTAATACACGAGACTCTTCTTTCCCTGTAACACATAATTGTTAATTTGTCTTAAAACCATTGCTCTATTGGAAGAAGTAAGTGATATGATCCTTTCCTACATTCTTGGTGGCTCTTTGGGTTCATCTGTGTACCTCTCTAACCCACCTTTATTGTGTATCTCTCTGGTAAGAATTCAGTCATCACTTTTTTTAGGAGCTTTCTATATCACATCAGCCAAGGAAATGCAGGCTCTGCAAGGTCACTGAATGCGTGTTTGTTTCTCAAGTAGTTGGAACAGTGATTTGAAGTGGATTAATATTGGCAAGCTCTTATCTTTGTTTAGGATTGTATGTGGTTTAGGTGCATCACACATATATCTATCATATGTGTCATACACATTACGCTGTGCATGTGATTTGGTATCTTGTAATCTCAGGGACAAAAATGGGGTGCCTTTCCAAAAACTGAATTTGGGATTGTTCCATGCTAATTTGTGTTGTTAATTAGCTATAGCAGGCAGCCAATAAAGCAACGCAAATGATTTCAGGTTCTTTAGGAAATGTGCCAATACGAACGCGAATGCTGATTTAGACGTGGAATTTTCACAGCACCTCTTGGTGAAACTCACTCATTAAATTTAATAAACGTGCGTGGTTGCAGGCTGCTGGTCAATACTTTGCGACCTGGAAGAGGGAGAGCGCTGAGTCGGTGAATTCCTCCCTGGGCGTGTCAGCAGCTCCCATCCCGCTGGCAGGAGGGGTGGGAGAGCCCTGCCTGCCTGGGGCAGCCTCGCAGCCCCGCCAGCCCAGCGGTGATTTCTCGGCTCCGGCAGGAAGCGTTGCTGGTTCGCACCGCTGGCTCGCTGCCCGAAGGGCTGCCGGCTGTCGGGAGGCACGGAGCCACAAGGAGCTGCATGGGACGTGAATGCAAAAGACATTCAACAGGGACACTTCCTTTCCTGCAGCAGAAAAAGCCCTTCCTACGTGGAGGCGATATTGCAAAAATCAAACTCGGCACAAGGGGAAGTCTGCCTCTGGGTTGCCAGGTAAACTAAAGGAGTATATGGGGCAGGTAAACTGAGGGGAATAACTGCAGCCTTTTCCCCCTTTTCTGGAGATTGTCCTAATGCCATAGGAGTCTGCATGTGAGACCATAACATCAAAACTACATTTAAATATTTCTCTGCCCTCCATCCTGCCCCAGTTTCTGGTTTGGGACAGAATAGATCTCAAATAAAAGCACTCTGCAACAGAACACCAACTGTTTGGAAAACCGGCCATGATGGATTGCAGACCCTCAGCAGAGTGGAAGGAGGAGATGAAAAGTTTTCCAGGAGAGGGTTACTGAGTGGCCTTAGGGATGGGCAGACTCCAGAAGCATCAGTTATTCACTTGAACATAATATATTCAAATTATGTTTTGGGCTTTGAACATCCTACAATCATACAACTGGGAGTCAGATCTCCCCATGCAGACTTTAGGACTTCTTCCCACACAGCTGCTGGGGTGCTCTTCTCCAAGTTGGAGGAGTGTCAGTCTGAGATGGGCTTTGTTTTGTCCATGAAGTCAAAGGAAGCAGACACAGGAAGTCTTGATTGCCTTGATAAAGTTGTCATTGAATGGTCATCCACATCAGATACAATCTGAGTATCCCTTGGGTGCTCCAGGAAATGTGTGTGCCTGTGTTCACTGCTGTGCTGAGTCCACGCTTGACCTCTGCAAGTACATCCATCTGGTACCTCTTAAAAGAAAAACAGCATGTTGAAGTAAATTTTGATCATCCGTATTACATGTGGGACCTGAAGCTTTCCCATAAGAGGATTCTGATGCTCTGATTTAAGGGATGAAATAACACTGTTGGTGAAGGCAGCGTTTGCCCTCGTGTTTTAGGCAGAATGACACTGATGATTTTAATTGCATGTCCCCTTGGGAGAAGCAATGACAGCAGCTTCATTGATTGGACTTCAGTCTGTGGTCAGTAGCAAGCACAAAAACATAAGAGGAAAAGGACATGTCTGACAGAAAGAAAAATAAGGGTTTTCTCCCCATTGGGAGCCTTGTGGAAGACATTTATTAGTGACATGGGCAAGCCATATCTGCACTACAGGGGCCTGTACTGGGCAGGCTGCAGACCCATGTACACAGCATGGTGTGAACATGCTGAGATGCCTCGTGCTGTTGGTGTTGTGCTCTGGGGGACATCCTTAAGAAGAGGACCTCCCCACCTGTCAGAAAAAGAGATATGATTTTGTTTGTCACAGGAGATTAAAGGCACTATGGTACAGGAGGGAGAGCCGTCACCTCGATCATGATAGCTGTGGCAATTAATCTGGAGGCCATCTAATGCAGCACATAAATGGGGTTCCAGCATCTGAAGGGACATAAGAATTACTTTACATTCACCTTCTTATTTTATGTTATTAATTAAGCAATTTTATTATTACGCTACCTGCTGTTGTGCCTTCCTTATTGATATCCAAAGAGGCCCCTGCACCTCCCTGTGCAGAATGCCCTCTGGTGCCTCTTGAAGTCCCTCAGAGGGGCTGGTTCATGAGGAGCTGGTCCAGGGTCTTTCAGCCTGAAGAAGACTGGGATTTGCTCATTCTGTGGGCAGGAGCTCAGCCCGGGGGGCACAGCAGTCAGAGTGCAGGCAGAGTGCAGGCAACTCATGGCTACTTCTTGTGCGTGTGACAGGAGCCAGGGTGAGAGGCCACGACAGTGTACGGGGGCTGGACAGCTGGATCCAGGCGAGGGGGCCACTAATTCAACCTTCCCACCTATGAGGAGAAACAGCTGCTGCTGCCACTGCAGGCAGAGCACACAGCAAAGCCATGGTGTTGGCTCCCCAGCCTGGGTGATCCTCCCCCTCCTGGGCTGCTGCCTGCCAGGATGAGTCACACTTGCTGCTGGAACTGGGGCTTGGTCCCATGCCAGGAACGCACTCCGGAGGGAGACCGTAGAGAAATACAGAATAATTTGCAAATCCATAAAAAAACCCCATGGCTTCGCAGCGCGGGTCTCTCAGCAGGTGCCAGAGCGTGTTCGTAGCAGGTGTCACCTGCCTGTGTGTGCTCCTGGGGGACAGGCCCCTGTGCCAGGTGACCTGGCAGGTCCGTGGTGTGCTGGGGATGGGCTGTGAGTGCCAGAGGATGTCGATGCCAGGGGCTGCCAGTGCATGGGATGGGGCTGCTCCCACCAGAGGACCTCGTGAGCCATTAGCCAGGGCACGCGTGGTGATGCCGCGCCGCGAGCGGAGAGGAACCCCGCTAGCCATAAAATGGCATGGAAGACCCCCAGGAGTCTTGTAGAACAGAATGGTGGAGTGTAATGAATAGTCAGACATATGGTAAAAATGAATTAATGTCAAGTTGCCATCCACTCTGCCATTTTTTGCTTTCAGTTTCCCTGCTGTGCCTGTCTCCTGGCATCACTGAATCTTGATTCAGGGAGAGGCAGCCAAGTAGCTTCCTGTGAAGCCAACATCACATCCTAAGTTGGCCAACAACTTGGTAGTGCTTTCTCCTGGCTCCATCTGGCTGGGACTCTCTTGCCTTGCCTGGTGGAGAGTGACCCAGCCCCAGAGGCATGGGTCTGTGTCTCCTCCCCTCTGGCAGGGAGCCACCTGCCCTTGGGAGATGCCAGCTGATGGTGAGCACAAGTGCCTTCAAGCAGGAGCTGCTGTGAGCATGTCAAAACAAGTCCTGAATCTCAGGTCTCACAGATGCAGAAGCAGTGGCCCCAATCCAGGACTGCAGGAGGTTCACCTGGAGCTCCTGGGGAGCTCTGTGACTGAGGTGCAATGGCTTGTCTGCTGTCTGGGGGATGCTGCCTGTTTCAGCAATGTCCTGATGAAGAGGAAAGGTCCAGCCTGGTGGAGCAAACTTGAAGGAATGACTTTTGAGGGCCTGATGCATTGCTATAGGCAGCACCAGTGCAGATGTGTGTGTTTGCTTGTATGTATGTGTATGTGCTTGTGTGAGTGCACATCTGCATGTGTGTACCTTAAATAATCCTAATTTTCCCACCAAGAAGTAAAAGACCACCATGTACCATGAGTCAGTTTACAAACTGTAAGTACATGACAAAAAACTTTCATTCTTTTCAAAGAATTGGACAGGGCAGAAAAAGGCAGGAATATTATATCCATCCTCTGTCTTCCTGCTGCAGCCTTTTCATCCACAAACATCTCTTCTTGTGCTGCACACAGCACAGATGGGCTTTCTCCAAAATGAGTATGCTGCTTCTTTGCCCTTGGAACCGCTGCCATGTCTCAATTTGAACAGGCCTCGAGGTGAAAACAGAGGGGCAGGAGCACAGCTGGGGGTTGTGCAGGCAGGGAATGCTCTCTGCCGGGATGCACGGGGAGCTTGCCTGGCTGCGGGTGCAGCTGGAGGAGCGGTTCGATGGCAGCAGTGCAGGCTGAGGCAGGCGCTTGCATGTGAATGCACGTGTGCATCCATGCCACAGAATATGGAAATGCTTCTACTAAAAGAGTGAAAGAGGAGCTACAGCCTGGGGACACGTATTTGGCTGCAGCCACAGCTCTTCTTGCTCCTGGGTACCTCCATCCTGGAGCGGGGAGCATCGCACCCGCTTCCCGCACCACGGCACCCTTGCAGTCCCTGGGAGGCTCTGCGTTTTAATCAAGGCTCCTCGCTGAAAGCAAGCTTCCTTTTCTTCAGGAAAAAATCCTCGCTGACTTAAAAACAGCTGTCACGGTACAGATCCTATTCTTGGAATTCTTGGAAAAAAGGGAGTGCTTGTAGGGGCTAAAGGGCAGGAGACGGAGGTCGGGTACTCATGCTCTGCTGCTGGCTCAGCCGCTGAATTCTCACGTCATGGGAGGCAAGTCACTTATTTTTTATATTATATAGGACGAGGGGAGAGATAGGAAGAGAAGAAGAGGACAGTGCTATTAAGCAACCTTTGTGAAGCGATTTAAAATCCACAGTGGAAAAAGCCATAAATGTCACATCACATTCATTACTGAGCAGCGGCGGCTGCGGCCGTGGCTCGCAGCGAGTCGCTGTGGCCGGGCCAGCCTTGGCAGGCTCTTCCCCTGCCGCCAGGATCCGTCCCTCCCACTGCCGCCTCCCGAAGTAATTTTTATTATCCAGCAATCACCTGTGACCCTGAGATATTTTTAATGCCTGCATTTTTAGTGCTGCTGTTCTGCGGACGCGGGGCTGTTCAGCCAGGCAGCGTGGCCCTCCCTGCCGCTGCTGCTGCTGCTGCCGCCTCCGCCTCCGCCTCCTCCTCCTCCTCCTCCTCCCCTGGGCGCCTGGGCTCCTTCCCTTGCGCAGGCAGCCTGCTCCTACCGCCCACAGCGGAGATCAGACGCAGCGGCAGCTGGGGAAACAATTGGGTGCCAAATTAGAGCGGCTCTTCAAGTAATTGACTGATGGACGCGCTTCTACTTAAAAAAAAAAAAGAAAAAAAAAGAAAAAGTAAAAGCCCTGGTTTCGCAGTATGAGTCACCGGGGCGGCTGTGCTCTGAGCTGTTTAAAAGTCAGACCATGGAGGTGGAGGTCAGGGCATGGAGCTGTTTTGCTCCGCGCTGCCCAAGGCTGGCCCCTCTCCTGGGAAGAGGCCAGGGTCTGCCCGGCCATGCTGGGGCAAAGCTGCGAGATGCTCGAGTGATGCAACCCAGCCGCATGAAACTCATCTCCCCTCCGCCCATGTGCTCAGCCCGCGGCTCCCCCGGGCTCGGGGTGAGACCCCCGACAGCCGCAGACACTCTCGGCTGCAGACACAGCGACAGCTACAAGACAGCTCCTGAAGGGATGTTTTAGTCAAGCAGTCAGGAGGGAAAATTTCATCCAGACCTGGGCTAATCTTGCATCCTCCCCTGCTCCTTGCAGTGGGAGCAGCCGGAGCGCTGTGGGCTCCAGCTAATATCGTGGGTCCTGCCAGCACCCTGAACGACAGCCCTGGCTGGGGAGCAGTGCTGAGCCCTTCCAGGCATGGAGGACAGTAAATCTGACTTTAATTGCTCTTAAAAGACCACGCAGATGAGTATTCCCCTCTGCTTTTCCTCCGTCATTAACATTTTAACAGCTTTCTCGAAAGAAGCAAGGCTAGAGAAGCCAAGGAGCAGCAAGTTTCACTTTATCAGGACTCCGGGAACTGGGTCTGCAACAAAACCTCCTGATATCCCAAGACGCACAAGTTACAGAGATTATCTTTGTAGCTCATGCAGCAGTGTGTGGGCAGTTGAAACCAGCAATGACACTCTCACTCATAGTCTTTCCCACACTTTCAAGGAAAGTGGAAAAAACCCGTACTGATTGCATTTTGGTTGTACTTACTCTGTATTGGGATAAAGCAGTCAATAGCCATAATGCTGCTTCATAATGCTTCTCTGGGTGGAGGCCTTCATGTGTCTCTGGTCCTTAGGCCTGTTTGAAGTTTTAATACCTCTCTGGTCCCTAGACTTATTTTCTTATCCAGACATAACTCCAGTATTGTCCTAAAAACAGTTTTTACAAAAGAGGGGCATGAATTAGAATAGCTATTTCACTGGGCATGGTAATAATGATTTATAGGGAGTTTACAAAGGTACTGAAGTTTGTTAAAGATATGTATGGTATGGAAAGAGAAAGATTTCTGCATGTTGCAGGTATTGTCATTATTATAAGGTAACCTGGCATTTATGAAAAAATGTAAGCAAGCAAATCTACTTCAGGGAACTGGCCAAAACCTTCCTTGGCTGTGAAAGAGGTGACTCTGTGTTGGTGACTTGTTTAAGGAGTAAGGATATCCTTCACTGTGTTGTGCCTTGTCTCCCAGCTCTACTCCCAAAAGGGTGAGAAATGCCGGGTTCAAAACAGGCTGGTCTTTCCACATTCCTTGGTATCAGTCTTCTCCTCTGGAGCAAAATACAGAGCAAAAATTCTGCATGTTTTTCCCATACAAAACTCAGGAAAGGTATGCAGTGTTCAGAATCCAGGCTGCAGACAACCCAGGGTACAACACTGTGGCTATGGCCAGTACACCTTTGTGGGCTGTTCCCAGACCTCACCTGCTCTTTGCCTTCCAGGGGCTTTTTCCTCACCCTGTGCTGTGTCAGAGCAGTGTGCCCTCACCTTGCTGTTCCCAAAGCCCTTTGCATCTTGAAGTGTTTTGATTCAGGCCTTTTTTTTTTTTCTTTGACCTGTCAGAACAACCCAGCTAACGTGGGCAGCAAAGCCAAGCAGCCGAGCACTGTTCTTTGGATGCTCGTTTCCCCATCGCTGGTGTCTAGCCCTTATATATTTTTTATGGAAGATTATGTTGCTGGTGCAAAGGCGCCTCCTTGCCTTTCCTCAGGTCTGATTGTTTCCTCCAGCTTTGCATACAAGGGGGCTAATACAAAGCTGGTAATTCCCCCCAGCCAGGAGGTGAGGCAGGGATTAGTCCTCTGCAGGAGGCAGGGTGGAGGGAGTGTGGCTTCCTGGCCCCATTCTTAGCACGGGGAGGGTTTGGGTCATTCCCTGCATAGTTCCAGTGTGGACCCCCCAGCAGAAGAATGTGCATCCTTGGCTGTTCAGAAAGAGATTATGGCACATCTCTAGGACTCCTCCACATTTGGCCGGTGAAGAGATTTTATAGTCCCATGGAGTTGGGCTGTGGGGTGGGGGTGGCTGATTTTGCCTGTATGCCAGCTCCAGCAGATGTCTGCCCTCTGTTCCTGTGTGGATGGGGAGAGTGGCTGTGTGTGTGTCTGTGTGAGAGGACGGAGCGCTGGCTCATGCTATTTCCTCCCTTCCCTTGGGGCTTGACTGGGTCCCATTTTTTTTCTCTGCTGGCGCTCTAATAAAAAAGAAGTGGCTCAGCCAATTCTCTTGAACCTGAATGCAAAAGGAAGGAGACAGGGAGTGAAAAATGTGAAATCAAATGGGATTTTTTTCCCAACCAGCCGCAGTCACTAGGGAGTGGGGATGGGAACACCGTGGCTGTCTCTGGCAGCAGGTTGAGGGGCAAGAGTTACTCATGCTGGAACCAGGAGCAGGAGTGCTGCTCTCCCCGTCTGAGGGAGCTTGTTACCGCCTCGAGTTTGCTTAAAATACTGCTCTAATTACCTGTTTAAACAATAGCTCTGTCCCTTCCTTGGTCTATGAAGACTGCACACATTTTAATTATCAGGAGGACCTTGGCCATTCACCTTTCTGAGGTATTTAATGCTTCCAGTCAAATGCCTGCCCTCATGTACTCTGTTACTGTGCCACCTCTCGAACTCTCACTGGTGGAAAACTGCAGGATGTCACTGGTGAAATGACATTCTCTGGCAGATATTTTTCTGCATAATCATGGTATTTGGGTTAACTTTGCTTTGCTGGGCACATTAGTCTTTGGCTCCTAAAAAAGAATACGCAGGCCCTCCTCCTGCCTTTCCTTTCCCCCTGTGCATACATGAAAAATAGGGCTTAGATTGTATCTGAATGTGTGATAATATTCTAGTCCTTTAAATGAATGCCAAACCTGTTCCTGGGAGAGGAATACCTGTGTTAGAGACAGTGTATCTAGCACGGGAAGGGCTCTCCTGTTCCTTTGCCCAGACATCGATCTACCCGCCCCAGCGTTGTGTCTTCTCCCCACAAAGCCTCCCATTTTGGGTATTTTTCTTTTCCTAGCAAGCAGTGGGCTGGGAAATGCTTCCAATCACAGAGCGGCGCAGCAGGAGATCCTGCTGAGTTAAACGCCCGGAGGCGATGGAAGCACCGCCGTCCCTGGGCACACAGACCCGGCTTTCCCAGGACTCGGCTGCGCAGCCATGGGAGCCTGACCAGCAGGAGGGATGCTGCAGCTAGCAGCCATCCTTCCTCAAGGACCCTTTCCTCACGGATGCTGGGCGAGCAGAAGCTGGGATACCCTGGGACCCAAGAGTCTCAGTGGCTGCCCCAGCTGCTGGCAGTGACACAGGGCAAGGGTAGGGCTATTCCCAGCAGGCAGCAGCTTCTTCTGGATATCCATCAGTGTGCACGGGAAAGCACCCCACTGCCACACAGGGCCCAGTGATGAAAAGCTGGCAAGAGGGCTTTGCTTCAGAGGAGTGCCTGAGAAAGGGGCCAGGATGCTCAGAAGAGGAGAAGACACAAATTTATAGTCAGAGAGAAGGAGGAGGCCAAACACTGCCCAGTCCATAAGTCTCAGCCTCTGAAACCTTGAAACTTGTCTGTGAAACCTTGTCTGTGGGGTTTGAGCCAGCCAGCTGGGAGGAACCCAGAGTAAACGCAGCAAGCTGCCTGGAGGGTCTGGAGCTGTAAATCTCCACAGCCTGGATTTAAAGAGCTGCCAGAACTTTTCACGAGGTTAGAAAAGTACTGGGGAGGCGGCAGAGGAACACCTGGCTGTTTCTTCCTCCCTCCTCTGCTGTCCTGCCTCTTGGGGTTTTTGCCTTCCCTTCAGGAGTTGGTGAAGTGTAATATGCAGCCTTTTGGGACTGGAAGATACTGCTCTGATTTAGGGTAATTGCCTGTATGTCATGATTCAGCGCATCAGTTGAGCACTCGTCCACCTCTGGACATGATTAACTGGACATGATTAACTGTAAAGACCACAGGGATTTTCCATGGGACGGAGGCATGTGCTTCCCTGCTGTGCAGACCGAAGTTCCCCATTACCACTGCCGACTTCGGTGGGGTTGCTGGAGAGCAAACGGAAGAATTCAGCTCTTTTGTATCAGATCCCCCTTTGTTTTTATCTGACCGTTGAAATTGCAGAGCTGGAATATTTCAAAATATTTGCGCAGCTGGCTACGAAAGGGGAGTGTTTCTTTGGGGGGAACGGCTCATTTATTCTTCAGCCAGATCAAGCACCTCCAGCTAATGATGAAGCATCACGACACATTGAAGCCCTGCTAATGGCAGCGTCCTGAGGAGTGAAGATAAACAGTCCTTGCCGCAGCATGGGGGGACGCCCATCCCTCCCCTCCACTGATGACAGAGGGATGAGTAAAGAAAAAGGGGAGGAGAAAAAACCGTGCTGATCTGGATGCCCCAGTTTTCTTGTGCCTTTTTTATTTTATTTTACTTTATTATTTTATTAATACCTAGTAGCCTTACCAAAGCTAAGCAAAGAATCCCTTTCATTCGCTGGTCTGTTTTCTACCTTTGATGGGCAGCCTTTCATTTCACTTTGAGGTATCCCTGCTCAGAAAGAGCCTTGCTGCCTAGCCAGCACATTTGTTCCTCCCTGGCCGGATGCAGATGTGACCAATTTGCTTCCCCGACACAATGCAAGTAGAAGCAGGGGCGGAGAGGGGAGGAAGGTCTGTGGAGCCCAGTCGCGCAGCAGAAGGCAGCGAGGAGAGCACCGTGCTATTTATTCCCTGGCTTCCACCGGGGTCTTTAGTGTCCCGGGAATGGTAAATCTTAACTTTCATGCTATAGTGCACCGGGATGCAATTTACTTCAAAGACAGCATAAATCCCCGGCTGCCGCTTATTTCACAGGGCTGTTACATAAAAAGGGTTTATGCACTTCGGTCCCGGGAACAGGTTTGCACTTTTTCCCGTGGATCTCAACTGAAAGGCCTGCAGTTGATCTGGAAATCTCACAAAGGCCACAAAAACTAGACTATTCCTGCCCTTCTGAGCCGCCCAAGCGCCGTACTCTGCCATGCCAGCCTTGGAGCACTCTCCCTACATCCAGCCCCGCGTCGCAGGGCAGTGACTCCCCCAGCACCGGGCTGGATGGGGAGGAAGGGAGGGCATAGGCAGGCTCTGGGATTATTGTTTTTTTACCCTTAGGAAAAATGCCGGGGAGGGAAAGGAGGAAGGAAGCAAATTCCTCTCTTTTTGCTACCGCAGCTGTCTTGCCAAAAGAAAACTGAGAAAGCACTTTGGCCAGGGAAAGCGGCGTGTGAACCGCGTGCTGCCCTTGCGGAGGCGGGCTGGGGGCATGCGTGGGAGTGGGAATATCTGCCCTGCCTGGAGGCAGAAGGGCCTGGCCCTCACCTGCTGTGAGCCTTTGGTCTCATTGAATCCCTGCGATGTCATGCCGGTCGCACTGACCCCGCGAGCTTTCTGTTCTGTGGCAAACGACACAGATTTAAACAGGGGAGAGCTAAGAGACCTCTTTAAGCACATGAAGAAGGTACATTTCCAGAAGTGACAGCCTGCAGAGCTCAGACCCTTCTGTCAGGAGTGAGGTGGGCAAGTACAGCCCCAAATAACTTCCAGAAGTGGGACTTAGGCTCTGTTTAAATACTGTTTACCCACCTCTTGGCCAGGACAGTGGTTTCCTCAGCCAGATTCTACACTGCCACCTTGCCTAGGAAGACTTGTCTTACGTGCTAGCAAATTAAAATCGAGCTAGAAAACACACGGTTAAACTTCTAAGAATTTAATTTCTTGGCTTAATGTAGGAACCCAGACGTTTTCGGAATATTGCTTTTGGAGTGAAAGAGGAGAAAAGAAATCCCTTCTGCCCTCTGTAGTTCAAGCATATTAATAATGTCTTAGTTGCAAAGCTGTTTACGCCTCCCTCCCCTCCCCTCCTGCCGGGGTGCTGCTGCGTGTCTGCTCTCATCAGAGCGCCGCGATTAGCTGCCCCCATTGTGCAGCAATGCTTCATCGTTAGCTAAAGTTGCTTTATCTTCGTGAGGGAGAAACAAGCCGTCCCTCTCCGAACCACCCATATTTCATGGCCAACTAAGCAATATTGCAAAAACATTGGGATTCCTCAATTTCCTTGATTGTGTGTAGCAGATGCTGGTTTGATGCTGGGAAAAGTGATTAGCGAGCCCCTTCCTGGCTAGTCTGTCACGGCGCTGACAGCCCCAACGCAGGCAGCTTGTCCAGCAATAGAAAGACCATTACCAAGTGCATTTTTCATGCAGGGAGAGAGAGCGTTTCTAGCTGCTTCCATGCAATGAAAACAAATTTCCAAAAACCCACACAGCAAAGTGCCGGGGTGATAATCCGCTCCGGTGCAGTATTACCTTCAAATGTGTTATCACTGGAAGTGCAAAATCCTGACTCCTTTCCCGCTGGAGCCCCACTGTCACTAATGGAAGGCTTTGCCCGGCTGGGGGCCTGTCTAACTCACAGGGCTGGCTGTGAAACCAAGGGCATTACTGGATGATGCTGTCATGCACAGCCCTGCAGGTCTCTTTCAAGGGAGCGGTGGAGCCATTGTAGCGGGCGAGCTGAAATCTGGTGTGTATAATTTCAAGGAAACCTATTGGCTTGCAGAGGCTAAAAATCAAGATCAAGAGTTTAGGGTTAAATTCAGCTGTCGGGTCTAGATAAGCTTATCTCCAAAAAGTGGCTTAGGAGAGATCTGCTCTGGGCTGAAATGCTTAGCTGGTGACCTGCAGGACTCCTTCTCACCAGGGCTTACCTCCAGATCTGCGTGTCTCCTGCGTTTTGGATGCTAAAGCTGTGGCAGGGAGGCAGGGGGTGGATAGCATGTCAGGACAGCTGTGTGCTGGCCCCAGGCCTCCAGCAGATTTATGCACTTTCTCTTAGCCTGGGTGTCCCAAAGAGAGCAGCGAGTGGCGAGCGCTGTGGTTTTGTTATTACACAGAGGCCTGCTCTGACAAAGAGGGAAAATTAGAGAATTTTTTCCAAGCATTCTTTTCCACTCTCTGGGAAAAAAATAAAAACCAAACCAAACAACAAAACAGGCATGCCTGTAATCAGCTGCAGGAGCGGAACAGCCCTCTTAATTTATTTTAAAGTGTCCTTCAGGACTGTCTGCTTAATAAGCACGCTCCACGGCGCTGCGCTCCCCAAGGGCGGAAAGGCGCCGCTGCCTGGGAAACTCGGTTTTTTTTTTTCTCCAGGATTGGATGCCCTCTGCTTCATCCCACCAAACACTGGAGAAGGGAAGCATGCACCTAAAGGAAGCGGGATGGCTGGGACAACAGTAATCCTGGCTGCTGCCTGCAGCTGCTGTGGGAGCGGTGGCTCCGTGTTTGGGATGCTGAGGAGGGCGGCTGGCACACGGGCGGCTGCCACGGCTGCAGGGGACTGTGGTGACAGCGTGTGTCTGATCCCAGCCCTTCGCTCCAGGGGGCTGCTCAAAGGCACTGCAAGTTCTGGGTTGTGCAGCACCTGAGCTGTCTGTGTCACACGGCTGTTTGATCCTGTCAGGTGTCTGCAGCACACGGGTACAACACATTTCTGGGAAGGGCAATAAATGGGAATAAAGGTCAGTTGATCAATCATCTTGCAGTCTAGTGGTGTGGTGGCCTTTGTAGGGAAATGTAAATCAATTGCTTTAACCTGTCCCTATTTTTAAAACCTCTGGAGAAGTTTCTGGGGTGCAGCGTAGTGACACCATGGCTCAGTGAGGTGCCCACTCAGCCAGCTTGCTACCATGAGAAATTAAGATAGAAGCAATAAAACAAGCCTTGCCAGCAGCAAGAAGGTAGTGAGGAGGATGAGACTCTTGTCAGATTAGATATGAGGTGCATGGATACTCTTCTGGGGATGGTCAGTACCCACTCTTGTCTGCCACTGGCCTCTCCAAGCAGAGACCTCCTCCAAAGAGAGGCCCATGCCGCTCCACATCTCCAGAGGATCCCTTCTGAGTTGATATATCCAAGCAGAGCTCCAGGCATCCAGTGCCCACCCCCACTATGGGTGCCAGCAGCTCCCTATGTCCCCTGGAACAGCACACCAGAGCTGCCACCTCCAAGAGAATCCCACACCAAACATTTTGTCACAGTGTGTGATTTCTGTGCAGAGACACAGACACACGTGTGTCTGTGAGAAAGTTACATTTTGGCCAAAATGCACAGCACCCTGTATTGGATGTATTGAAATGCAGTGAGTCATTGCCATGGTGCTCTTGCTACCTTAAAAACGATCCAGAAATGTTTGAGAGACTGAAAATTGGATATTTCATCTTTAAAAAAAAGAAGATAGACTATAAGTGTCTGAGAATACCAGTTTAAACTTTTAACATTCCCTATGCTTTTCTTTTCCTTCCTTACTTAAAGGCAAACTAAGAAATTTCAGCAAAGAGTTTATTTTATTTTGAAAAACCAGTTTTTGTAATATCTAAGAATGATAGGAACATTCTCAAAGCTTTAAAACCCCAATGGGCCTTTGCTGCTACTGTCACTGAGAGAAATCCAGATGTTGCTGCAGGGAGATCCTGAAAACAAAATGTCCTTCAGCTCCCATGTCCAGCCCCAGCCACAGAGAAGCCTTCAGCTGAGAAAGTAGAAAGGAGACCCATTAAATGAAGCATTGTTTTCTCCACAAACCCTGTAGCTTTTCAGGAAAAAAGCTGTATGGAAGCCTAATGGAGATAATTCCTGAGCTAGTCACTGATTTGCCCCATAGAAAAGCTTGAGGGAAGGGCTTTCTTGAGGACAGTTTTACATGGACATTATTTTCCTTGCATTTTAAGGGCCAACATTTTTTATGGTGGTGGCAGTGCATTTTCTTTGATTTTTTTTTCTGGAAGTGGAAAGATAGAGAAATCTGACACATGGGACCTGGGGAACAAAATGCCACCCCATATCACAAAGCTTGTGTTAGAACTGTAGGATTTGGGGTCTCTGTGACAAGGCAAATCTGCTACGCTGAGTTCCTGTGTCCCATTCTCCTGAGTGCTGCCAGTGTACAAAGGTCTGGTGAGGCACCCGAGCAGCAGCAGTCTCTTCTTGCCAAAAATAAATGGGAAGCAGGGAGCTTAACTCCAACAGGACCTGGTTAATCTGTGCTTAGATTATCTCAATTGCGCCCAGAATTAGGAACCACTTTAGCAGGGACTAATTTTACCCGGTGGACAGCAGCCTGTCTGACTTCTTAATCCCATGCCTTGACTCCCAGGACTTGACTTCCAAAACAGATGGGTCCTGAGCATCCCTGTGGCCAGGCTTTGCCTCTCTGTGGGGTTGTGGTAGGGAGCCCAGATGCAATTTCAGGTCTTTTGCACAGCAAACTCTGCATTTGGTCGTTCTTTCTTCCTTCTTTCCCCTCCTTCTACACTAACCAGGAGTCAGGCAGAAGGCTCTGAGCACCTTGCAAAGCGTTAGGCAGGACAAGACAGGGCTGTGTTAATTACCCTGATTTAATGAAGAGACGCCGCAGTGGAAGATGAAAGGGAAAACAGCTGATGTGAGAGCATTTCTTTCTGCCAAGTGATGATTTGAGAAGGTCTCCAGTGATATTTCTGAGGCAGTGTAACTGAGTTGGGTGCCCTGAACCTCAGACAACCTTCTGGGAAGGTAACTCCATCCAGCCTCTGCCCCCTGGAAAGGAAAATAACTCAGGGCACAGCTGCAATGGAAATCCCCCACTTCAGGGAAAACAAGGGAAAAAAACCACCAAAACAAACAAACAATAATTTAAAAAGTGTGTTTTTTGCTTGTTTCAAGAGAAATAAAACATTTTTTTGTCTTTTTGGCAATTAAAAAAACCCCAAAACCCCAAGAGGATGTCGCTAGTAATAAACAATGCAAGAAAACCTCACTAATTTCTTGTTTGCAAAATTGGCAGAATTTAGAGCAGCTGAATTTGGGAAGCAAACTAGAGGTTTGCAAGTATGAAACACTCGTGTGGCTGGCATCCAGCAGCTCCCCTGCCGGGGAGGAAAAGCCTCTAACACAGATTATCCAGCAGTTTATGCAGCTCAGCTTCAGCGGGGAGACCTTTACGACAGCAAACCTCCCAACAGCTCTGGTTATGAAACCCCAGAGCTCATCCCTGCAGTGCCCCCGGCTCCCTCCTCGCAGCATCACCTCCTGCAGAGCCTGCCTCCTGCCCAGCCTCCCCCTTCCCAAGGCTGTGCAATTCCCAAACTCGGACGGTGCCCAAAAGCACTGCTGAGCCATAATTGGTGCCTGAGGTGAGAATTACAGAGGCCCTTGAGAGGAAGGCAAAAAGAAAAACAAAGTCCCTGCCCCAAACAAATCAGCAAAGCAGCAGCAACACGAATAACCTCTGCGTGATTTAAAGACTTGAAAAAGGCAATAAATAAAGTCAATTAGCCCACAGAATTTGCCCTGGCTTATATGGAGCCAGCCTGGTAGAAAGAAGGGCAAATCCAAAACCTATTAGCCAGAAAAGCATCTTTTCTTCCTACTCTAAAAAACCCACTAAAACAAAAAAATATCAAAATGAGCAGGGGTGGTAGAGGTCAAGCCAGGAAGAAAAGGGGAGCAAAAGGGCAGGTCCTGCTGGGGAACAGGCTGTTGGTGAGGAAGGAGCCTCACTGCCAACTATCGACCTCCCCTCCTGCTCAGAAGGAGCCCCGCACCTGCGGGGGTGGCTTTGCAAGCACTGTGCTCCAAGTGCCCAAGCTCTGGGTGTGAGGGTAACACCAAAAACGTTTCCAAGGGATGGGGGAGCCGCTTTGTCACCATCCCTCCCTGGCCCTGTGTCCAGCAGGCAGGTCACAGCTGCTCAAAGGGGATGCGGCAGGGAAAGAGCCCAGTCGTTCAAGTTATTAAGGGCAAGGTTAGGAAAGGATTAACACAGCCTTTCCCAGACCTCGAACTCTTTTAATCAGGATTTACAGTTGTGAATGCACTGCTGAGGCCATTTACTGTCCCTTCTCCGTCTTGCAACCCTCATATTCTTTACAAGAATGCTCTTTTGGTACCCCGTAGGTACCTTTGCACATCCTGCCCTTAATAGAAATTACCTAAAAACCACAGAGCTTTGGGACCCAGATACTCAATATGCTTCTGTGCTAAACATGCCACAGTGTCTCTTAACTCCTGACAACCATTATCCAGCTGCTGAATGAGCCTTATTATGAGCAATTTTTGTAAATCATATTGAAAGCATAAAGTCAGAACAAAGAAAAAAATGGATCTTGGGTCATGAACTGCAGCAACACCTGGCAGGTTGGTTTAAAAAAAAGAGAGAAAAGCTAGGAAAATTGTTGACACAAGATCCTGGGGTGATACTTTACAGACAACAGCATGTATGTCACACCCAAGCCCAGGGCAGGGCTTACTCAGCCCTCCAGCTGCAGGGCTGACACCCATCGCAGCTGCCTGACACATCATCCTGCACCTCTCAGCGGCTTAGCTCGGAACGCACCAAAACCCAAAAGATTTTGAGACACGCCACGAACTGGAGGGGGTTTTATCGACCAAAAGTATTTCTAGTCCAAGGAAGGCTGGGGCAGGCTCTGTATCGGCAGCAGCATGGTATTAGCTGGAAACTCTCCTCCTTCTGCCTCTGGTGCTTGGCGAGTCTCCGCAGCTCTGCTGTTGCAGGGTGAGCAAGGTGCCGAGCAGGGGAGCAGATAAACGATGCGTGTTGTGGCCCTGGGCTGGTGCCTGCGTGTGCTGTGTCACTGGATTTAGAGCCGTGCACGGACCATTGTGCGGTTCCGAGCCGTGAATTTTGGCCGTCACTGATTAAGAGTCCTCCGGCTGTGACCTTAATGAGCCGGGTAGCGCGCTGGTAGCGACTTGTCACTGTCGCTGCAGAGGGCAGGACGGGAGGGTGGGTGAGCACTGTATCCGGCATCCAGACGGTCTTTGCTGGAGACCAAAGAATCTGTGCGTGTGTGAGAGGCACAGGGCGGCAGAGCGGCCCCTGGGGCCAGCGGGGTCTGCGCCTGGCAACCCCCTGGCCGGGGAATGTGGCAAGGAAGGGCAGCCCGGCGGGAGCAGGAGGGTGTTGGAGTAGCAGTGGGACCACTGGATTGTCAGGCGTCACCAAAGCCAGTGCCTCGGAAAAAAAAGAAGGCAGGGCGGCAGGAGGCCGGGGGAGCCGTGCAGGTGTGACAAATTAAAGATTAGCACTGCCGCGCACGGGGATGCTCCGCGCGGGCGGTGCTGCCGCCGGGCGTTTGTCTCGCTGCCGGCTGCCGCTGCCGTCACGACGTGTGGCACATTTCTGACACGTCCTCCGGCATCGCTGGAGCAGCGCAGCCACTGCCCTTGCCTCGACACACGGCCGGCTGTCCCCAAGTGTCCCTTTGCCAGCCCCCTTCCAGCTACACCCACTCATTAGCAGTTCACGACTTGCAGCCCCGTCTTTGCCTGAAATCCTGCAATTACTCGGTGCGCTGGCTCGGATCTGGCTCCCGCACGGCAGTGAAACAAAGGCGAGTGGGAACAAGGCAGCTCAGCTGCCGCCGGCCCCGCAGCCATCCCCGGGCTGCTCGGCGATGCGGGGACAGGTAGGGTTCAGGTTTCAGGCCAAAATTAAAGCGGGAAGGGAAGGGAATGGATCACCCACGAGCTCTAAAATAAGAGGAGGTTTTGTTTTATTTAGTGCGAGGCCATTTTGGCCAATGTAAGATATCTGTCAAAATGGAGACAGAAAACAGTTCTGCCTGAAAACGTTGGGGTCAAATTGGCTTTGAGACTTGCATCGTCCTGAGCCAATTAAAATGTCATAATAATGTAATCTCCAAAAAAGACACGGTGTCTGCTAGTTAGGACACATACGCAAGAAAAGGAATCATTCCCCAGCTAGAAGTGTTTATCCAAGTGGCTCTCTGTGAGAAAATCAGTGGGTGAGAAGGGAGAGGGAATACCCCCAAAAGCAGCAGTAGCCTAGAGGCAAGTCTGTGCTCTGCTCCATGTTCGTGTTGCCCGTGCTGGTGTCCCTGGAGCTCTCCAGGAGTTCAGGGGGGTCTTTGCAGGTCTGTGAAGGTCCTGCCTGCACTGCAGGTCTTGTGCTTTGGGGTGGCTTCATTGCAAATGACAGTTTTAGCCTCTGTGCTGGATTTCCCAGCCTTGATGAGTCTTTGGGAGACATGTGTCCCCCAGGTATATCAACAGTAATGGAAAGTGCCACTGTCACTACAGGCACTAACTCATCATTTTGATGACCCATCGATCCCTGGAAGAGTCGAGTGGAGGGTAAAATAAATGTGGTTTGCTGGGACAGGAAGAGAGGAGGAAAATACTGAAGACATTTTGCTTCAGTGGCCACTGAAATGAATGGCAAACTGGCCACTGGCTGCAGTGGACATGGGGCTGGACTGTGCCCATGTTCACCAGAAGTCAAGGGACATGCTGAAAGGCAACTCTCCAGCAGCCATCCCGGGCTAGAGGGAATTCCACCTGTGTCCTTCTGGAGCTGCCCAGAGGTGCCAAGGCTTGTGCTTGGTATTGCCTTGCTCTTTGGAGAATCTCGGACCTGCCTGGTGCAAGAGGGTGACTCCCACATGCTCCCCTAACTGCAGGTGACTTCCAGGGCCACTGGAGAGGACTGAGGCTCCCGCCCTGGGCCAGCAGAGCTGTGCAGTGGGTGCGGGGGAGCGGGAGTTTCCCGGAGGGAGCCAATTCCAGCCGATGCCGCAGGCTGCAGCGAGCCCCGAGCCCTGGAGGCCATCCCCTCTCCTGGGCTGCCACAGCCAAGTGCTGAGCTGGAGCTCATTAGTCCTGCTGTGAGGGAAGTTAATTAGCTCAGGGAAAACGCCGTGCTAATTTGCCTAACGGGCTTTGGGGACCAAGGTTAACCCCGCCAGGCAGGCTTGGACGCTCTGCCTCTGGCTGGGGCTCTGCCTCCCGCAGCCCGTGGGCTCCGGAGTGGCTTTGAACGTGTCACCCCCGCTCTTTTGAGGCCGTGTGAGCTCAGGTCTCCTGGCAGGGGGGACTGTCATCCCGAGGCAGCTCCGGCACCGCTGTGACGCCAGCCGGTCCCGCTCAGCGGGCGGATGGAGCAGCCTCCGCTCTTTGCTGCGGACGCGGGCACAGCAGGGTGAGTGTCTCTGTGCCAAGCAGAGGTGCCGTGGCCGTGCCTTCCTGCGGCTGCCACACAGCTCAGGGCAGGATTTACAGCCTGTGTGGCCGTCCCTTCACGCCCCTCTTCCCCGGCCAGCTGCCCCCCGCTTCCATGTTACGCACTGATTGCTCCGCAGGCCAGGGCTCTGACAGGGCTGCGTCTTTTCCTTTCTTTATCAGTCCCTCTTGTCTTGCAAGAGTGTGGAACTTGGACAGGGCGATTTGAGCAGCGTGTGGAGCAGATGGAAGCAGGTCCCAGGCTGTGGCCAGGTGGAGGGAGCACTCAGCAGGCAGAGGGTGGGCATGGCAAGCTGAGAAGAGGCTCCTGGCTCTGCGAAATGCTGCTCCCTCTCCAGCTAATGCTAAAGCAATTGGTGTCAATGGCTTTTGAATGACTGTTTTTGGCGTGCAGGCAGGAGGCTGCCCCCTGCTCCACCACCACACGGGAAGCCGAGCTTGGTTCAGCACGATTTGCAGCGAGGGAGAGAAAGGAAGAGAAACACGTACAGCAAAGAGGCAGGGAGAGAAAAACAGGAACAGGGTAATCTTCAATGCAGGCTTACAAGCTGGTCTAAAAATAGGTGAACTGTTCCCCAGTAATTAGCCAGGAGATGGTTTTATTTGCAGCAGTGCGATTTCAGCAGCAGTGCTTTTGGCAGGAGGAGATGGGAATGTCCCAGCAGCTCTAACCTTGCAGAACAGGAGGAGACTTGCCTCCCCTTGCCAGGGGACAGTTCCCACAGAGAGCAGGCAAGCGTGGGCTCAGGCACGGGTGCACTCAAGCTGCCTCTGCCTGCCTGGAGAGAGGGAGCAAGAGAGCAGCAGAAAAGAGGAATCCCCTCCACAGTGGCCTGCTGCCTATCTGGGATTAGATGCTCCTCACCCTTTGCACTGGAAGAAATGATGAAGTCCTTTTACAGGGGGAGGAGACAGCAGAATCCTGGCATAAGGGCTTGGTCCCTAAAAGTGTTCAACCAAGGACAAGCCATGCCCGAGGTCTCAGTGGGGAATGGCATAGGGACCCAAGCTTGGAATACAGCAAGGACTGAGCCTGAGCCCCTTGATTTGCCTGCATGTGCACTCTGCAAGTCTTGGCACCCAAAGGGGGTGCTGAGGGTTCTGCACACCCCAAACCAGCACAGGAAGTCAGATAGGTAATGGATGGTGGGAAGTTGGTGTCAGGCTGGGCTTTCCCAGCCAGCCGTGGTGGACAATGCCAAGGCTGCCAGGTACCTTCCCTTTTGGTCTTGTGGCAGCAAGGACAGGAGGCTGTCCTCCCCTCCAGCCTGGTGCAAGGGCTCCTCACGAGGCAGTGGGCATCTCTGGGCTCCTTGCAGGAGTTGGGCTGCTGAGGGCTTGGGGTGGGACAAGTGGCAGAACTGTCCCAGCCTGGCTCCCAGGTGGCCCTTGGGTGCTGGAAGAAGTGAGAATCTTCCCCTGGCTTTGCTGGAGAAGCCTAACAGAACCAAGGAGTAATCTTAAAATTCAGGCAAAACTCAGCATTTACATCCTGCTGCTCCGTACAGTGGGAGTTGGACTGGGACGGAGTCAGCACGGATCAAGGTAATTTCTTGCATTTTATGGGTTCTGACAATGTAGGATGACAGCAGAAAAAAAAAATGTAGCAAAAGAGAAAACAAAAGTGCAAAGAGTCACCTCAGCACTGTGCTGGCCTTCTCCCACTGGTCCAACACTGCATAACCCAAATCCACTCACACCCTAGAAGGAAGACAGAGGGACTGGAGGGACATTTTGACTGAGGAGGTGCAGACTGCCTAAGAGCAGTCTGTGCTGCAGTCTGACAGCACAGCCCCATGCCACAGAACCCAATGGCCCGTGGGCAGGGGACGGTCACCACTGCCCCATGTTCCACAAGTGTGTGGGGTACCATCACCTGTGTCCTGCAAGGGAACAATGTTACAGGACTGTTGCTTTCCAGATGCAGGAGGTCTGTTATCACTCTTGGTAAAAGCTGGTTTTGGCAGAGCAAAAGCCCAATGGTGAGAAGACAATGTGCCATTTGACCTACAGCCAGCAGCTCTCCCTGGGCTGGGAATCAATCCGTTGCTGAATGAAAGAAAATGGACTTTACATCCTATTTCAGACAACACCCAGCCCCTGCTGTCCTCCTGTTGATTTTGTGGCTCTGCAATCATGTTTAACTTCCCATCTTTCTGCCTCCCAATTGCTGCCTGTGAGGCCTGTGCAAACAGCAGGGGAAGCAGGCTAATTGCCTCTGGAGAAGGAATGGTGATAACAGTGACGCCGGAAGAGCCATCACAGGCCGGTGGTTAGCAAACGGAGAACAGAGGGAAAAGCACCCCCCTCTCCCCTGGATGCTCTGCTGAAGGATTACTCATACCCGTAGGAGGTTGTGCTGCTCTGGAGTGCTGGGTGCTGCTGATTTTGAGTGTCCTCTCTACTGGGACACGATTAACTGGAAAATTTACAAGTTGGGAAGTCTCTCCAGGAGCCAGTTTAAAGCCAGCGGTTCCTCTGGCTTGCTCCTGCCTGGCAGAGCAGCTGTCAACATTGGATAAAAATTGAGGAGCGGGATGGGAGCAGCCGGGGCATGCACCTGTGGTGCTAGTGGGGATGGATGTGCAGCTGTGGCGGGGGGATGCCTTGGNAGGTGTGCACTCACCTGGGATGTGGGGAGGTGATGTAGCCCACTTGAGACATGAAGAAAGGACCTGTGCTGTTTCCTTTTTACCTGTTTTTTCTCCTCCTTCCTCAGTGTGTCCTTTGCCCCTGCTCCAGCAGCCTTGCACATGCCCCCAGCAGCCAGGGGTGACACCGCCGTTCCCTTGCTCATCCCTCCCCTGCCCTCCTCTCCTCAGGGATCCTCCTGCAGACAGAGAAATCCTCCCAGGAGGGAAGTGGCAGTACTAGGTTTGTACAGTGATGCATGAATGCAATCAGCCCGGCCTTTCCAGGAGCACGGGGAGCGTGTGGTGAGGGGGCGCAGCCTCCCCGGAGAGATTATACCTGAGACGCATTAGAAATGGCTGTGGGGAATTTTTAAACTAGCAATCAAGAGACAGCTTGGAAATGAAAATCAGTGATGGGCAAAGAGGCCAGAGGGAGGCAGGGGCTGCCCCACCCCAAAGCTGGACAAATCTGTGTGAGTCACTGTCCTCTTAGCAGAGAGGGACAAGACCTGTGCTGAAGTGAAGGGGGAAACTTGGCTGTGAGTTCCAACGGCTCTGAGATTTCTCAGCTACAAAGGACTGGTCTCCTCTGACCTGCTGGATGACAAAGCACTTCTCAATTGCCTAAAAAACCCTGGACAATGAGAGAGAGGACTAGGAGGGGGGCACAGGTCAACAAATGCAGCATGTCCCATCTTGGTGGAAGCTTCCCCTGGGCTTGGGCATTAGGTGCTCAGCTCTGGATTTCTGGGAATTAGAGCGGGTTCCNCTCCAAATGGTGCCCATGCTGCCTTTGGGGCAGGAGGGGAGTTTGCTGTGAGGCCCTGAGTTCAGGAGGTTATGTAGAGCTTCGCTGCCCTGCTGTGCCCCAACAGAGGATGGCCACAGGCTCCCTTTCTGCTCCAGCCTCTATGGAAACTGTGTGTTGGCAGATGTGCTCTTACCCCCAGGCAGGGTAGAGACATGCAAGAGATTTATCTATTTTTTANAATCAGCCCGGCCTTTCCAGGAGCACGGGGAGCGTGTGGTGAGGGGGCGCAGCCTCCCCGGAGAGATTATACCTGAGACGCATTAGAAATGGCTGTGGGGAATTTTTAAACTAGCAATCAAGAGACAGCTTGGAAATGAAAATCAGTGATGGGCAAAGAGGCCAGAGGGAGGCAGGGGCTGCCCCACCCCAAAGCTGGACAAATCTGTGTGAGTCACTGTCCTCTTAGCAGAGAGGGACAAGACCTGTGCTGAAGTGAAGGGGGAAACTTGGCTGTGAGTTCCAACGGCTCTGAGATTTCTCAGCTACAAAGGACTGGTCTCCTCTGACCTGCTGGATGACAAAGCACTTCTCAATTGCCTAAAAAACCCTGGACAATGAGAGAGAGGACTAGGAGGGGGGCACAGGTCAACAAATGCAGCATGTCCCATCTTGGTGGAAGCTTCCCCTGGGCTTGGGCATTAGGTGCTCAGCTCTGGATTTCTGGGAATTAGAGCGGGTTCCAAACAAACTCTGCCTCCCAGACTGAAGATTACCTGCTCTTCCCAAATGCACACAGGGAGGGAGGAGTGTGAAGTGTCATGTAAACTGGGTCTGCTGATTCAGAATTCTCTTGCTGGGAAAAACAAAGCGAGGGAGAAAAAGCCAATTATAATGCTGCCAAATTAGCAGAGCTTTACATGACAGGTATGGGAAACACCTGCAATCCCAATCCATACAGTGCAGCATTTTAAGAGTGGTTATTACAAACAGCTCTGCAGGATGCACAGCCCTCCCCTGCCTATACTCCCCTCTACTCTCATCCATGGCCTTTCCCTTCCCCCAGCTGTGGGCAGCTCTGGTGCAGTAGCTTGCACTGCTCCACACCAGGAGGATCCTACCTTAGTGGCTTTTCCTAGTGCCGATCCACATTTTGGAAGACAGTCAAATCCTGGAGCTGAATCTGCTCCTGGCATTGCTCTAGCTGTGTGGCTAAGGGCGATGCCAGCAGTGAATCTGGCTGGGAATGTCTGCAGTTTCTTCAATAAAAGGGGAGTTTAAAAAATCCCAGCCTGACATGGCACAGTGGAGCTGTGCCCCCTGGCAGTGCCAGCTGCACGCTGCCTGGAGCAGGCCAGCCAGCACGGTGGACAGATGGTTGCTGCCCATGTTAGCATGCTGCTCTTTTGAGGAGGGACTCATGCTTTTCCTCCATTCACCTCTGCATTTCAAATATCAATTCTCCATCCACTTCTGTGTTTTCAGCTAGCAGCTTGCTCACAAACCTTGGGCTGAAGCAGAGACTTCTCTCTCCCCAAGGCCAGGGGTACCATATGGCACGGTTCCAGCCTCGGAGACCAAACAGCTTGCTCAGGCACATGCTGGGCCATGGGTGTCAGGGAAGGGACTGGGTACCTGAAGAACCCTCCCCAGCTCTGCTGTCAGAGGGTTATGACCTTATGCCTCCTTCTCACACTCCACTGAAAACACAGTGGTGCAGCCCGTGGCTCCCCTCCTGAAGCCATGGGCATGGAGCTCCCTTCTGCTGGACTTGACCTGCCCCATGCTGGGGCCCAGGCTCCAGCCTCAGGTTTGAAGTGAGCTGTCTCCCAGTCCAGATTTGGGAAGGTGTATAGGAGAGAGGAGAGATTCCTCCCTTGCTCCTCCTACCCCTGGGGACATACATCCCTGTCACTCCATGTCTTTTGCAGTGACACAGAAATGCTTCCTAGAGTCCATCAGCAAGAGATGGGACTCTGGCACCCATGTTGCAAAGCCAGAGCTGCTTGGAGCTCTGAGCAGCTGCAGAAGACTGCAGCAAGCCTATTTCCCTTCCCTCCTGCTTACACATGCACTCATGGACAGTCTGTGGGGCAGGAGCAGTGACCTCAGAGCAGTGTGGGTGAGGGCACAGCAGGCAGTGCGTGGGCAGAGGAGCTGCGAGGCAGCGCTGCGGAGAAATGGGAGAAGGGAGGAGGGAGAGAAGTGATCCTTGCTGTGGGCTTCAGGACTTTGCTTGACACATGTCGGTAAGAAACTAAAAAAAAAAGTGGCACCTGCAAAATGTGAGTGAAAGCCTGGCGTGAGGGATGAGGACTTGCTCAGTGATGTTGTGAGGGTTTGGAACCTTTGGCTGGTGGAACCCCCAGCTGTATTTAGGTGCCATATGGGGTGTTAAGTGCAGTGGCACAGGAGCAGGAGGCAAGTTCTCATTCTTCCACCAGTCCTGGGAACGTGAAGCCTGGGCCTGACCTGGGGGCTGCCTGCCTCATGCATCACTCAGATGACAACAGAGCTATTTTTTCCCTGACAGGACCCAGAAACCAGGTCACTCTGCATGTAATTCTATAACAAATCTGGCTGGGATTAGGCAGGCCGTGGAGAGGTGGCAACAAGCAGCATTCATCAGATGTGCCTGTAGTGAAGGCTCTGCACCACTCACAGGGAAGGAGCAGAGGCACATTCTTTCTCAAGCAGGGGGGTTGCTACGCCAGGAGCTGCCATCCTGGGTTGGAGGATTTGGGCCATGATGGCCTCAGCAGAAACAAATGCTGCGTTCCAGGGAGGCCAATCCTTGAGAGCAATTAAATAATAATAACATGATAGTAATAAGCAGATCAATCAATCCCTCCAAGAGCTGAGGGACCCCGGGGGGAGGACTGGGCTTTTTCCAGAGCAAACTAGGACCAGTTCTTCTCCAATGAATACAAATAATACCAGTAACAAACCTCAGATCTCGGGCCAAACTTTGGCTAATGACACCCATGCAGGATGTGGGATGCATGTGGGCTGGATGGACACAGCTTTAACTTTGCCTGTGCAGCAAACACTGTCCTGGGCTGAGGGGAGAAAGAAGCAGCATGGCTGCAGCAGGCAGGGGCTTGTTATCTGTTTCCTACTCCTCCTTCCTTCTTCAGGAGGTGAGCACAGGCGCATAGGATGATTACAAACCAAATCACATCTCTCCAACGATGTGCCTCCCCGCTCCAAACTAATCAACTGAACCTTTAAGGGTTAAAGAATAGCAGCACTTGTCTCCATGGGCATCGAAAGACCTATTGAAAAATCCCGACCCCTTTGGCTCAGTTGCTGAGGGAATTTTTCAGCTGAAAATGCCAGGGCTCTGGGAACGGTTAAACCCCACAAACTCTAGATTGCTTTTATGCCTGCCCCAGGCTGCAGCCTCGATCTTTTCTTTTCCCCTCTGCAAACTACTGGGTAATGAACCCTTGTGTCATGCCAGCTCACCTCCCCTTCTCCCAGCTGGCAGCCCAGCTCCACAGCGATGCCCTTTTGTTCCACCGGTGCTGAGATCTGCAAACTCATTGCTAATTACTGCATCTGGGGCTTCCAGCTCCAGCGACAACGCCAGGACTTTCTCCGGGCTCCTGATGGCCAAAGTTCATCCCCCTGCTTATTTCCTTACCAAAGACCATTATCTCTCATTTACATCTAAACTAGTTTTTTATACCAGTTTAAATGCTGCCCCTCCCCCTGTAATCTCAATGCAAATGAATTAAAAGTTCATTCTTCCGATGCTCAAATCCTGTGCACTTTCTTTTTCACTTCTTATTTAAATCACACACTGTTTTGAACTAAACCTTTTATTTCCTCCCAATTATTATTTCTGGTGTGTTTTCCAGAGCCTTACAACATGGCATCTGATTATACACAAAGCTTCGGAATAAAGCCCTGCTTTTTCCCTTCATTAAGGACACAAAGGATTCCTGTGTGAGCCAAGCAGCACTTTGGACACTAATACAGCTTTACACCCCAAACCACATCCTGGCTCTCTTCAGAGCAGATTGGGGAGTGGATCCCTGCCTTTCCTTGCTGCCAGCATCCTTTGCAGGCTCATTCCCTTCTTGGAATGAACATCTGATTAAGCTGTGCCAGCATGTTCCCCCACAAACTCCCGTCCTCTGGCTCTTCCTACGTCACAACTGGGTGTGTTTGCTGGCTAATCCTGCCTGCCTGGATCCCCTCTCTTGGCCTCTGTGTTAGAAGTCCAGAAGCTTGGTGGGTCCACACAAGATTTTGCTGTTGTTGACCATTTCCCACAGAATGGGAGTCACATAGAAAGCCTAATTTGTAAACCCCACAGTCCTCCCTGAAGCCTAAAATTAATGAACTTTGGGCCAAGTGGTGAGGCCAAGGACGCCAAGGCAGGCAGTGGCAGGACTGCTTGTAACCCCCATAGGTAGTCACCAGATCCCTCCTGGATCTGAGATCTTGTCATCTGAAAACTGCCTGAATCAAATCAGCAGTACAGGAAACCACTCTGTCTGCAGCACGTTTCCCTTATTTAACATCATCACGCAGAAAGGAATAATGTATGCCATGTTTACCAAGCAAAGAGGGGAAAGCTTTCTATCAAAATGATGCATTACTGAGCTGATTAGCTGCACAAGAAGTCTCTAAGCAAATGGGTTTTATCTTGTTGAATATTCCAGCATTTTAAAAATAAACTATTCGTTCCTGATGAGTTTTAAAAATACTTCTGACTGGCGGTCACCTGAAACTGATAAACATTTAAAACCATGGGGGTTCAGGACAGATTTCAAAGGGAGTTTATAGGGTATGAGAAGCAATTTGCCAAATGGACACAGGACAGGAGCTGGATCACTGGTTTCCCCCAAAGAGAGACTTCTTTCAATGTAGAAAGGTTTTGTCTAACAGGATTTGCATGGGTCTGTAAGGTGAAGGATACTAGACCTGCAGCTCTGATACCATACCACACTTCTCCTCTAGGACCTTTGGCAATTCAGGTTATCCTTGTCTCTGTTAAACTCTTTGTCTGTAGAACTGAGATATTGCTGCCTGCAGTAAATATCTGTAAAGTGCTTGAATGTGAGGGTTATTGCTGTTAAATATCTGTGCAGCTTTCACCTCTGCTGCATTGAAAAGCCAGCCTGTACAAACAATCCTCTGTCTGGCAGAGTGGGAATTTCATGGTACAGGAGTGAACATGGACTGAGAAACATGAGGAAAGCCAGAGCTGCTCCATACCAGGATTTTTTTTTCATTAAATATTTGAAATTCGATGTAATTAGCTACTCTGGCCACTGTAAGCTTGCCTTAAGTTTAGAAACAGCCAGGCCAGGCCATGTGCTTCCTTGAGTGCCAGGCTTTCTGACCTGCTGAGGAGCAACGCACATTCCCAAACCCACGCTGGCCACTTCTTCCATTGCATGGAAAGTGAAATTAACATCTGAATTCCAGTGATCCTGGTCAGCCCGACCCCTGAAGAATATACAGCATCAGGGAGGTCATGAAACACCACAAAAGCCATGAACAAAACCACTAATTGGCTTCTTTTCAGCCATACCCCTGTGCCACCAGTCTTGCCCTTCTCAAACCACCCTATGCTGCCTTCAGACTGCTGAGACACAGCCTATTTTTGCAGGGCCAGAACAGTTAATGATACTTTGTGTTACTGATTCTGTAATTCATATTGTTTGTGCTGGCAGGGAATTCCCCGTGACATTTTATCTCAGCCAGTCTCTCCTGGCTGCTTAAAATATTTGGAATTACTATTTCTGGCTCATGGGTCCACCCTAGCTTGTGGCAAGATTATCCCTGGGTTGTGCACAAGCACATGGCCACTCTCCCCAGTGTCATTGGTCTGGAATGGATGGGACACACGGGATATATAGGACATATCAGTGGTGGGGGTTGGGGGTGTGCAAAGTTTATGGTAGATTTGGAACAGATAAAATTAAGACAAATAAGTTTTAAGGTGTTATCCTGGCTGTTCCTGGGGCCAATGAAAGGGGTACTGGTCTGGGGGACTGGGGAGTGGAGGGCCCATGGAGTGAGGTAGGGAAGCTGATGGTTGGGCAGGGAGAAGCAAGCAAAGGGGCAGAGCAATGCCGGGGTGCTGGTCTGGCGTCTGAGTGTCCTCTGTGGGGCAGAGCTGGGCATTTGATCTGCATCTGGGGCCAGAGCGTGGTTTGGGGAGAGGTGCCTGTGTGTGTGGGAAGTTGGGGACCCGCACCAGTGTGGGGACACGGGTTGAGGGGCATCCCCTGCTCAGCTGTGTGTGCTGCTGCGGCTCTGCTGGCAGGCTGCTTCCCTCGATCAGCTGCGTGCATTCATCAGCGCCCTGCACGCCGGCCCCTGGAGCTGCAGGGCGTATCACAAAGGACACATTTTTAACGCTGCTTTTAATCCCACGATCCTGCGCATTTAAGCCTGAACTGCCTCGCATTTGAACCTCTGCAAATGCCTTTTGCAGCAGCCCCCGACCCACAGACCACTTTAGAGAAAAACTAATTAAAGCTGCCTGACAGGCTGCTAAATATTAAGAGCCCAATAACGGTGCAAGCACGGGGACATCATCATCTGAATGACAAAAGCCGGTAGCCAGTGGCTGCTGATAGACAGAGGAGCCGGGCAGGCTTGTGCCGGCCTTGCTCAGCAGAGCATCCCGCTGCCCTGGGAGCAGCATCCGCGGAGATCGCTCCAGCGCTTCCCGCTCCGCATCCATCGCACGCGTTTCACGGCCGGGCTGAGGCCGGGCTCGCTGCCCATTCACGTCACGTAAAAGCGGCAGGGCCAGCTGGCCGACGTGGGCTGTGCGGTCCTGACCCTCATTTCTGCCCTTCCTCCAAATATTCTGCAATTACGCATCGATTGCTCGGGGCGGGGAGAAAAGCAGACACGCCGCGAACGCCGGGGCGCTGTGGCTGTTTGCTCTCCGCGGCTGTGGCACAGGCTGCTGCTAAAGAACAAAGTGGGTGGCGGGCAGAGGTGGTGTTTTGGGGTTGTTCATATCATGGAAAGCCCAAGAGACCCTCCAGGATGACCAGCCATAGGCACAGGTTCCAGCTAGCGTGAAAAACCCCCACCAAAGCAACAGCCCAGGCAAAAAGGAATTTGAAGGAGAAAAAGGGAATTTGAAATTCAGCTAAATCACACTTCTCTCTGAAAATTTCATTCCTGCAATTGTTCTGAGTAACACGTACGATTACTCTAGCTGAAAGAAATGATAAAAAGCATTTCGTTTTCTCAGCTCGTTTGCTTTCTACATCTGGCAGTGTTTTGTGTGCAGGCAGTCTCACCGTGCTCCTGAGGTAGAGTGCTTGGAAATGGAAGCCGAGGAATAACAGTGCAAGATGGTTTTTTTGTAAACTGTTTTACAAACGTTTCTGCTTCTAACGACCAATAGATGAGCTAAAGCCCTTGGCAAAAAATGATATGACAATAAATAACATAGCAGTTTGCAGTGTTATTGTAATGGTGAGGAAACCTCCACACTCTTTATTTAATATCCAGGTACTACCTCTCAGTACAGCAGAGTAGAATGTGCTGGCAATAACTTCCCCAAAGAAAAGCTGCCCTTCCATCCATTGCTGTCCCCAACTGTGCTTTCACCAAGGGGCTGGAATGGAGATGAGTTTGCTTTGGGTACTTCCATGGGGACTGCCACGTGTCCAGCCCCTCAAAGCTTGAAGTCCTCCAAGGGAAGAGGCATTAAATGAGCTGGGCAGCAGTGCACTCTTCTGATCTGAGGAGATGCTAGGCAGATGCTCTGTGATTTGGAGGCATAATGGCATGGTCTTCAGTGAGCAGGGTGCTCTGAAAGAGCCCAAGACCCAGCGCACAGCAAAGTTGCACATGAGATATGCCAGGCTATGCATTGGCACTTGCAGCACAGAGGCTGCTGGATGAGGATGTTGTGGCTCTGGGGTGATGTGTGGGTTCAGAGCTGTGGTTCCCACATGGGAAGTCTCACAGGACTTCAGCTCAGTTTGCTGGTGCCTCAACAGTAAGGGAGGAGGGAGGATGAACACATGTGGAGTGAAGCTGTGCAGCTGGGGCACTTCAGGATCAGAGGGATATGGCCCTTCCAGAGTCCTGTCCTCATCTTTCTCTTTGTGGCAAGTCACAGACAACAGAGGCACAAAGGACTCTGCGATTTGAAACGGCCCATAAGCATTTTGGTGTAATGGTCAAGATTTAGGGGGAGTTATCTTTCACACTTGTGAAAAAAATAATAAAAAGTCCTGCTGGGGAAAATTCAGGTGAAGTTTATCTGCCCTTTAATGTGCAGGTGTGCAAGATCACAGCTCCAGTCTAAACAGGAGGTCCTCTTACCTGATGCACTCTCTCTCTTGACCACACCTGTAACCAGAGTCCCATCCCTTGGCTGGTCATCCCTTTCTCCAGTGAAGCTGAGGAGCTGATGGGAGCAGAACAAAACTGCTGGAGCCATTTGCCATGTGCATTCTCTGCATACCCCACACATCTTTATTAGTGCCCCCAAACATGTACCAGCAGCACTGGGGGCTTAGCACACAAGTGTTTGTTTAACCCACCCTGGCTAAGTGATCATGATGCTCCCACATATTCTCCAGGAATTGTTTACCATCATGCTTTCCTCTCCTGATCCCACTGGATGAGAAAGCAGGAAAAAGGGACCTCAGGGACAGGGCTCCTGCTCTCCAGTCATCCCCAGGTCAGAGGGTGTTGGCAGCCCAGCACAGTCCCCAGTGCCTGCAGATCATGCATCATCCAGAGCACTGGGATGAGGGCCAGTGTGTTGACTCTGGCTTGCTTAGAAATTTTTGAATAAAATGGCTTTTCCATGAGACAGTGCAAGCTCATCAGATCTGATTTGTTCCCCAGAAGAACAGCAGCTGCTATAAACTTTCACCGAGAAAAGGATAGAATTTCTGCTTAAAGCCAGAGCTGGTGGAAGATATAATATCAGGCCTGCCTGGCCAGTAGCCAAATGATTAGGACAAAGAAAGACTGAGTTCAAATCTTTTAGCTGATCAGAGCTTGCACTGGAACCTGGCTTTCCAACACAGTCAGTGGGTGCTAACTCTCCAAGAATTGTGATGTGAGACTGGGAAGGCAAAAGAAAGAAAGGCATGCTGCAAAAACAAAACCAAAAAAACCCCCACCCATTCACAACCCCAAAAACACACACACAAAAGAAATACCCCTACAACAGAGAGAAGCTGGAAGCTGACATCAACCAGGGAAAATTTCCAGCTATGAGCCTGCTCTCAGCTATCCTTATGCTGAACTGCTCAGCTAAACCCCCCAAGGGCATCTCCAAAGTCTCCTTTTCTCTTCCTCCTCCTTTGAATACATACATGGTATTCAAACATCATACATACATACATAAGCTGTAATACATAGGACATATTCAAAGTATTTTACATACCAACTACTGTTTCCATTAAACCTTCTGGGCTTTGTGCAGTACCTGCAAGAACATCTGCAACCAAGTGGAAATTTAACAAAACCCTCTTCATATAAAAGTTTGAGTCATGGAACCAAATTGTGTTCCACACAGGGGCACAAAAATGGTACAAAAATTAAGATATTAATTTTAATGGGATCTTAAACATTGGTCCCAATTAGGCATATGCCCAAGTCCCATTGGAATTAAGCACATCATTTCTTTGCTGAACAGGGAAGGCTGCTGAATCAGGACTCCAGACTGTAAAATTGCTCAATTGCCTTCAAATTTCTGGGGAAAAAAAATAGTGTGCTCTGAAAGCAATCACAAAATACATTTGGTATTCAAAGAGTATAAGTGAGTGCAGGGCTTATAATTAAATCCTTATCTACGAAGCTGCTACTGAGTGACTGTACATTCTGGGTAATTTTTAATGGCCTGAAACTCAAAAACCAGCATAACCAAATTTTTTAAAATTTTTTTTCAGAAGACACAGCTAGTTAGCTATAATTCTGCAACAAATCCATTACTTCAAAACAAGTCCCTGATCCTGCAAGCATGAATGCACTTATTTTTAACGATGTAAGAGTACCAAGGGGGAGTCATGGCAGAAGCTACCAGTGTTAATATGGAGCAGCATGCAAGATATGGAAATAAAAATATATAAATACCTATAAATAAATAAAAATAAGGGTGGGGTTGAGACCTGAAATGTGCATTGGAGCTCTAGCCCTCATTTTCAGTCCCACAGCTGCTTCTGCCCAGGGCCTGGGAGAAAGCCCATGGCAAGGTGACATGTGTGACACTGGGAGCGACAGCAGCAGCAACCAGCCCCAGGAGGGCTGAAGCTTCTTTCTCACTCTTTACCCCTCAACTCTTTAATAATGCCATATTTTTTTAGAAATACTTTCTCGACTCTTTTCACCTGGGTGAAAAACTGTAGTACAGTAACAACAGCCAAGTAAACAAAGTCCCACATCAAAGAAAGGATACACAGGGCAAGTTTTCAAAGTGGGATAAGTGATATTTTTTTAAAGCTTGGTGACTTAAAAGACAACTTGTCCAGTTTTGCTTGACCTTTTGGGAAAATTCACCATGCTTTGAAGCCAAACAAGTTTTACATCAAATAATAAAAATATGAACTTAAGGTTCAAAAAGGAAACAGTGGGTTGGCTTGCTGGAGAAAGGCTCCTGTCTTTCCCAAAAGCACAATGAGACAGAGGATGAGCACTTCTCCAGTGTCATTTTCTGTAACACCGTATTCTATAAAATACAAATCTTGCCACAATTACAGGATCAAACCTGAGGTCTTGTCTGAAATAAAAGGTCACATGGCTTTAACTGTAAATAAGTTTTATAAAAAGCTCTTAAGCAGGTCAAAGCATAGCAGGGGCACTTTGCAGACCAGCTTCCTCTCCTCCCACAGCTCACCCCCACTGAGGTGGGGTTTTGGAGCCACCAGACAGGCTTCTCCTGGTGGTGTAAACTCTGAGGATTACACAGACACCAAAATAGCCCTTCTACTTATAGACAGGGTTTTTCCCCAGGTCTTGCTCTTGCTGCCCTGTCAGCCACCCAGTTGTGTTCTCAGCTCCTTCACCTGGCACTCCCATCCCAGCCAGGTGAGGCAGGGGACCTGAGCCCCCACCCAGGCATTACAGAAGCACTGCCCAGAACTCAGAGATGGCCAAGCTGTGGCACAAGGCCACTGCAACAGAGAGGTAAGGGCAGGTTAGGATTTGTGTCAGGACCCTGGGGCTGGTTTGACATCCTTCAGCTCACTGCATGGCCATCAATTCTCCTGCTCACACCACTGCAGGATTTCGGGGATGCAATATCTGAGCTTGTCTTTCATGGTCCTGGGCTTTGTTTTCCTTCCCCTGGATGTTGCCTATCTGTACATTTTATTGGCTCCTGTACGTCGGTTGCTAGGTAGCTCCCACTCCTACTCCCTTCTGCGTGCCCTTAACTTACTGCTGATCTCCCCAGTAGTTCCTGCATCTTTTAATTACATTAATACCTGCTACAGTCAAATGAAAAGGGAAAGAAAAAAAGAAGGCAAAAAATGCGCTCCGGGAACAAGCAAAGGCCAGTCAGCACAGCAGGCTTCCATCTTTTGGCTTTATCTTAATCCCCCCTTCCTGCTTTTTCAAGCAGACCCCCTTGAATCCTTTTCCTTCTCTTGAGAAAAACCCAGGCATCTCTTGAACTCATTTCTGCACTTTGCCTCAACCGTCTCCCCTGTAACTTATTCCATATGTTTGCTTGGCTTTGCCTTCTGCCACAGTTCTCTCTTTACTCCCAGCTCCTGAACCCTCAGATCACATCACTAGGGCGCTTTGTTGACTTAATTGGATCATCAGCCTGGCTGTAAAGCTTCCCCAGCCAACCCTGCTTCCCTCTCCTGGGCTGCTGCCCCCGCCCTGAGGCTGGAGAAAAACGTATTTCTCTGCTGGATGTATAAATAGATGATGCAGGTTAAATTTAAAATATATTGAAGCTGATGCCACAGGTGCAGGGGCTGCAATTTATCTGCTGGAAACAAACATACTTTCTGGCAGGGTGGAAAAGGAAGAGGGGACCCTGTGGCTTGGACAGTGAGGAGTGTTCTTCCCCTCCTGCTCTCCCCTTGCTCCTCTGCTTCTGCCCTCTTCCCTCCATTTCCCCACCCTTGACTGCTTTAAGGTCTCTGCTTGTGCTGGGAGGGCAGGGGTTTCAAAGGCCGGTGGAGAAGGTCCTGGCTCTGCTCCAGGCTGCAGGATCAGCCAAAGTGCAGCATGTCTGCTGTGCAGGGTGCCCAGACAGGGCAGGTGCAGGGTCAAGCCAGGCACCTCCACTCTCCAGGTCCCAAAACCTGTCCCCTAAGGAGCACTGGGTGGGGCACTATGGGAGATAGGACAGAGGTACAATGGAACTGATAAAGGAGCCTGATATCTTAGGCCTAATCAAACAGAAACCGTGGGAGAGACAGACACAGATAACTACTGCCTGGAGTAGAAGTGACCAAGAGACATGTGGAACTTTGTAATGATTACCAGGTAACTGATGTCGTGAAGTATATACAACCAATGGGAAATTGTTACCAAAAATAAATCCTTTATAAGTACCATACCTGTAAAGCCATATACAAACCCTTTGTATTCTCAATAAATTTGTCTTCTGATCCAGCTCAGTCTCTCCATCGCCGAGAGGGCACCTCTGTCCCTCTGAACTTGCTTTTTGCCCATCTTACACTGATGTTGGGGTTGGCTGTGTCTTGACACATCAAACCCACACCAGGATGTACCAGTGTACCCTGAGCTGCTCCCTTTGCCTTCTGCACCCCTCTGCACCACAATGGCCAGGAGGAGCAGCCATCACCCCTTCTCCTGAGTGTGGGCACCTCAGCCTCCCACCCGTGGGAAGCTTGTGCTGGTCCTGCTGAAAGGTGCCAGCAGTGGGGAGAGCAGCAGCCAGCACACCCCCAGCCAGGAGGCTTCAACTGCTGTAACTCCTCCTTCCTCTGAAAATGAATGTCAGGTGTGGACTGTGATGGACTAGAGGAATTACACAGCTGCAGTGCTGATAAAGGCTACTCACTGGCAGGGAGGGAAAGGGGAAAAAGGGAATCTTAAAACACCATCTTTCTGTGTTGTTTAATCCATGTCATGGCTTGCTGCAGGAGGAAAAGTGTGGCAGTTAGGGCTAATTTTTCTTCCTGCAAAAAATACTTAGAACCCTGGCTATGTTTATCGACAGTGGAAGTTTATCTCAGCTGCAGCGTTGTACTAATAAAAAGGCTTTCTTGTTCTCATATTTTACTTTATAACATGGGAACTTTGGAGTTGGTGTGAAACTCTGTGTCAGGGGAGCCTTGCTGGCAGCTGGAACCTGGGGGCAGTCGTTCCTATCCCTTAGCCATGCAGACTTTCAACAATCCAGAGGAGAAAGCACTCGTCCTCTTCTTTGTCCAGACAAAATCCTCCTTGATGTTCACACACCTGTGTGCCTTCAAGCCTTGAGTGAGAGGCTGCCAGCTGCAAGACCTGCTCAGATCACACTGCTGCTTTGTCTGAACCGTAGCTGTGCTGTGCTGTGGAACAGGTCTCTCACTTGGACATTCCCACAGTTTCCTTGGCTGGTTTGAAACCAGAACACAGCTTTCTGCTTCCAAGTCTCACTTGAAGTGCTGCCCATCATTCCTGCAGAGTGCAGCTGAAAAACGAGGGCAGTAGGACCTCAGCATATTGTGGCTGAATCACTGTCCCTGGAGGTATTTAAAAGCCATGCAGATGTGGTGCTTAGGGGCATGGTTTAGGGATGGGCTTGACAATGCTGGGTTAGTGGTTATACTCCATGACCTGAAAGGTCTTTTCCAACCTAAATGATTCTGTAATCAAATAGGTGGCTTTTCTCCAGCTAGGTGCTATAGACACCCTAAGCACAGTGATACCCACTATCAAATTATGGTTTTGTTCTTCCTGCCACATGATAGCAGAAAGCTTAGTATGAAACCCACCTGACTGGACACATGCCTTTTCTGTGCTCCAGTCTGCCTGCCACCTGCACAAACATTGGGCCTGTGAGGGTGTCCCTGGGCTTTGTGCACCATGTCCCTCCCTAGGGACATCTTCCTGCAGATACAGCTCAGCCATTGCTGCCTGTCACCTGCGTGCTGAGCAGTAACACATCTCCCTTGAACTCTGGGTGTTACTCAGGGGCAGTGGCAGGAGGAAAAATATGGGGTGGTTACGTAATCAGGACAGAAATAATTAGGTAGATGAAACCCTAACAGAAGTAATCCATCTTTTGAAATGAACTGGCAGCTTGAAAAATTTAGAAATCTTCATCAAACTATTACAAGCCTGAAGCGTACATGTGCTTTGTTTTATGGGTTCTTAACACATAAAGGACATGCAAGTATAGTTAAGGATTTGCAGTCCATCTTCTTGATACTGGAATTGGGCACCAGAGACTATGATAAATAATCTGTAAACAATCCTTCAAAACCTAATAGTCTATCAATGAAAAAAAAAAGGCTCTTGGCATATAAACCACTTATCCTCATAATGTTGTCCCTTTTTGGTGCTGAAGGTCCAGATTAAAAACAGAAAACAGTTAAAACATCCTTAGCAAAACATCCAAGGTAACTTTTATTAACTCTGTGCATAATAGGAAAGTAACAGGACTAGAAAACTATTTCACCTGATCAAAGGGTAGAAGAACATGGAAAAAGAGTGGTACAGAAGTGTTAATTGTCACAATGTGACAGGTGTGCATCAGACCCACGAAAATACTCACCTGTTTGTCCGGCCTGCTCCTGACTTGCTGCTTGTGAGCACAAAGGTTTCTCTGTGTGGGTGGCCCCAGCCTGCCCTCCCAAATGAAGCTGTTTGGCTTTGCCTTCACTCTTAAACACCAGCTAGGACCCACCTCACTGTGCTGGCAGAGCGATGCCTGAGGAAACACTATCTTTTCCCACCTTGGTGAGGAGAGGAAATGTGTTTTCCCTTATTTTTAAGCCTGTGGTTTGCTGAGCATACTTCTGACTTGTTCTGTAATACTCTCTGGCCACGCTGGAATGACACAAGCCGTGTGCTGGTGCCAGGAGCTACAGCCCAGCCAGCTCAGCCCGAGGAGCTTCATGTGGCTCGGCAGTCAGTGCTCCTGCTGGATGCTGGAAGAGAACGCCCTCAGTCACATATGCAGCTCCCTGTTTGCCTGCTCCCTCGGTAGCACTGAGCCATGAGTTCCTCTTTCCAGAGGGATGAGATGGAGGGAAAACCAAACATACTGAAAGCTGCATGCTACGAGATGTGCAACCCCCCGTGCAGTCAACACCCAGTGTGTTGTGTAAGTTGCCACCTGCTTAAACCTCCCTCGCTGGCCTGATTAGACACAGTGTTGTGATCCAGTGTGCTGGAAGGCAGGTCTCCTCCTACTCTGGGGCCACAAATCCCTCATCTGACTCCACAGCCTTGCCATGCCAGCATCAGGTCAAGTGAGGTTTCTCACTTTGTCAGTGCTGAAGTAGCCCCAGCTTAGGAATTCCTTGGATGTTTGCATGGAGCAGCGTGCCAAGGGCCTGAGTGGCAACTGTCTTCAGGAACTCCAGCAGCCCATGATCCACAGTCCCTCCAGTCCTTCTCTCTCCCGCTCTGGGGTCCAAATACCCAAAATTCTCCCCCCTAGGCTCCTATTGCTCCCATCCAACTTCTCTCACCCCAAACTTCCCCAGCCCATTCCTCCAATCCCTTTCCTGTACACCCCTCCCTGCTTGTCCAGCATGTCCAATCTTGGTCCCCCTTGGGCTTTGCAAAGCCTGTGTGGCTCCAGCTCCTGGTGTGCCTAGGGCTCCCAGACCTTCCCTCCCTGGGCTGCCAGCAGCTGAGGGGCTTCCTTGTTTAATAGTCACATCTAAACCCCTGCTTGTCCAAATAGCTGCAGCAAACACATGGACAAATTTGGCAAAACCTTTGGCTGCCTGGGAAAGGCTTGTTTCTCAAGGGTCTCTACCATCCCTGTGAATACTGCAGGCAGCAGTTTTCTGCATCACGCTGCCCTCCTTGGAGCAATGGGAATGAGGTTAGGTTGGGTGAAACTCCCAGGGATTTCCATTTTTTTCTACAGCTGGCTCCAGCCCCTGGAACATCTGTCCAGCTGGAAGACCATGGAGCTCACGAGACTCATTATTTCATTAGTTGGCCCCCAGTATCAGCACCAAGCCCCATCTACAAAAGCCATCTCCCTCTGCAGCCATCTCCCCTCTCCTGTGTTTTCCTCAAGCACTCATCCAGCTTGTCCTCTTTTTGTGTTTTTTGGGAGAACTCTGCCACCATGGCAACGGCTGTGTCAGACAGACTGACACACACCCATAACACTGGAGCAGACGCCTCAGAGTTTTTGCCATTATGAAATCCTTTTACTTTTCTCACCCATTAACTCTTTCAATGCTGACATTCCTGTGTGTCCAGTGAAGCCTCTGGTTGGCCTGGAGACCAGTTTCCTTTGCTGTTGTTTAGCAAGGTACTGGAAGAACTTCCAAATTTTTTATTGTTCTTGCAAAGCTAAAATGTGAAGGTTAATCTTGAAAGAGGCTGGAACATGAGTTTTGAGGTTGGTAACTAGTGGCTTGACAGCATTCAATGGGCAGGAGTCCATGGATGTGTGTTGGCTTTGATAGTTCTCCCAAGAGTAACGGTCCTTATGGGATTTTGCAACTGTAAACCCAACTATAGGTTTGTTTTAACATAGCTAAACCCTTTTCACTTCATGTCTCTCAACAACAATTCATTTGGTTGTACAGTGGGTTCAGAGACTGTGTGTCAGTAGTCAAAGCAGCCTTTTATCCATCTCATTTCTTACCAGAGCCAGTTGCTGGCTGGAAGTTACAGGCAGTTTTTTCCAAACCAATATGGAAAACCAGAGCAACCTCAGCCTAACAAATGATTGAAGACCCCTCTGTTGGTGTGGGACAAGCCAAGAATGAGGAACCAGCTGTTCTCCCAGTATTTTTCCTCCTCCAACACGTCTAAGAGGAGAGTCTTGCCTGGGGGTGCCAGCTGCATCCACCACAGTCTATGGGGGGACAACTTTGCTGGATATATCTCCATCCCACCAGTGGCCAAACACCTGGGAAATCTGGTGTGCTTGTGCATTCTCACTCATTGATCACAAAGTGGCTTCAGTTCAGGTTCAGAGGCTCAGAGGTTGTTCTGAGTGAAGGCAGATTTAGCTCAGGGCACGATGGCATTCGCAGGGCTTGTCTGGAGAAGCCAAGAAAATGAGCTGAGGCCAGGGGCTCTGGCACTGAGGATGTGCATCTTCTGTGAGCACAACAGAGACAATAACACAAACCTTAAAAATGCAAATCTTTGGTCTATAAATTCACTGCTCTACCTAAGGCAGTTGTTAGTTTTTCCATATTTATTTATGATTCATTACAATCTGGATTTTTATAGATTTTCTACTCTAAGTTTTATATTTAATTGAATGAGAGTCCTGGTATCTTTCTGCATGTGTTTATGTGGTTTTCATTAACTACTGTGCAATCTAAGAAAGGTCTTTGTTAACCAAAAATAAGGAATGTTTGTTAATGTTTAATGGAAACAATAACAATAAAATTACACAATGATAATTAAAACCACCCCAACCGTAAAAGCTCCTTCTTAATGAATCATATTAAGGGAGGGTTCAAACATGTATTTATGATCTGGGTTGTGATTTATGGGCTAAATCCTGCCCTTGTATGTCTGCTTGAGGCTTTCACTGATTTCCATGGGGGCAGCATCTGCAGCGGAAGAAGGCAAATTTTGGACGTGTGCTGATTCAGTGCTGCCAGAAAAGAACATTATTTTACCCTGACACAGTATATGCAGAACTAAAATGTTACCCTCCTCCCCTCATCATTAAAAATAGAGAGAATATGAAGCATGATGTTGTTGTGTGTCCTGGCACTCTCCTGGTAACTGGCTATTGGGAGCTTTTCCAGTCATGTCCCAAACTCCCAGCAGTGATTTATCACTAATTGTCACAATGGACCTAAGGATATGAGCAGTTTGTGGGGAAAAAATAACTGATATTGGCAAAACCACTTTCCTGGACAGTTTGTGGGGCCCAGGCTATTACACAGCATTTCATGTTCAAGATTTGGATTCCTTTTTTATGCTGAAATTTCTCTATGCCACACCAAGAGCTGGAAAGGCTTGCAGTGGATGCAGCCCTCACTTACTTTCCTTGTGAGGCTGATTGACTTCTCCTGCATGGAGTAAATGGGCCTTAGGGCAAATGAGAATCAGACCCAAAATGTTTCTGATTTGCATGGAAAAGTCAAGAAAGGCAAGGCAGTATTCATAAAACTAATAAGCCATTATGATGTGAATGATTTTTGATTAACCAGGTATAGATTCTTTTTATCTGAATACTTTTAGGGCTCAAGTGGATAAACGTGCAAATAATATCACCAGGCACAGAGGTATTTACAAGAAAAGACCATCTTTAGAAAGATGCCCAATTTCCATCTATTCCACAGAGAGCAGAAGTGAAAACTTATTTAACAAAGCTCTGATGTCTGCATGATAGAGCTGCAAACTTGTACTGCAGGGAGAATTTAATTTTCAAAATCGGCAAGCAGTGACCAGCGCATCACACAGAACAGACGCCGTGTCTCCCTAAGATTCCTTGTGCCTCTGCTCTGCTGTGTAGCTCCTTCTTCTCCCTCCCTCTCTCTGTCCTCTCCAGAAGCCACCTCGTCCTGGCTGTGTCCCCACCTCCCCTGGCTGAAGCGTTTTGCCGAGTAAGCCCCGGACCAGAGCACGGTGCTAAGGGTGGGGGAGGATTCAGACCGTGCTGCTCCCGCTCGTTTGGATCGGCTGCCAAAGCAACTCACAGGCTTATTTTTTAAAAAATGGAGCCCCCTAATGTCTATTTAAGCCAGAAAAAATATACATCCCCTTCAGCCTTGCAGCCCGAGCCCTGGCCCCGCAGAAAGATGCTCTTGGCTTCTTCAATTAACAAATACGAAGCAAGTGTCCTCCTTTCCCAGCACAATGACAGCTGCCACTATTATGCCTGGCCCCCCAATTATTTCTGAGAATCTTTCACTTAATGAAGTTTCTCTGCCTCCTCTTCCCAGCTCAACAGACTCAGGGAAGCTTGCTGAACCAATTTAACAAAATGTTAGGAAGAATAAAATGTAACTGCGTTCTCCTTTCTTTCTTTTTTTCTTTCTTTCGCCGTTTGGTCGGCAGCTCCCTGCTCTGTTCTCAGCTGTGTCCTTCACAGCAGCACAGATCAGAGCACGGAAATGCATATCTTGTGGGTGCCAGGAGATGTGAATCATGAAAATAGAGACAATTCCTTCCCCTTGATCACAGTTTGCCCACTTTTTCATTAAAAGTGAGCCTTAAATAAAACTCTCACATCTGAGCACCTCCAAAATTGGGAAGGGGATCTAGGTTTTGACTGTAATTCTGCCATTGCCTATGACAGTAGTGGGTCAAGCCCAGCTTCGAAGGTGAGCCATTAACTGGTGGTGCCCTTTAAAAAACCAGTGTAAATCAGGCTGGGACTAACTACAGTGCCTCCAGACCAAGATGCAGCCTTGCAACACTGTCTGGTTGTCATTTTCCCTCACTGCACCATTCCTCTTTTCTACTTTTTTCCATCCTTTTGTGGTCATCCCTTTATTTAGCCTTCTTTTTCACCTCTGACAGGATTTCTAACAGTATTTCCACCGCCTTGCCTAAAGATTTTTCCTTTACAGATTGCCCCATTCTGTAATAGCTTCTGCCTATGCTTTAAACAGCATTCATATAATTAAGACCAAAGAAGAAAGAGAAGTCTGCTTAAATATTTTTTTTAAAAATATGCCACATTTCTGCCATTAATAGTCCATGTTAGCAACACAGTGTTTAACACTTATTTAACATCATATCTTTCATAAAGTGAAGCAAAGAACTCCTTTGTCTTAACACACCCTCCTTGTTGATAATCCTGGCAAGGATTTGAGCTCTCCAAGAGCAGCTATCCCAATGCAGGCTTCCCTGGTTTAAAACAAAGGCCTAGGCACCCCTAGGGATGCAAGGGCTGTGGCTTCTTCAAGAGCTTGCCCTGCAGAGGGATCCATGCAGCCAGGTCTGAGAAAAGCTTGGTGTAGCCTAAACTGCCAGGCTGAAGTGATACCATGAAACTGGGACGGAAATTTCCTGAAATTTCACTAAAACTCCCCGATATTGGGTTGGGATTGGTGGGAATCAGCTGGCAAGCCTGGATGTCATTGGACAGTTCGGTTTCTGCCGGAATATTTTTCACCAGAAATGTCTTCTTCCTCATGAAAATACTGAGTTTTTCCTCAGAAGCCAGATGTGCCACCCGCTTGATTTCCATTTGTGGGTCTCCTCATATCCTTGTTCTCTCTATGGTCCATGTTCTGGGCACAGGGCCTGTCTCCATCCCTTTCCCACTGCAGCAGTGACTCCTCATCCACTGTCATGCACTGATTTAAGCCTGGAGTCTGGCTGGAAACCAGAAAGTGGGGCAAAGTGTGGGGGCATGAGCTCTGATTAACTCCTGTCAGGACTGCTAAATATAAGCACTTTGGGGTTATTCTGGCAGACAGAAAATCTCTTTCAGGAGGGAAAGAACAGAAAATTGCACTAATAAAGGTACAGCTGGGTGGCAGCTCCTTCCCTCCTGTCCCTGAGGAAATGCTGATGTCTTTCAAATCAACAAACCACACAGAGATTTCTCTGAGGGCAGGCTCTGACTCTACCTGAGCATTAACATGGGCTGCAGGAGAGAAAAATAAGAGAGACTGAGTCCCCAGCTGGCCTTGTCAAAGTGTAAGGGACCTATTCCAGCCTGAATGAATTTCTTTTGCAGTTTATCTGAGCTCTGACCATGTGCAGACGCTGTCTGTTGGCACCTTGGATGGGCAGATGCCTTTTGGAAAGCTGTGCTGGGAAGCTGGCAACCAAAACAAGTAAGTGGTCCAGCACCTGGGATGCCTGTGACAGGGTCCTGCCTCTGTTCCAAAGGTGGGAGGCACAGGCACTGAGCTCCTAGAGGAGGACCAGACTCCCTGACTTGATTTTTGTCTGTCCTGGCTCTGGCCCTGTGGAAGCAGGGGTGGAAATTGCCCTGGGAGATGGAAGCTGGAAGTGCAATAAGGAGGAAGAACTGCTGGCTGCCAGCTGAGCCCTTCCCAAAAAACACTGGTACCAGGAGAGCTGCCAACCCAGGAAGCCTCTGACTGCTCCTATCAGGGGAAGGTGAGGACAGGTGAAGCCCTCCAGGGGTGATCTGTGCTGCCAAAAACTGTGAGGAACTCCAGTTTAGGGGGAAAACCTGCTGGCAGAAGAAGAAGAAAGCACCAGGAAAAGCAATCAGTGACAAGCAAACTCTTCACTCGAACAGTCCAGGAGCCCAGTGCTGTGCTGCTCCTTGGCAGAGCAGAGGCAGGAAAGTCAATTTGACTGGAGCTGGCAGCAAGTGAGAGCCTGTCCTGTCCACTCACTGCAATCACTTCCATCTACTGCAAAGGGTATTTTCTTCCTTTTTCTGCCACCTTGTCCAGGGAGTCTCTTGCTTTCAGCTCTCCCTGCTTCCTGGTTTGGTTCCTTATGGTGCACCAGTCCCCAGTGTTCAGAGGTTGCTGCTGGGAATGGCTTGGGATGGTCACCTGGTGGGCAGCTGCTCAGCATCTCTCTCTGTCCCTGAGGAAAGCCAGGCTGGTCACCACATTAGCTCCCAAACATTTTGCTGGCAGCCAGAGGCTGACCACCACAGGGATTATTGGCTCTCTTTGGAAAGGGCTGAGTACAGGGAAGAGAAAGGAGACAAAACTGGGAAATTTTGTCTCTATTTTCAGGTGGCTGATTTTGTTTTTCCTTTGTATTTCACACTTTATATGTCCAGATTACAGCTCCCCTACTTCCCACCACAGCACAGAGTGCAAATTTAACCCCTCATCTCACAACATTGGTACTCTACAAACCAGGACTTCCTTGTCCAGGTCCTGACAACTTGTACAAATTTTGGGTTAAAACACTTTACTAACATCCACTCTGAGCTCTGTGGTGGTGAAGGATACAAATCAGTGTTTCAAGCCTTTTGCCTTAATCCCACAACTGTGAGACCTCCTTCTGTCATCCTCACTACCAATGGCCATTTTGGGCACTGAAGGATGCAGCAGTCCTAATTAATTAGCAACAGCCTAATTCTCTGCATAAACCCTTATGCTTCCTCCACCACCATCCATTTGAGCACCAGGGGATGACAACTGTTTGACAGTGGCTTTTAAGGTTTTTTTTTTTCCCTTAACAGCAGCATTTTTTTCAAGTGCAGAAATGAACACATGTTCAGTTCTGGGCCGAAATCTGGGTTTTTGCTTTTTGGAAGTGCCTGTGGTTTGACTGGTGGCTCTATAAATGGGATTCGGAGAGCAGTGTCTGACCTCCCTCAGTTTCTCTGCCTACTGCCTCTCTGCATGGTTCTGAGGAAGGACATGAACTCAGTCCAGCCCCCAGCCATGGGGACTGAGGAGGCTGAGGAGGTCTGGCTGCCTTTCCTGCTTTCCCAGTATTGTAATCCAGAAATGAAGCATACACCAGTATTGCTAAATAAAATAGTGCAGGAGTTGATTCATGTCCCCAAGACAAGGGACACTAAATAGTTTGTATGTTGGTATTTCCTGTAAAGCAGAGTGGCTGTGCATAAATAATACAGCCTTGGGTCTTCTCTGGGCACAAAGGCCATGTGGTCCTAAAATATGACTGTGACCCCTTGCATATTTTTTTTTTCCAGTTTAAAGGAACTGAAGTAATGGGAGGGCTGTGTTGCAGCACACTGGAGCTGACTTTTATGGTATGAAAATTTATGGCATAGCATGAGGTACAGCTGTAAGGCTTAAGGTTTGCTGGGGTAGCAGTAGAGGTAGATAGTGGGGATAGCAGGAGGAGCCCAGGCTGCTACAGTGTTTGTCATCTGCTCTGGGTCAGAATCAAGGAGCAGAGGTAGAATTCATCAGTGAATGTGGTCCCATGCCCCACACTTCACCCCAGTCCCTGGCAGCTCGTTAAGTGTTTGTACCCAGAGGCACCAAATGCAGCTGCACAGGTCGCTTGATGACAGCACTTCCTTTTGCATCCTCAACACAGTCCAAGTTGCTTCTTTTTCCAAATGTACTGTCAGCAGCTTTTGGAAAGCAAAAGGGAGAAGCCCCTCTGCAAGCAAAGAGACAAGCAGGAGAATGGCTGCCAACCTATAAATGGTGTTTTGGCCCTGCACAGCTTTTGGCAGTGGTCTCCACCAGCTGAGCTGATGGTGTGGCTGGTAGCTGTAGCAAACCACCCTCCACCAAGCACCCAGAGATGTGCACATTGTCAGGGTCAAGAGGTGGCTGTGGCCTCTGAACAGAGGTGGTAAATGACCTCTGTCCCCTGGGGTGAGTAGTGTGGCTTTCATCCTCATCTGCTCCCTGAATGCCCTGCTTCATCCAGCCCAGCCTGGGGCTTCCTTTACCTCCTCTCTCTGCTAATGCTGGGCATTTCCCATTTCTATCCAGGCAATGCCAGGAGGAGGCTGGCACTGAAAACCCGTGTCATCCTGTCAATGTTTACATCTCCAGCATCCAGATCCTTTGCTGCCTTTGAGATCCCAGAGGAGAACATCCAGGGAAAATCTGGCTCTGCTGCCACTGCCCTGGGGCCAAGAGCAGCCTTGGACCTGTGTGACTGTGGCCACCACAGCCCACAGTCCTGGGCTGTGCTGGGGCAGGAATGAAGGTTGTCCTTCAGAGGTTTAGAGCAGACCTGCATGGGGGTAAATTTGCACAGGGCCAGCACAAAATGATTCCTTTTTCCCTGGCAAGTGCTGAGATCCCTGACTGAAGCCCTGAAAATGCTCAAATGAGGTGCTGGCAGAATAGTTTCAGCCTAGCCAAACCCCAAGTATTTTCTTCCAGATCCATTTGGAGAGCCAGCTGAATCAGTTTTTGAAATGCTTCCCTAAATATTCAGCCAGAGATGTGGAAAACTTCTGTACAAATATGAAAAAGAAAAGCATGCAAGGACTCTGATGCATAGTGCAGTGTTAAGAGCAGCCATCCCCACCTGCCCTGGCTCTGCCTCACTTCTGCATGGTCTGGGTATCCTTGACCAACACAGCCAGCCTCTGGATGGAATGTCACTATCCCTGCCACAGGGAAAACATTCCAGAGGCTCGTTGTGACACTTGGTCATTTGTGCAGTACTGAGGGATGGAAAGTGTTACACATGTGTTATGTATTATTATTAACTCAGTTTCTGATTTCTAGTACCATGAATGATAGTCACAGATGTACAAGGGCCTGCATAGTTTGTAACAAAGGTAAGATAGAATATGGATAATCTTGGACTTTCTGTCAGTTATTTTTAATTCAAAACCAGATCTGGGACTGAGATTCAGCCTTTGCTGTTTAGTTATCCAAATAATAAAATTAAGACCAAAGCCAGATGAACTTAGGGAAAGTTAAGGTTCAGATCATATCAATGACTGTACCTCAGGCCCAAATTTAACATGCTGATACTTTTTCTCCTTGCTTTTAAACTATGTGAGGGACTTCCTCCTCCTTTTTACAGAAACCAGATGTGGGTTTTTTTGACTGGCATTTCATGGCAATGGATATCCTGGTTTATGGGCCTAATCTTTTTTCCATGAAACAAAAAAAGAAAAAAAAAGCCAACATTGCTTGCAAGTATTAAAATGGCAACTGTGGATGGAAGCAAGATTCAATGCAATGGAAAGCAGATTAGATTAAGCGAACTGTTGAAAATTTATTCTTCTGGTTAATTTTATCTGTAAAATTGTCCTAAAGACTAATATTGTCAATTCTCATTTGGCTCTGTAGGACCCTGCGTGAATCCAAATCCATCCTTTTTTGGCAGGCCTTTTTATCACCAGTGGTACAGTGACATCTAAGTGTCAAGAAGATGGGCCAGTCGGAGCATAGAAAATTGATTTGAGCAGCACCATCCCCCCTTGGCTGGCTGCAGATAAACAGTTCAGCTAATACGCTGCTCCCGACCTCTTTGGGGCTCTATTTGAATATGATCTAATATGGCAGCTGCTTCACTGCAAACACTGAAGGTAAAGTAGTCCCTGAGAAGTTCTGCTTTTCCCTTGCATTTTTAAAGTTGGGGCAAACGAGTTAAAGAAAAGGTTTGCATCCATGAGGGACTTACACACAAAAAAAACCCTTGTGCCATTTGCTGCTTGGTGATTTTTTTCAAATATTGAAAATAAGGAAAAATTATCTCTGTCAGACATGAGGGTACAAAAGAACAATTAAACTATCATTTTGGCTCTTTTTCTTGCCCAAGATTGCTTTCCAAACTACCTGAGTAAATGATACGCTTGAGAGATTGTTTTAGAAACAATTTGCATGGGTGCTGACAGCTGCTCCGAGGGGCATGGAGGCAGCCCTGCCTCCTGCAGGAGGGAGTGCGAGTTCCCATCTGCTCCGGCCTTTGCCTGGCTTTGGATCAGGGAGCGATCGAGCATGGAGGGAGGCAGGAAACACGTAAAAGGCAGAGGCTGCCACTCGCCTCTCTCTTCTTTTCTTCCCTTTTTGAGATCAGGGCATTCAAGCGCTCCTGCCATTCATCTTCCTTCCCTTCTGCTCCCAGGGCTGCTGTGCTCCATGCAGCTTCTTTGAGTGCTGTCATCCCTGCAGAATCCAAGTGCCTTCCAGCAGGGCATTACACGAAGTGACTAACATCTGTCACATGTGGCTCATTCTTTCCCTCAATCAGCCTCAATCAGCTTTTCTGCAGGCAGCATTTCCTATCTGCAAATAACAGCCATCACGGAGGCTGGCAGGATGGTTGCTTTCTCCTCTGCTTCTCCTTTTCCAGCTTTACTCTCATTTTCTCCCGTTGCTTTTCACTCCTTTTTGTTTTCTTCATGCTCACCACCACTGCCCTTACTACCATTATTTGCCTTTGTGCTCCATGTCCTCAGGAAATCTCTCCTCTCTTTCCTTATGCCATTTCTTGATCCTTTTCATATTTCTTTCATTTCTCCTTATGACCACCTGCCTCTTCCTCTCTTTCCATCACCCTGCCAGCCCTTCACGTGCCTTCTTCCTGATGTCCTGTACTAGGACACCTGGCCCCTGCCTCTGCTGCAGGTTGTCTTGTGCTGGTAGAGAAACCTCTCAGCCTGCCAGGTCCCACCAGCACCTGGGACTTATTTCTTCAGCCAGTGCCCTTTATATGCTGATTCAAACAAGAAGCCTATGGAAACAAAGACACCCAGATCACACACATGGTCCTACCACCATCTCCATAGGAGACCATGATTAGGAAGCAGAAGGCTGTTTGCACCCCTGTCCTGATCTCATCACACTGGCTGCTTTTTACAGGGGTTCTTGTCTCCAGTACCTTGTTCTTGCCCTATGTAAAGTGGGGGCAGTGCTACAGTCTGCTTGGATTCAGTGTTTGAGGGTAGGAAGAAACACCAAGGGCAGAACACAGTTTGTAGAATCAGACAGTCATTGAATTGGAAGTGACCTTAAAGATCCCCTAGTTCCAGCACCCTGGCATGGGCAGGGACACCTTTCACTACAGCAGATTGTTCAGAGCTCCATCCAACCTGGCCTTGATCCCAAGCTCTTCTCTAGTGATGACCAGGATAACACTGCAGGTGGCCGAGTCGAGCTAATTCAAATCTGACCTCCCATTCCAACCTAAGTAAATGCTTTGCTCACTTTCCCTGCCTCTGAGACAGAAAACATCACCTGAATTAAACATGAGAGCGGAGGTGCCCTCCCTGGTCATCACATTCAATCCCTTTCTGTGGGTGGACGAGGTGCCGTGTAATCCCTTTCCCAAATGTATTGAGTTGGATGTTAAAAACAGGGAGTTATTATCCCTCCCCCTCAAAACAGCTGATGCTTCAGAATTTAGATGTGCGAGAAAGGAGCACAAGATGATTTCTTTCTCAGCTGAAATTTCAGCAATAAGGGAGAAAATTTATCCGAAGACTCCAATATTCTGCTCTAACTGAGCAGTCTGAAAAGTTTGGATTTGAGATGCAGGCCATTTTCTTTATTAAAAAAATAGGCATAGAGAAAATTACTGATTCAAGGATGATTTGCACAGGTTTTTTTTATAATATGATCTTAGATGGACAAGTAGCAAAAAAGAGCCTATTTACTGTCAGGTGCTTTAACCAGAGCATTGCCTGCACATCTCTCTCATTTATCAGAGACATTTGGTCCCACACCTGCCCAGCTCCAATCTATTATGCAGCATCTTAGCACTGGCTGAGATTTTTGCAGATGGAAGTATGCTCGTTTGTGCTGACTTTAACCAACGGTCAAACAAGAGGAGACAGTTTTAAAAACTCAAAACATTTTGTAATTCCAAACATTCTGCCTCTTTATTTTAAATCTTGTCTTGCTTCCAAACTTGCTTGTATTTCCTTTCCCCTGAAGGAGCTGAGTAAAAGCCCTGCTTTCTGGGCTGAGTCTGAGGACATATCCTTCCTTTCCCTCACCTTCAGTTTTTCCATTTGGCGAGTGAATCAGTGAAAACTGAAATGTTCCCATGGCTTTAATCTTTGCTTCCAAGCAGCATATACTGAAGTACAGATGTCTGGCCTGTGCTTTAGCTCTACACTGTGTTTCCACATTCAGTGGGAATGGTTGTATGTCATCTCCCACCCCATCTCCTGTCTGCAGTGGATATAACCATCATTGATCTGGACTTGACGTGTTTCAGGATGCCAGCACCTGGAGAAGAAGCCAGTTTTGGGATTGTCTATTTCTGACTTACACAACATTTCCAATGAACTCCTGCCCAGGAAAGTCACATCTCTTTCATTTAGTGCTGATGAAGACACGACACAGGTCATCGCCCAGTAGGATGCAGCAGGGTCCTCGAGCCAACTGGAGATGGTGGAAAGCATCCCAGCCAGCCAGCTGAGGGATGCAGCCCTGAGCTGCAGCACACACAGGGGCTGCCTGCCCGTGGGGAAGCCCAGAGGCAATGAGGGGCTTGGAGGAGCCTCCCTCCAGCAGCCAGCATCTTTCCTTTCCTTCCTGGTCAGCTCTGGGCAGCTGGCCTCCCTCCCAGGGCTGATTTCTTGCAAGCCCTGGGCCAGCTGGTGGTGAGTGGGGATCAGCAGCAAAGCAGTGTACTGGCTTTGCATTTTGGCACCTCATTCCTGGCATCTCATCAGTTTGGCCACTAGCATGCACACAGACGGCAGGGAGGAGCAGAGCATCCTCTGAGAGCTGAGGCTCCTTTTGGGCAGGTAGCACTCCCGGCACTGCCACGAGCCAGGCTTGCCTGGGCACACACCAAAAAGCAGTGGGAAAAGCGTGGTTGCCTCTTGCTTTCCCCTTCCCTGACGAGTCTGTGCTGCTGCCGAATTCAGGGTTTCGGCTGGGTTGGCGCAGATACCATCTCGATGGAGATGCTCCTTCCTGCTGCATGGGGAACTCGCCTTATTAGACAGATAAGATTTGTATTTATTGCTTGTTTGTCATGTCAACAGAGGTGCTGGGGGTGGCTAGAGGGGTGTGAGCTGGCTGCTCTGCTGTCGGAGATGGTGCCACTCCTCCCACAGGCATTTAGGCTAAACCTGAAAAGGTGCATGTGAGATGCTGTCCCACATTCTCTCCCCTCACCCACATCCTAGGAAATCCTTATCAATAGAAAGAGCCCAAGGGATGCAAGGAGAGCTGAAAGGCAGCTGTTCTCTGCCTTTCCCAGGAAGCTGGGAGTCAGGATTGTCACAGCCTGATTCTTCTCCCACCACTTGCGTAAGACGGTGTAAATCCTCCGCTTTTATGGAGATAGACCACCGCAGAGCAGGGACCAGGGAGGGGAGAGCCGGGCTTAGCACGCTGAATTACGCTGCCAGCACCACGTTCTCAGCATGACAGGCAAAGGGACTTGCTCTTACGCCTGGCTTCCCTCCTCGGCAGAAGAAAGGAGTGTCAGGGAAGGAAATCAGGGTTAATCCAGGCAGCCGGCTCAATGGCTGGCACGGGTCCGCGTCTGTCCTTTGTACTGTCAGCTTGCAGCAATATCACACTCATGCAGAGGGTGTTGCTCTGGGGCATCGGTGTAGAAAGAGCCAATCAAACCCTATTTATCAGCTTTGGCTTCTCAAAGGCCGAGCTGACGCAGCACTGGATTTTTATTTTACCGATTTAACACCAGGATTTATGGGTCGTGTACAACTGCACATTGCAGGGCACCATCTAAATAAGTATTTATCATGTAGGAAGAGGCCCTGAAGGCAAGCAGTGCTCAGCACCGTGTAGCCCCTTGTCCTTGTGTCAGCTTCACACAGGCAGCCTGACTGTCACAAGGAGAGCTCACCCCTCAGTTTTACATTGCTACAGATGGGCTGGTGAGTGTTCTTTGCTGGGGGCACACATGGATCAGTTCAGCAGCTGTGGGCTGCTCTCTCTGTGAGCACCACACCTCGAGGTACCCACAGCTTCGCTGGCATCCTTGAGCCACCTGCAGACCTGCAGTGGGCACCCCACACTCATGGCAGTGATAGAAACTGTCCACAGAGGAAAAGCTGGTTGATGCCATCCAAAAATTCATCGTGTCTCCTCCTGGGCCTGTCTGGGGACTGTGACTGGTGCACAAGCCATTGCTTTCCCCTCACTGTGCTTCCAGGAAGACTTAACCACTTAACCAGTTTAGTGTGTGCATCAGGGAGCTGCTCCCACAGGAGACTGGAGAAGAGGCAAGAAAGGCTCAGGAAAAGCCAATAGGACTGGCACGGGGGTGGAGTTTCTGTGCCTGACACACATACACGTGCTGCTGATGCATTTTTCCAGTTACTCTGCTTTATCTGCTGTGTATCCCAGCCTCCTTACTGCTGGCTGATGATGCTTGCCTTGGCATTGGGCAGGCAAAAGATTAAAATTTTCATACTGCTTGTGATATATTCCTGTAATAGGACTCAGTGGAGCCTTTGCTGGAAAATAACTGGTGGTTCACATTTCTGCACTCTTCTTTGTTTGCTCTTCTTAATCAGCATTAGAAGAGCTAAATTTCTCTCCCTCTTCTTATGCTCTTTGTACAACTTCAACTTGCTGCATTTCCCCACATGCAGGATATAGCGGAAAGTGGAAGTGGAGACCTCTGTGTTAATCTCACAGTGAAGAAAATAGGAGCATGGGAAATTCCTGTCTTAAAATAAAAATATCCCTCTCCCTCAGCCACATCATTTCAATACTCTATCGCTCCAGCTTTCCATGCTTACTTCATCCTTTCTGCTCTGTTATTTACAAGCCTAGACCAGGATAGGAGGAAGAGGCACCTTGTATATTGAGTTTTATTTCTTTCCACAGATAAGCACTTATTTCCTTTTTTCCTCACTAATTCTTTTTTAAGATTTTTTTTTTCATTAACCCATAAAGCTCTCTGTTCTCCTACTAATAAGAAATCGGACATCAAAATTTTGCCTTTCAGTCTTTGCTTACATCTCGCATCCTCTCTGGCTTCAACAATATGACTCAAACGTAACACAGGATGGATTTGACCCAAACCAGAGGAAACCAGATGTGATACCAACACCGCTCTGCCAGAGGCTGGATCTGCATCTCCGGTGGCAATCAGGATACTCCAAAGGCAGCCCCTCCGTCAGAGCCCAGGGAAAGGGCAGGAGCGATTCATTAAAAACCCACCGCCATGCGCTGGCGTGCAAGCCTGAATGAATGTCACCGTTTTCATTACGGAAAAAGAGAGACCAAAGAGAAAATGTGACAAAGTACATCTCGCCTGGCTGTTGATCTTTAAGCAACAGTGTGATTAGCAGCGTCTTCCCTTTACATTTCAAAGCGCCGGAGCACAATGGCAGGGAGATAAACATCCAGAGGTGCTGCCTGGCTGAAAGACATCTTCCTGACAGCGCATTACGGCTCCTGCCTCCCTCACCGGAAAGAACACGAGGTTTTAGTCAACGATGAAAGAGAAAAAGCCACACTTTATCTACCCTAAACAGTTGCCTATTTGTATTTGTTTTTCCCCCAATGAGTTCCATCTTTGAAACGACGCTCCCCCGCCATTCTTTCGCAGCCGGGAGACCGAAGCCGCTTTCCCACGGACTCACAGGGCCCCGACTCCTTCTCAGAGGCAGTTGAGAGAAAAGGTGCTGGGAAAAATAAAACATCCCCGATTCCTCTCTTCGCCTGTGCCGGGTACTTTGCCTTTCTCCCCTGTGCCTCCAAGGAAGAAGCCAAACCTCCTTCCACAAGGCGGCCGAGAGCCAGCACCCCTTCGTGCTTCCCAGTCAAGACAACGCAAGCCAGCTCCCTTATTCAAGAGTTATTGGCCGTGACAGCTGCATCAGCTTAGACAGGATTAAAAAAAGGAAAGAAAAGAA
>VXAX01004357.1:211839-413615 GCA_013399835.1 Leptocoma aspasia
TAAAAAAAAGAAAAAAAAAAAAAAAAAAAAAAAAAAAAAGGAAAAGAGAGAAAACCACTCTTTGCTTCTGAAATTACTCGCAAAGTCACCTTTTTAATGCTAGCACACACAAAACACGCTCAGCCACTGATTTCAGCAGACCATATGCTGCCACTGCTGCTGGCCAGGTCCTAAGGGATGAATTTTTTTCCCCTTCAGCAAGCCTCCAGAAATGTCATAGAAATTTATATGCTTATTCACAGAGCCGATAAAGCAGAAAACCGGTGTTTCAGCTATTTTTGTTTTGCTTTGCAGATGGACAGTAAAAGACATAAATCTCCTTCCCGCCACTCGAACGCTCTGCCTGGCTCCCTCTTTTGTGCCGAGCCACCAGACCTACAGGACTTGCCTGAGGTCCATAAGCCAGCCCTCCTCTTCACTCAGAGAGGAGCAGAAGAGTGAAACACCAGGAATCTCCCAGGACATGACAAGTGCCTCCACTGATGAGCTGAGGCACAATTTTTTTTGCGCAGCCACCAAGGCGGGATGGCTTTTTTCTTACGATCTTTGATGGAGGAAGAAAAGCAAGCTGCACACCCCGGGGCTGCCCCTGCTCCTGCCCCTCCCCGTGTTAGCGTCCCAGCTCTGATAAAAGGCACGAAGCTCTCCCATGACGTTATCTGATGGGTGCCCCGATTTACAGCTCTGTGCCACACACCTCCATAAATCAGGACAAAGCCCTTAGGGGAGCCTGGCTGGCCCCCTCCTGAAGTGCATACAGGTTGCAGACCCGAGTGATATTTTAGACACGTTTGACATTTAACCTCAGGAAAGCAATATAAGGAAGAGAGGGGGACCATGGCTAAATCTCCCTCCCAGCTATATTTACAGCCACAGCATGCGCTTGCAGCCCATTGGAAAACGTGCCTTGCATGGCACATCACCAGGGAAATTTAGGATCAGCAGCCGAGGCCTGTTGACTTGCTGACTAAAGGAGGCAGCAGGAGGGCTCCTGGCTGAGGGCAGGAGGTGCTTTTATTTCAGTGGATGGCGCTGCGGCTCCCAGGGAAAATCCGCTGGGAGTCATCCCCTCCTTGATCCTGCATTTCCCACGCTGTTGCTGCGAGTACAGCTGGCAGCTTTTCCTTCCCCAGGCAGGGCAAGCCTGGGTGCTGCTCCAAACCCATCAGCATCAGCGCCCCACCAGCAGGGCTCACTGCCCCCCACCCCGGGAGAGCCCTTTGGGGGCTGCCTGAGACCCGGAGCAGGGAACGGGTGGCTGGGCCCAAAAGAAGGAACTCAGCAGCAGTGTACCCTGTCCCTGGTGCCGTTCCCTGGTTACAAACACCCCTGGACTGCAGCTGCTGGGACGACTTGTCTGCACAGTCACAGTGAAAAGGGTCTGCCTTTGACAGCCAGGCCATGCTAGGGAGCAGAGAAATTAGGAATAAACCCAAATCCAGCAGGAAGAGAAGACTGCGCCTCTGTGCCTCACAGAAAGAGCTCGGCAGCCCGTCATCCTGGCTGATAACAGCAAGCCAAATATTTAACTAAGATCTCATGATAGCGAGGAGCTTGGCAGAAGGAGGCCTGAAGAAAGCAAGCACTTTCTTTCCAAAGCCTGTTTTCTCCTTATTTAAAAAGGAGGAAACAGGTCAGCTGTCGTATCTGGCAAGGTCAGAAGCTCAATTTGTATTTCAGAGCCCGGGAAAGGTGAATGCACCAGAGCTACATCCCTGATGGAAACAATCACTCATTCTAATAAGGCTGGCAGAGGCTGGAGCCTGCCTTGTTCAGATACAATTATTACAGCCCGGGTGTCAGATTACTGAATCTATTAGCCGGGAATCAGCTGTTATTTCAGAGCAAGGCAGCTATCCTACAGGCAGTTGTGATGTACTTCATGCGTGACGCCCGGGCCCAGCACGGAGGGGCAGGAGGGGGGCAGGACCGCCTAAGCTGCTAAGGAAAAAGCCCGTGGCAGTGACCTCTAGACATGGCTACATCTATCAGATCGTGACACCAGCATTGCGATGATTGGGGAATATCGTTGCCGAACTACTGGCTTTGCTGGGAGAGGGGAGATCCTGAGTTTGTTGTAAATGCAGCTCATGGCTGTGCTGCAGGCTGAGCGTGTCCCCTCCCACTGGCATCCACAGAGAGACGGGGTAAGGACCCAGGGCCAGCACTCCTTTTCTGTCCCAGAGGTGTTCAAGGAAGCCTGAATGGGGGAGGAGGGGACTGCACACAAGTCAGTGGGCAGCTCTAATAAAAACCACCTTTACCCAAGAAGATTTACAAATTGTTGACTAACACAGCACTCCCACTTGAAAGTACGCATTAAAAAAAAAACCAAAGGTTAAAAAAGAGTCTGTGCTACTTTATCAAGAATAAGAGGCATGCTTGCACGGTTCTGGTGAGCGTCTCTAGGAGCAAGCCCAGCCATCCTCCAGCACAGAGCAGGTGGCTCCCAGGGCCCCCCTGCTCTGTGTCTCTCCCTGGCAGCAGGCAGCTTTGCTAGTGATGCCCTCCCAATCTGTTTTTATCTGTCTCCCATTGCTGAGAGGATCACCTTCTGCTCCACAGTGTGAGAAACCAACTGGCACACACTATTTCAGCTCCATCCACATCACTGGTTCAGTGGGACATATCCAAGCTCCCCAGCTCTGTCCCATCAATGTGCAGAGGCTGGAACTTGCAAAACTTGGTGTTTTATGCGTCTTGGTCCCCATTTTATTTTCCATGCAAACCAAATGCTCACTCCCTGAACCTGTGTCCCCTGGGGGGAAGTGCTGGGAGAATGAATGTGACAGGAGGGAGAAGTAAAGTTAGACACTCAGGGCTGTATGTGCTAATTGAGATTTGTGTGGTTTCCCCCTTTTGATTCTGCCTGTTTGTGCTGCTGTGCTTTTGTTTTATTAACAGGAGAAAGTGTTCATCAAACTGAAAGGCCAGCTTTGGGACAGGGCTCCAATGTGTCTGGGACAACAGCAGCATGAATCATGGAGTGTACAGGAATCAGAGGTGCCCACAAAGGCTCAGCACAGTGAGGTTAAGGCTGCGGGATGCGATCTATTCAGTTCTGAAATGCAGCTGTAAGCAGGGGGAACGGGATCTCCGGTTGGGTTAGTGCTGAGGAGGTGAGGCTAAAGGAAGTTGCTCCACCTACTGACAGAGTGATTATGGGACACCATAACATGGCTGGGAATGGCACATCAGGCCCATCTCTGGAGGCAATTTCATTGATTTAATGAGAAACTTTACTAGAACAACTTGTTTTGACACCCAGTGTGAGAGACAGGAATGTCAGTCATTAATGACTCAACCAAGGGCCCATCTGTGAAGGCAGTGGGTGCTTGGCTGAGGCTGGGTTTGCACCCCCTGAGTGGGAGGAGATGAGTTTCTGGGTGTGTGGTGGTGAAGCCTCTGGTCTGCATAAGACAGAGGAGGTGAGCACCTACCACGAAGGGCTACAAGCCAGGCCTTGAGCCAGGTGAAAAGCAGACCCTGTGGAGGCAGGGTGGTGCTTTTTGTCATCGCAGTTGTCCTCCCTTACAATTCACTCAGTTGTAAAACTCCCCCCGGGAAATTCATCCCTTCTGATGGGGCCCGGCTGGCTCCACTACTGATGTGAGAGGCAGCTGTCTTGTCTCAAAAGGGGTCATAAATCATCGAAGACACCCAAAGCACCCCCAGACTAATTTCTGAGGCTTTCCACCAAAGGACTGAAAGCTCCTGCTGCAGAGGAGGTACCTGGGCATTCCTACCTTAATCTGAGTGTATATTAACCCATTGTAACCCATTGAACTTCATGTTTTGGGGGTTTTCCCTACCCTTGATTGGTCAGGACTGCAATCATCTCTTTGGCCAATGGACATCGAAATTGTAACAATCAAGTCTCCTTGCAGGAGCCATGGACAGTGATACCCTCCTGCCATGGGGAGGTGGGACAGAGAATATGCCTGTTTCACAGCAGGTTCTTCTGCCTTAAGCCTTAACAAAGTTTACAAAGTTGACTGAAGTACTCTTTCCTGCTAGCAACTGGCAGGCATTGATCTAAGCAGAGGCAAAAGGTAACAGAACATTTCACCCAAAGCAGGAGGTCCTGGCCCCGCAGGTTTAGCTGTTCACAGAACATGCTGCAAAGGCAGCAACAGGACCTGGGAAAGCAGATTACAGCTCTTTCTCTGCTGTACTTGTGCACAGGAAGGGAAATACCAAAATCTGCAAGATTACAAGTTATTGGAGCTTCTCTTAATTAGAACAAGATTTCCCTGGGTGAGGAGACCCTTGGGTGGTCCACAGAGAGTGCCATGCTGTGCACCACTTGTCTGTCCAGCAGAACAGCGTGACTCCCATCCCAGCCAGCTGGGACTCTTTGGGGATAATTGACCATTCTGCATTACTGTGTCCCTCGGGGAAACTTCTCTCTGCAGCCCAGGCACTTAGCTCTTGGCTTGTGTCCTGAAGCATGAGGGCTAATATCTCCCACACATTCTTACCATAGAAATGAAAGAGAGAGGATATTTTTTGATTCAATGGGAAACAAGTGAATAATAATTCTGTGAAGCCATGTAGTGGAAAGAGAGACTTTGAGCGCAACAAGAAACAGGATTTTAAAATTTCATCTGCACAGCAGAAGGTCCTGCCAATTGAACCGTTTCCAGTAAACAATCTGCTAAGTCTGACAGTTTGAAGGAATACCAGACTGCCAGGAGTGAATAGGCTGGGATTTTTAAGAGGTTTATTTTTCATCTGAACACTTTTGTTTGTGAGCAGCAGCTCCAAAAACCCAAAAAGCATGTGCAGCAGCATTAGCAGCCAGGCTGAGGGCTTCTCCCCCAAACAGGGCTCTAGTGGGAGCAGAGCATGAGGGCTGTCCTGGCCACACAATGTGCCCTGGCTGCTTGGTGTGCAAGTCTGTGGCACTGTGTGTCTGCACCAGGACAGCCCCTCTGGTGCTCTCATACTCCCACAGGGAGGTTTAGATCGAGCTCAGTTTACTTCCCCATTTTCTGCTGCTCTCTGTGGGAGCATCAGCTGTCTTTGCTGAGGTGGGGGTCCCCAGAGGGATGCCAAGGGCAGCTGGCTGGGATGAGGAGACAGGAGGGGATGCAAAGGACTGTTTGGAGGTCAGGGGCCTCAATCACAGGGCTGGGGCAAGCACAGCAGGAGGATGCTGCTGGGTGTATGTCGGGAGGGAGAGAGCTCCCATGATGTGACAAACTGGGATGTACAACTGAGATACACCACAGGTGCTGCCTTCTCCCAGTGCAGGAGAGCTTTGCCTCACCAACAAGAGAACAGGGACAAGGAGATGTTTCACTGCCAGCTTAAACACCTCTGCAAGGAGGTATTTAACCTGGGCAGGAGTCCCCCTGCCTAGAATAAACAAGGCGCAGAGATTAAGGGATTGAGTTTCCAAGCAGGACAAAGACAGCAATGACTTTCTGTGCATAGCTCTGTGTCAGTGAGGTGCTGGCTGGCTTTCTGTGGGACTTGGAAATGTGCAGTGTGGGACAGGAGATGCATAGTGAGCACCTTCCATGCATACATCCCATGCAGCATCCAAAATCAGGGGCTGTTTTCAATGTACAGAGCTATCCGTCTCAGGCAGGTCATGGGGCCAGGCAGGGAACAGAATGGGATTATTTTGGGCATGAAAATTTGGGCATCTCAAACCTTTCATTTCCTCTTTCCCAGCAAGGAAAGAGGAAAAAGGTTTTGAGGTCTTGAGGAGAGTTACAGACCCAGCTATGATTAAGAAAACAGCTTGAAGTCTGCTTTCCCAGTTTAGACCTAGTTCTGCTCAAATCCATTAAGGAATGGCCCTGACTACCTTGTTTGGAGGCGTTCACATTCAACCTAGACCCTCAAGAAGCTGGTAAACCCCTTAGGGACTTCTCAGATTTTCCAGTTGAGCAGGGGAGTGACAGAGCAGCTTTGGTACCTGGCATTCAGCCATGGTCAAACCAACACTCTAGACTCCCTCAGGTTTCCTATGTGCTCTCTTTTGTAGAGGGATTTCTAATTGGATAAGCAAGGAGTTCCTTAATCCTATCCTTTTCTCCGTGATAGTCCCACCACATGCCCCTTCTACTAGAGCAGGAAATCATTGGATCACGAGAATTGTCGCCTTACTTTTTCCAAATGCAGTTTAACAATTATGCCCCTAAAATCGTAACATAGAAGGGTTTTGGTAATCATTTGCATTTCTGATAATTAAATGTAAGAAGTCTAACTTGTCACAAGGCAGCACTGAGGAAAAGCGGAGCCTGTGCAAGCTAAAATGCACAAGAGGATAACAGCGCTGCAACAGATGTTTGGAAATACAGTGGGGAAATTTCCTGGTCCAGAAAATGTTCCTAGTCTAGCACATAGGGAGATGGGGGCCATGTGCTCCTCTTCAAGCTGATTTTGCAAGTGCCAGGGCTTCCTTCAGTGCTGCTGCTGGTTGTCACCAGGAGAGTCCAGCTGCAGTGCACCTGGGCAGCTCACCTGGTTTGGTGTTTGAAAGGGCCAACAAATAACTTCCTTTGAGTCCAAATGTTTGCTGTCACACTGCTGCAGTCCACAGGGTAGGAATTGACCTTTCCTGCTCAGAAATACTTGAGAAGCAAGGACTGGAGACTAGGCAGGGAGTGAAGTCTCATGGAAACACTGATGTACAGAGGACTCGAGCAGTATCATCTGGAAGAGGCGAGACTAAGGCTGAGATTATGGATCATTTCCACAGCTTCCTGTGAAATGGGGATATTCCAGCTCTAAAGCCCAGGACTGGCTCTTCTTTCAGCTTGGTGATCCACCTCCCTCCATGGGTGAAGTGGCAGCCCCATGACCTGTCACCTAACTCCTCACCTTTCCCTGGAGAGCTGAGGGCTTGTAGCCATTGGCATTGCAGGAGAGGACCTCAGTGGTCCTCAGTGGTGTCAGGTGTTTAACAGTCTGTACTTGTCTGACAAGACCTGTGTGGGAGATGAGATCTGGATGAGAAGTCCCACACCTCCACTTTAACACACCTGAAGCTGCCCTCTCAAGGCCTGTCATGGCCACTTTATGGTATACATTATTGTACTCTTTTGGGATTTATTTTTGCATGCCACTGCCCTTCTTTTATACTTCAAACTTTATAGATGAAACAAGAAATACACCTGGCTGCAGTAGATGTGTTGGGATTTGACCTTCCACAACTTAATTTTCAAAATATAGGACTTGGGGGGTGTCTCTGTTGTGCCTCACCAGAGGTACTGAGATAATGACCAGCTTGCAAACATGCCAAGAATTAAGCAGAAAGATTTAGAGAGAATTTTCTGAAATGGAACTAAGTTAAACTACTGGGCACAGCTTGGCAACTTAGGACTGACTCAAGAAGGCATTGTCACAGGAGAGGGTGGCTTCTTGTCCTCTGTGAGAGACAGCTCAAAGCCAAATGGCATCTACTGGCCCCTGCCTTACTCTGTCTCCACCAAAGGAGGAAAGGGGCTTAAAAGATCCCAAGGCAATGCTGGGGGCATTGTCACCGGTGTCAGCAGCGTCCCATGGCAAGGGAGAAGGTGGGACCTGGGTGCAAGTGCAGGGGAGCCTGTCCTGTTCCCTGCCAGCCAAAAGACCAGCCACCTTCCCTGAGAGCACCTGGGCCAGCCTAAAGAGTGCAGGGGCAGAGGCAGGGCAGGCTAAAGGCTGGATGGCTTTCAGAGGTGCTCTGGGGCTCAGATTGTCACATTCAATCAAAGCTACTGTGCTGACAATAACCCCAGCAGAGGGGCTGCATGTGTTGCCAAGGGCACTGAAGGGCATAAAAGTGGGAGGAAAGGAAGGACAAAGAAGTGAATAAAGATGGCTTCAAGGCAGGAGCAGTTGCAGTTTCCTCCCTTCAGAGGAAAAGCTCGTCCCAGGCTGCCTTGTCACATTGGCACTGGTGTAATCTCAGTGGTATTACTAAAGAGGCCTTTGCCTATCTAGGCCAGTGACCACCACTGTTTTACAGAGCTAATGTAAATTGGGATAATGTTTTTTCCAATTTACTTCCAGACTCACCCCTTTTTAATGTTTTCAATGTGAATAAACACAGCTTTCTTTCAAATGTATTAGTCACCATATTATTTCAATGTTGTCAGTCCATCCCAGGGACCAAATGTCATATATCAGCATCCCAAACAAAGTCAGTTAACATATCATGAGACTTTCTTGGAAAGCTGCTTTCTGTGATCACCAATTCACAGATTTCTGGCCCAGAAGAATTAATCTCTTTTAGGTTTTACTTTGTAGCATGGATGGCAAACATCGCTTCTTCTCTTCGAGCAAAGAAAAACTGATTTCTTGCTGCCCATCAGTACTTTTGGAAGGAAAACCACAGTGAAGCATAGGACTGGTGATTAAATCACAAGAACTGACAACCATGAGTCACAAGCAGTGCTTGGTTCTCTGCAGGGATGCTGTGAATCACCCTCCTGAAGGCACGGGCAGTGTTGCAGCTCTGTGTGGGCCAAAGCATGAGAAGCAGGGAGTCCTCAGACCAGGGCTGTCTTCAAGCAGGGATCTCATCTCTTTTCTGTTTTCCCGACATCACTTAACCAGGACCTGGCCCTGCAAATACTCAATTGCACAAAGCTTTTTACGTACTTGATTAGTTCCCCTGAACTCTGAGGGAAGCTGACGTGCTGAAGTATGCGGAGGGTTGGAGATGACAAAGGCAAACAAAGAAGTGGAAAAGCTAATGGGTTGCCTTTTCCCTCCTGCTGCTCTGTGGAAAGCTTTTATCTGTTGGACTCTCCCCTCTCCTTCCTTCACAAACAAGCCTTAGGCCAGAGAGCATCTCTACATGGGGAAAAGCTCTTCACTGGGGAAGGTACAGCAGCAATATGATGATGGCAGAGTGCTCTGACACAGCTGTACCAGTTAAACCCTGCTGGTAGAATCCCCACTTCTAGAGCAAAACTTCCCCAGTGCTAAAGCCTTCATCTGGCTCAGACATACTGCACTCCAGCAGAAGAGGTGGTATTTATCCACACAGGTTTCCAGAGCAGCAAGGAATCCTGTGGATGATGGGAAGGAGTTTATTTCTGCCTCCACAACAAACACGACATGAAAAACTTCTGGAGTACCAAGGGGCTTTTCCAGCTCCTGTTCCCTGTCTGGGTTTCTCTGGTGCTCCAGAGGCAGTACCATGGTGATGCCGAGGTGCACAGCTCACCAGAATTTATATCTGGACTCAGTCAGCACACAGCCTCAGCCCTCTCCAGCTCCCTTATTATTTACTGCATTCTGCTTGCTGACTTAATAGTGTTTTGTCCTGTCCTTGAATCCTGCGTGGATGGATTCAGAAAAAAATCAATGTGCCCTGACCAGCAGGCCTTCTTCCCGTAGCACAGGGGAATTTCCAAAGTGCCACCATTTCTACTATTTATTTGTTTCCTTTAAGTTATTAGCATGATGGGGCTAATTGTGATGTTCCAATGCATTAAATCTTGCCTTCCATGCCCAGAAGTGTGGAAGCAGTTGGGGAGGAAAAGAGCAGGAGTTGTAAAAACAGAGCAAAAATAAAATAAATAAATCACTACCCTCCAAAATGAGATAAAAACAATGGCAGGAATAAAGTGCTACCATTGTGATAACAAGGTACTAATGCAAAACAAAGGAGCAGGAGCAGAGCAGCTGATGAGTTCTCCGCTGTGGCTTAATTAGGCTGGCAGCTCCAACCTCCTCATCACCACTGACATAATTAGCGGGCACTGGTGAAGAGTGAGCATCAGTGTGACGAGACCCCAGGCCAGCCAGGGCTCTGCTGGTTCAAGGTTTGGTCTGTGAGAAGGGTGTGGACCTGTCCAAAGACTGTGCTAGCACCATGCTGAGCCAGGAAGGTGTTTCCTTCACATTCATGTGTGACATGGCTGTGCTGGCCAAGCTTTAAAGCACCACCACCACCTCACTCTGTGGCCTCCTTGTCCCACCTGAGCAACACTGACAGTGAAATGGTTGGGGGGGCTGTGTGGTCTCACCTGCTGGTGCAGCACCTGGGACTCTGAGTGTTAAAACATTTAAATATGACATTTAACAATAGATGGACTCATCTAGTATTCACAACTCTTATTCAAAGCACAATATTTATAGTCACTACATCGCCTTAAATCTAGAGAGTAAAGGCTGTCCCCTGACAAGGTTTACAGACTTGGGAGATATGGGGAAGCAGCAGCATATTTTCAGGGGATGGGATGTGGAGGCTTTGCAGCTCTGCTTTGGTGTGGATACTCTGCCAGTGGGGAAAATCTGGAGAGCAGTTTCCCAGAGTGCCCTCCTTGGTGGGTGGAGAAGCCCGTGGACATCAGGGCTCGGTGTTGATATTGTTCAGAACTGCTTCAGAGCTGCAGGCAGCTGTGTGAGGGCTGGTGGCTGCCCCCAATGTCTCAGCCTGTCTCTGGGCCTCTTACCTGGCCTTTCAAGCTCTCAGATCCAGTCTCCTGCTACAGAAAACATGTGCCACTGCCTGCAGGGTGCTGTGTGTATATCATGAGCTGCTCCTGCTCCTTGCTCTCCCACCAAAATAAGATCTTACTGCCAGTTGCTGTTCCATGCCTTGTCATCCTGCTCTGCACCCCAAAGCTCATCCAGATTTACCCAAGGAGCAGAAAGCAACAGCACTGCCACAGGGAAATATGGCAGAGAAGGTTTTAAAGAGGCAGCAGATGCAGAGTCAGTGCCAGCAGATGCTGGGTCCCCTGCCAAAGCAACTGTCCCTGTCAAAGTCCTGGTACTGCCTGGAAATAAGGAATGGGTGGCTTTCACCTCATGTAAGACACGGGACTTATGCCTTTGGTTCTGGCAAATACAGGGTGTCTGAGGTCAGGAGTGTCCAGTGGGGATTGACAGGCTGCTATTAAGATGATGGGTCCCTTTGCCCTCCTCCTCTGCTCTTCCCCCCACCCCCCGACAAAAAAAAAAAAAAAAAAAAAAAAAAAAAGGAAAACAGACCCAAAACCTTTAGGAAACTTGTGGTCCTTTCAGCAAGCAGCCAGAAAGAGCCAAGGCATTCCTCCACAATCCTCTGTGTGCACAGCTGAGGAGGAGGCAGCAGCAGCAAGGTGTGAAGTAATCCCCAGAGCTGGTGGCAAGGCACCAAGGCACATTCCTCACTGGCCTCTCCTTACACCAGTGCCAAGGTGGGCTCAGGAGCTGTGCCGCTTCCCATAGGGGTGTTTGCCAACCCCACAGCACAGGCTGCCAAGACCCTCTTTGGACACCAGGACACCAGGTAGAGTCATGGCAGAAGTAGAGGTGTGCTTCAGGTTGCAATAAATGGACTAAAATCTCCTCTCCTTCCTCTTGTGCTGCTGAGCTGCTGCTCTCAGGCTGGGATAGCTCAGACATGTGAGAGCAGCCTTGGGGAGAGGATTTTTCTGTTCTCTGCTTGAAGTGAAGCAGTGGCAAAAACAATCAACTGGTACAAAAATTAATTCATTAATTCCCTGTCCATGAACTTTTAGAAGAAATGGGGGATTTTTTTGTACTTGTCTGAGTCTTGTTTCAGCAAAGAAGTTTTGGCTGCTGGAGCACTAAGCAGATGAAAGGAAAAGGCTGGGATCCATGCTGAAGCAGCCTCCATGCTGGCATTACAGTGCTGAGCCAATCCATCTCCACTAGAGTTCACAGCCTCTTTGATCAATCTCATCTTTAAAAATACCAGTGCTCCGGAAGGCTCGGGGACTGCTTAATGTTCCTTCATTGTTTTACAAGCCATTAAAAACAGAGGTATTAGCTGCTGCATACTTTTTGTCTTGTTTGGAAGTAAAAAAAGAGGAGAAGCGGAATGCAAAAAACGCAGATTAAAACGATTAAAAATAACGGAGCAATGAAAGTCAAACTGTTGGCTCTAAAAATGTTGATGCGTTGCATTGCTGTAGGCATTATATTCATATGAATGAGAGCAGAGGGCCCTGCTACCTGCCTCTGTGATGAACTGTGTGTGTCATTGCATGTGGCTGTTGCATTAAATCTGCAAGGATTGCCTTCTGCTTGTGCGGCAGCCAGGGCTGCTTCCTTGGTGATACAGCATAAGGTGATTCCTCTAAAAAGAGACTCACCTGGGACCAGTTTCGGGGCACAGGAGGGATTCTTTTTTGGCACTTTTCTATTCTTTTTCCCAAAGAGTTCTGTGAATTGCTGGTCTGGATGGGCTGCCAGGTCTCAGATCTCTCTGCAGAGGTGCCCCAAGCCCTCCTGCATGTGCTCAGGTAGCTCATAGGTGTTTTTTTCCTGAATTGACCAGGGCTCTGTGAACCCACGCACGTGCCCAGCCAGTCCAATGCTGATGGAGACCTGGCCAGAGCTTCAGGAACCTGCTGCTGGAGTCTCACTTTTCTTTCTCTGCTGAGGTCTTTACCCTAGCGGCAGATCATCTCAGCAACAGGGTTATAGGTGACCAGTCTAAAGCTTTACTTCTATTTGAGCCACAAGAAGGAGTGCTCACATATCCAGCAAGAGTGTAAAGACCATCTGAAAGCTGGGGCTTCTCTTGTGAAATGACTGTGTGGGTTTAGGGTACTTCTTGACCAACAGCTTTTACTTGCAAGCCAACTACACATTTAACACCATTGTGGAAAATCTGGGTAGGTTTAGAACAGGCATACAGGCTACCTGCTTGTCCTACATGCCTGATGAATTCACTCTCAGTAGCTGCCAAAGGCTGCTTGCCCCTGGCCTTCACTCTATTTTCTGGTGGCCAAGCTGGTGCACTCCTGGATTTTATGGCATGTTTGACTCAATCCCATCCTTCTGATGCAGTATTAAGCAAATATTTTTTAACTCCTTCCCTTTCCACACCACAGCTTCTAATTAAAGGAACCAATGTCACAGGAAGATGAGTTGTCACACCATCAGATCATCACTGAGGGTGGCAGGACCAGCCTGCACCCCAGCTGGGAGGGTCAGCCCCTCCCTTCCTGGGGGCTAACACTTGTCAGCCAAACAAAACCTGCTTAATTTTGAGAGAGCCTGGGTGAAAGTTTTTGCTGGCTAGACTAAAACTATTACTTTTATAGTCACTATTTACTTTCCAGCATTTCCAGACATGGACACTTGTCTCACAACGGGGTCCGAAGCTGGGGCAAAAATAATTTCTTCACATGTAAAGGTGTAGGTTTTCTCTTCACCTGACACGCTCTCACTGTTTTCTTCATCCCCTCCGCTGTGTCTCCTGAAAGGCTGGTGCTGAGCCAGAGGTGAGAAAAGGCTGAAATGGAAAGAGGATTTGGATGCTTTGTCAAAGCTTATCAGAACTCTGCTGGTTTGCAGCGCGAGGCCACGGCGCCAGCCCTTCTTACGAAACGCTGGCTATTTCTGGCTGCTCTTTTTCAGCCTTCCCAGATGTGAGCAGAGCTCTCTGCATGTTCCTGGCACCTCTCCAGCTGGTTGCTGGCAATGCTGTGCTGCTGAAGCCAGAATGGCATTGTGCAGTGGGGCAGGGAGCAAGGGGAACTGGCTTGCTGGTGGAACTGGATTTAAATGCCTGAGATGCCTTTACTCCCGTGGAGGAGTTGCAAAAATGGTTACACATGCAGACCAGGCTGTACTTCAGCATGACTGAGGAGTGTAAAGGGCAAAGACAGGTCATTGGAGCCTTAGATAAAGCAACAGTCTTTTCACTCTGCTCTGAACCTGTTTGGAATTGACTTGTGGCTTCTTGCATGAGGACAGGAAGGGGATGCCAGGCCACGTCCTAGTGCCTGTTGCTAGAAGCCCTGGTGGGTCTCAGTTTTGTGAGCCATCCCCTGCTGCAGCTCATGCTCCAATGGCAGTCCCACAGCCCTGTCCTCTACTCCTAGACCATTTCCCACAAGCACAACGTGCTCAGCTTGCTGTCCAGCTGCCCCTGAGGCTGTGTGACAGCAGCTCTCAGGATGCTCCCGGCACAGCGGGCAGGCTGCAGCAGGAAGCGTGTTACAGACACTTGGCTCAGAGCAGCATGCAAGATTTGAAAATTGGAGCACCAGGAAGATCCTGGAATCAAGCCCCTCTGAATTTTGGGGCAGCCTGAGGGGATGTGGAATCCAGCCTTGATCCAGGTCCATGGATATATGGCAGCAGCTTTAAACATTCTTAGAATGAGTGGATTACAGTATGAATGTTAATGTGGCCCTTTTCTTCCAATTGGAGAGAATCCTGGCTATTGCAGGGCAGTAGGTTATTAAAATGGATTGGATTATTACATATTGGACATAGCAGCAGCTGGGGTGTATGGCAGGGCAGGTAAATATTCCTATCTGAAAGCGTGGCTTTTGCCTATTCATCAGTAAAAGCATACTTCTGACATTTCTTCTGGAACAGCTTCATAACGATACCCAGCCTTCTCTGTGGAAGCCCAGATATACAGCAACAGCTCCCAGAATGGCAAATCTGCCTTGTTCTTCCTTTAATTACCTCACTGCTAAGGGAAAAAAAGAATGACACACTTTTCTTGCAAGTGGAGATTAAGCAGAAATTCAGCTCCAGCTCAAAACTGTGGCTCCCAGCTCTGATTTTAAACAAACAGTGAAAGAAATTCCTAATGCCTAAAGCCAGCAACCTCAGACCATGTGGAAGTTCTCCACATCACTAACCTGATTTCCCAAGGTGATGAGCTGCAGAAGGCTGCCTAACCTGACATGAATTATCTTAAAAAAAAAAAAAAAAAAGCCTTTCAGAGACTGATCCCAAAGCATGCAAATTTTATTTAGTAACAGACCCAGTGGATCTCAGCTGGTGAGCAGCACTTTTGGTCAGTGTCAGAGCTGAGAGGGATTTCAGCCAGACCCAGGCTTGCTGGGTGGATGCTTGGGGCTGGCTCAGATGTTGCCCCAGTGTCCAGATCCCCCATGAGCCTGGAACTGGGGCCAAAATGACCTGTGGCTATCTGGCTTCCAGGCTGAAGGTGGCTTGCACCTAGCCAGCCCTGAGCATGGTCTATCTGTGCCTGTGCTCCTGGCTGTGTGCTTGCATCAGCCAAAAGGATTCACTCCACAGGAGAACATCTATTTCACATCTCCCTCTGGATCAGATTGTGTTTTTCAGATTTATATGGAGACCAAGAAAGAAGGGTCCCACTCCTCAGATGAGGGATCCAGAGCTGGGTGTGCAAGGAACTGAAGATACACCTCTGCTGCTGTCACCAGAACAGTGCAAACACACCCCAAAGAAGCTAAACGTGGTAGACTAACTTTCACAGCTAAAATATTACAGAGTGGAGCTCAGTTGTGGGTTTACTGCAGAAAGAGACTGAAACACAGTCGTCCATCCTGCTGGAGACTGTCCAGCTATTAGGCAGAAGCACATCCCACAGGGATGGAGGTTACTCTGCTCCTCTGTAAATATCAGCATCCCCACAGAATCAGGGACAGAGTATGAGGGATTTGACAGTTTTAGGAGGTGAACATCACTTGGGGAGGTGGAGTTCCCACATGAACGAATAGCTAATATGCTAATATTATTTAATCACTGATTTATATTTAGCCATTTTGAGGGCATTTGTGCTCCTCCCCTTGGAGAATGGTCCTTGAGTCCTCCAGTGAATTGATACTTGAATTTCCCTTCCCCATAGAGATATTTCCTCTTGGAAGTGACTCTATGAAACAGATAGATATTAATGAATTTTTTTAGAAACAATTTCTGGATACTTTTTTCTTGCCAAAGCTGTTTTCTAGTTCAAACTTCAACTGAACTGAATAATCTTGGCTTCCTACAAGCTGCATTTCTCTGTGAATAAATAATTTTCCAGTTTTCCCTCCTTCAGATCTTATGTCCCATGGTATGCTTGGAATATCTCTGCAGAGATGCACGGCATCATTTTCCATATGGATCTGCAATCAGTTCCTTTATCGTTTGGCATAAACGATTGCACGAAATTAGTGCCTGAGGAAAGGGAGTGTGAACATTCCCTAGCACCCTCTGTGGGACTCTGCAGCGCTGTGATCTGGGCCACCAGTTCTCACCACAAAGACTTTCTGGCTCTTGCTGTGTATGGCTCTAGCTGCTCTGGGGACTGCTCCCAGCACAGGCAAAGGCCACCTCCCTCCTCCAACCTTGTCACAACACCCTCCCCCTCCTCCTGATCAGAGATGTCATCTCTACCACCCTGCCAGCCTCCTGACAGTGTGAGAAGTCCGGACACAGATGTTCCTCTTGATCCTGGCCTCACACTTGGCAGCTCAGCGTGTTGGTTCCCTCTGAGACATGCCATTGGGCCAAAACACACACACTGAGTTTTATTTTTAATTCAGAGCTTTTCCTAGCAGCCAAAGTTGTGTAATTCTGCCCTTCCCTTTCCCCTTCCCTCTTTTTTTTGACATCAGAGCGTGCTCGGGTTACATCCAGCCCGAGCACACTGTGCTCTACCAGTGGCTCTATTTTTACACCTCCTCCTAGCTCAGCTGCTGGCTCTGTGGTTTTTGATGCTGTATGCAAACTGCAAAAAGAAGCACCCATTGTAGCCCACAGCCAGCAGCTCCCAAAGCCCTGCCTGAGGCTGCCTTGGCCTCTCTGCCTGCCCCAGGCTGCCACTATAGCTCAGCCATGGTCATGGGGCTGTCCTACAGCACTGCTGCCCTCCAGCTGCATCAGTCTGGTCGGCATTGTCCCCCGAGCCCAGCTCCCAGTGCCTGGCAGTCCCCAGCTCCCTTTGCTGACAAGTCCCCCTCCTTGGAATACCTGGGACAGCTGTGCTTCTGTAGCTCTGCGCTCATCTCCTCTGCAGGTGCTTTCTCAGGCATGGCACCCTTTCTGTGATTGCTGTGCAGAGGGGAAAGCTGGGCTAGCAGAGACATCAGATGCATTTTAAACCTCCCTCCAATTTTCACACACTTCTTGAATTATCCTTGCTCTGTAGTGGTCAGAGTCATGGTGCAGACACTCCGGCACTCAGCCATCCCTCCTCCAAATCCTAGGGTACTTCAGTATTCACCACCCCTTGGGATGCCCGGGGTTGACACCCTCTCATGACCTTCCAACGCTGTTTGTGCTCATCTGGCTGCCTCTCCAAACCCCATCTCCCAGTGCCAGGCTGTGGTTTTGGGCTTCATGTGCAAGAGGCAGCTAAGACCACCTGCCTGCCACCCCTGAAGGGAAGTGGCCCCAGCCTCCCTCCCCTGTGGCTGCAGGGCCAGAGACCCTTTTATGTGACACCAGCTACTGCTGTCGTTGAACTGATGACTCAAAAGTGCTCGGCACAGGGTGGAAAGAAAAAAATGGCAACTGCAATGTAATTAATGCTGTAACAACTTGTTTCCCCCTTGGAGAATTATACCATTAGCTGCTTCAATTGTGCATGAAATATAAATTACATTACTCAGAGGCATCATGTCTAAGCAGATACAATCCTAAGTGACACGGCTTGCCACAGTGTATCATGCTCCCTGGTCAAAATTAACAGAAGCCCGGTTGCCTGAGGCTAGCAGATATTCATTCAGATATCAAAGTTATAACCACGGTAGTTCAACCCCCTTCCTGCCTCAGGGGATTTCCCAGGGGAAAGCAATGAAACCAGGCTCTATCATCTGATGAGAACAGCTCACAGGTTTGAAAATTGCTGGTGTACCCCTGGCAACTTGGTGTTTCAGAGCCTGGTGCTTTAACAAACCCGGGATGTTGTAGCATCACCGTCCTCATGCACGCCTCTGATTTGGCTTTGCCTAATTTCTGTTTGCTGCAGTCAAAATCTGACCAGGGTGGTGGTGCTAAACATTATAGGGATGGATAGCAGGAGGGCTGCAAAAGGAGCCCAGAGGCAGGAATCTCCCCCTCACACTGAACCAGGAGCTTTTTTCTGGAGACGGGAAGCTTCAGTTCTTGTACTTGGCTCCTCTAATTCTGGAGTTAGCAGCTGGCTAGAAGACATGTTTTATTCTCCTCTGACGCCCATCTATAATGAATGATTGCAACCCTGCAGCCTCGATTAGCTGTGTTTGTGAAGAATAATTTGCTCCACCGTTGGAATAGCATTACAATTTTTTTCCCAGTCACTTAAAATGGACCCTTATAGCTGCAAATGTGAAAACAGAAAGGGAGCTGCAGTTACTCTTCTCTGCCTCCAGAATAGCTTTTGCCTCAGTTTGCCTTTGCAAAGTGGAAATCCTAAACAAATCTCTTCCTTGGGGAAAAAATATGGGGGAAAAAGGACAGTCTTGACAGTCACAGAATCAGAGAATATTTCTGTTTCACTGCTTTCCAGCATCTCATTCCCCAGTTTGTCTGTACATCCAGGGTTGCCCCATCCCAGGTGCAGAATCTGGCACTAGCCCTTGTTGAACTCCATTTCGTTGGTGATTTCCCAGTCCTTCAATTTGTTGAGATCCCTCTGCAAGGCCTCCCTGCCCTCCAGGGAATCAACAGCTCCTCCCAGTTTTGTATTATCTGCAAACTTGCTCAGTATCCCTTCCAGTCCTGCATCCAGGTCATTTACAAAGATGTTGAAGAGCACAGGGCTGAGGATGGAGCCCTGCAGAACCCCATCTGTGACAGGTCACCACTCTGTCACCATTCACTACAACCCTTTGTGCCCAACCTGTGAGCCAGTTGCTCACATATCACGATGTGTTTATCCTGCTGTGTGCTGGACATTTTGTCCAGAAGGTTTCTGTGAGAGACAGTATTGAAAACTTTACTGAAATCCAGAAAAGTTAACTGGCTTGGTCAGCTAGGTGGGTTACCTTGTCATAAAAGGTTTGATAAGCAGGAATTTCCTCTCATGAAGTAGTGCTGGCTGTGACCAGTGACTGTGATGTCTTTTGGGTGTTTTTCAACACCTCCCAGAATAATCTCCATAGCTTTTCCAGTCACTGAAGTGAGACTGACAGGCCTGTATTTCCCAAGGTCCTCCTTCTTGCCCTTCTCAGCCAGCATCTGCTGAAACAGGGTGAAATCCTGCAAGGTGCTATGTGCCTCCAGGTCCCATTTAAATCAAAGGGAAATGAGGATGCTTGGTGCTTTCAAGGCTTTTTTGGCATTTCAGGATTTCACCAGTGGCATTGCCTGAGACCACCAAGAGGCTCATGGTAGGTATTGGTTGTGGTCTCTCATGGTGGGGAGCTGACGCTGTGGAGAAGAAGGCTCAGGCTAGGTACCACCCACAACACACACTTTATGAGTTGCAAAAACTGCAGCGCCACTTTCTTTGCAGGGCTGTGTATGCGTGGGTTTTGCCAACAACATTAAGTGCAGGGTAGTGGCTCAGCATCAGATTAAACAGTAGGTGTTGACAGGTCTTATCCAATGCAGCTTAGGTCTTTTAGTTCCCTTGACCTCTGCTCCTCAGTAAAGCATGAAGAGTGCATGAGAAGTACCTTGCTCTAAGCTGGAAAACCTGTCTGTCAGAGGAAAGAAAATGATCTTGGTCCAAATTGACTTTGTAAGGAAAGGTTGTTTTCTTGGTCTCTTGTCTGGATCAAGATCCAGACAGTGGAAATTTCTTTGCTCCAGAGAAACTGTTACTAAATTCAGTCAAAAAGTCGAACTTGGATATTTTCAGAAGGAAGACTCTCAATCCCTTTTCTGTTTTTGTGTTTTGAGTCAAAGTGCAAGAGACCTGATTTTAAAAGATGGAAGTATCTAATACAGAAGCAAATTCACTGCCGAGAACTTTGCCTCCTGAAACACAAATTGCCATCAGGGTTCAGTTCAGGGGAGATGCACCCACTGCTGGTGTACTCCATGTAACCACAGCATGAGGGTTTCCTGCTTTCCTGCTCATGGCTGAAAGTTGTACCTGTGAATGTGCAGTCACAGGGAGCTGAAGGCTTTAGTTTAATAATGGGGCAATCCCAGAGCACAAATGTAATGCAAGCTGCAACAGGGCCACCCTGTACAGGGGAAGCCCTGGGCTATGGATGTATCTCTGACAAACAGGAGGCATTGCCAAATGCTGAAATGCCATGAAACCTCTTCCTTCAAGCCCTCACTGACTTCTCTGCAGCAGCCTGAATGGTGGCAAAGGTTTCTGAAGAAAGGGAAAGAAAGATAAAGAGAAAAAGGGATTTTCAGCAGCATTATTCTAGAAGAGGCAGGCACGTGACTTGCCACACGCATCTGGAGAAGCCTGCCCTGCCCCCACAGCAACAGCCAATGCAAATACACCTGAACATGTCAATATTCACAGCATAGTCCTTAAAAAAATAGCTGAAGGAAACCCAACATGCTGCTTCCTGAGAAGACCGGGGAATATACATTCCCAAGTGCTGAGCAAGATCATCCATTATACATTTCTATCTATTCCACCGACTGCCTGCACATCCTCCATGTGCCTAGACAGGACAGATGCCCTGGGTCTGTATCCAGCACAGGAGAATTGCATCCAGGAAAGAGGCACCCCTAGAACTGTGGGTTTGCTCTCCTGAAATGTTAAAATGCCAGCACTCTTTCAGGAACAATTTTCTTGGCAAGGGAAGATCTTGACTGTCGATTGCACTTCAGCAGCAGCCAATGCAGGAAGTAGTGGTATAAATTCTCATTCTCATTAAATGTGTCTGTCTGACTGATGGACGCCAGTAGAATCACACAGCGGATCCAGATTTGTGGGTCTGACAGTAATAAACCAAATTTTCATATAGAATACATGTCTCAGAGGGGTGTCGGACATGCTTTATTTCAGTGAGTTATAGGCACTGCATGACACAGGAATGGTGCTGGGCACCACTGAGTGGAACAGTCACCGAAACCAGCCCAGCCCTGATGAGCAGAGCAGTGACCTCTCATTCACACACTGCTTTCACTGCCCAAGAGACATGCTCATCCAGTGCTCCTGCTCATCCAAAAAACCTTTCTCTCCAAAAAACCTGCCCTGTGTGCTGGGACACTTTAATTCTCTGCTGCGGCAGCCTTGGTAGGAACAAGCAGAGAAGGGAAAACCAGGCACAAGAGCGCCTGAGCTTCTCTCCCGAATCCACCATCCCTTCTCCAACCCCTGGTAACCTTTCCACAGAGCCACTACAACCAGGCAGGCAGCCAGGAAAGTGCTGCAAAGGTCAGGGCACTGGCCTTTTTTCCTTATAAAGCAAGAGCGAGCCAAAGGTGTAGGTGTTGGGTCTGGGATGTTGTGGGTCATTGTGCAACTGTGAGGCAGCCAGGACACCCAGAGCTTTGTTTTCCAAATTGCTACAGCAACGACCAGGGTTAGATATCAGAGCTGTTAATTCATCTGCATGGCTGCCAGCAGTGGAGTGGTGCCAGAAGGAAAAGTCTACAAATTTTCCCAGTACGACTATTTATCAATACTGCTCTCTGTCCTGCTGTTTCAAGAGGGTTAATAAAAGACGTAAAATATTTCCTTGTCTTACTTTTGCACTTTGAGCTTCTGTTTTGCACACAAGGCTCTTTTCTCCTCTCCTGTCTCAACTTTTTCCCAGCAACCTGTCTCAGCTTTTTCCCAGCAATCTGTTTTGCCCTGGTCCCAACACAGCCATCCTGCTGACCCTTCATTCTAGGGGTGTGAGGGGCTGTCCCTGCTGCTGCAAGCCCAGGGGGCTGTTTTAGACTGTTCTCTGTTCAGTCTCTCTCCCAGGCACTAGATAACACTCAGGAAACCGTGTGCCAGCTCCTGCTCGCTGGCTTTCCTTGCCATAGTCTTAATTTCTGTCCCTGAACTACCAAGCTGCAGAGCTCCATCCTAAAAGTGCCTCTCATGCCCCCTGTCTACATCATGTGAGCATCCCTGGTCCAACAACCTATTTGCTGCCATGCTTGTGAGCGCCTCTGCTGCCTTGGATTACTGCAAGTGAATCAGCCAGCAGCAGCTTTGCTTTTAAAGCCCTCTTGAAAGTGTTTTCTTCCCCACTGGAAGCGTCAAAGGAAATTCCCCTTGATGAGGTTACTGGCCCTGGAAAATCAGCTAGGAGCATGCCAAGCAGAGGGCTCTGGTAGGTCTCATGTTTCAGGACTAATCCTGGGGTCCATGGTGGAGGAAGGTCCTTGAGAAGGTGGCTGAGTGGTTGGGCTGCTGTACCCCAGGAGCCCTTGAAAGAGGATTAGGTCAGCGCACTGAACAAATGGAGGGCGAGCGGAAAGCTCAGTCATTTTGGGATTGCTCACCACAGCTGCAGACAAAGAGATGAGAAGAGGGATTTAAAAGATTATTCTGAATGCAGGCCAGACTTCAGGAGAGCAGCTAGCTGGCGGATGGGATTGTAGCTCCCTCCCACCATGCCCAATCCAGCCAGACTGTGCTCACAGATGAGGCTGGGCATGTGTGATTATATGGAGATAGGGGGTCCTATTTGCTTTTTGGATCTGTTTTTTGGGCAGTTTCTGGGTTGATTTCGGTCCCATTATTATGTTTGTTTAGGCTAATATTTACCAAGAAGTCCTCCCCCAGTCCCAGCCTTTCTTTCCAGAAGTGCCTTTGGGGTTTCCACACTGACAAGGCTCTCTCAGGAGCTGCAGTAAGTGTTTACCCACATGCTGGGGCTCCACCTTGCCTCAATTACTTGGAAGATTATGCTGTTCCCAAAACGGTGACCTTTCTCAGTCTTGGGGCTGTATGGAGTTTTATATTGTGTTTTAGGATTTGCATTTTTATTTACTATGTGTTTCATTGGACAGCTGTTCTCTAGCACAGATTTTTAATGCTTTGGAGGAGATTTCCTCAGTATCCCCCCTTGTCCATGTCCTTAAAAAGTAATATTTGATAATACTATGTTGTTTTTTATGCATTCCCCAGTTGATTTCCCAGACTAATTGCATGACTTCTAATGCCTTATTCCCTTCCCCACATCCTATATTATTCCTACAGGCCATACATTCTGCTGCTCTACCTGTAGTGTGATAACAGACATCTGGAAAGAGAGGAATCAAGAGGAAAAAAAAGAGAAAATTGTATATATCAAAATCACAAGCCCTTCCCCTTAATTTCTTGTTCAGAGAACCAGCAGTGGTCATTTGCCAGATAAAAGCCATATATTACAGCACTTCCCAGAGATGCCTGTGCTGCCGATCTGGAAAACCACACTGATCTAAGACTCATTAAAAATCTCTCTTGGCAATTTCAGATTTTGCATTGAATAAAAGGTCATGATTCCTTCATGTCAACAAAATCCGTTTCTGAGTATTTCAATGTTCAAGGAGGTTGAGATCCAGGCTGAGCCTCAAGCCTTCACAGAGTGTGAGTGTCTGTGCCCCGTTCCCCAGGCAAGCAGCAGTGCCAGGCAAACTACCTCTGTGAAGTTCAGTCAGAATTGTGCTCCCCTGTGCACAGCTGTGATGAATTTCTCCTTTCACACTTCTTGGAGGCAAGGAGAGATCCACAAATGCCTCACTCCCGTTTCAACCAGTGGTCCCTCCAGAACAGGGGATTGTCTCTCTGAGGTCTTGTCTGTGTGGGCTCTGCTCCTTCCTTCTTCCTGAAACAGAGTTAAAAATTTGACTTAGGGTAGAAACTAATTTTAAATTTAACTAAAGAGTAATGTTTAAAACTTGTGTTGTCTGCTAATTTGCTGTGCACAAAAGCCTGCAAAAAGACAGAGAAAATTTAAAGCTGCTTAAAAAAAATGTGAACTTCTAAGCTAAACGAGAAATAAGAGAGCCCCCCCCTTGAACCTTAGAGCAAATCAGAGCCAAAGCTGAAGTTGCAAAAGATGCAAGATAAAGCCAAAGTTGAAGCTACCAAAGATACAAGAGACAGTCAAGATGACCAGAGATGCACAAAGACTGATAAAAACTAATTGTAACCAGTAAAATGAATATGCATGAACCTATTGTGAAACCCTATGCATATGCACAAGTAAGAGAGATAAAAGAAACTCAAGAATTTTTGAGAGCGCACATGTCTTTTGGGAGAATACTCCACATGTGCCCAGCGCTAAATAAAGATACATACCTACTTCCCAACTTTTACAAGTTGTAAAGTCATGAGTTTTTTTCCCACCAATCATTCCCTCTCCACTTTCCCACTGAGAGGTGGTCACCTTCTCATCCCATGGGAATCAGTGGTCCTTGCGTGTTTTCCTTTGGCCTTCAGATTCCTGAAGAATCTGAAGCTCAACCTTAAGAAATGTGGTGCTAGACTGTTGTTTTGTGGCCCAAGTGTTTGAGGTGCTATGCAGATCCAGCAAAGTCACAAAAGTTCACGCCAATGAAGCTGAGAAGATGCAAACTTTATCACTGGTGGACATGGGAACCTTGCCACCTAGTATGGGTGAGTCTTAAATATTTTCCAAAAATCTGTGAGGAAAGGCCTGTTTATTGAATAAAACCTTCTATAAGAGCAAGGGGGAAAGGAGATGGCATGGGTTTGCCCTTGGGACAGTTGATGTGATGTTGTTCTGAAAGAAACAAAGTGATTTTACTGACATTTGCTCTTCCTTCCCACATCTTGCAGGAGTCAGACAGCTGTGACTGGAGCTGTAGGATATTAAAGGACTTGGCAAAGATCATTACCTAAATAAGGATGAATATATCATCTCTGGTTCATCTCAGCCTCCAGGGGATGAGTGAATTTGGTTTCTTACTGCACTTCCTGTACTTAGTGGGAAAATGGAGGCTGCCATCACAGAGCAGAGTCAGATCACCATCCTAAAAGAGAAGGAGGTGGCAGCCTGCACCAGCTGAGGCAAGCAGAGGGCATTGCCTCCTGACCCTGGCCATGAGCACTTCAGGTATTTCTGATGTGGCACCACACTTCCCTGCTGATCTTCCTCCTCCAGCAAAGGCTTCACAGAGGTGGGGAGGGAGGGTCTGGACAACCCTCCGAGGGAGACAAACAAATACACCAACACTCTCAAAGCCTTTGTTGCCTGTATGTGGAGCGGGAAGGGGCTGACGGTGCAGTGTACAAGAGGGATGTAGGATCATGGCAGGAGCAAGCACAAGGAGGCAAGGAGGAAAAGGTGATACTGAGAAGCAGAACGAGATGGGAGGGACCAGGACTTTAGCTTTAGGAGACAGAGTGTGAGGAAAAGGATTTGCTGAAAGCTGCATGGCACCTGGGAAGGGAAAGAGCCACAGAGGTAGCCCAGGAGCGAAAGGCAGTCTGCTCTTCTCAGCTTTGTGTCTTTTTTGGACTGAGTCCAAACCTGAGAACTTTGCAGCTCAAACCCACCCACACAGTGTTAGCTAAGCTTGTGTAAAGATAGATCCAAACTCCCCAGTGCTGAAGATCAGCTGGCTTGTGCAGATGGCTAAATATAGTGGTGATGAGTGTCCAACTCCAAGGCACCTTGTTGCAGAGCTCACGCCGTGCGTGCCAACAGCAGCATTTTCTCTGCTCACACTCTCCCTCAAGGACTTGGCCTGGCTTGCATGGCATCCCTCAGATGTTTTGGAAGCATGAGAGGCCATGGTTAGGAAAATGGGAAGGGCAAGAACAGGAGGAGATATTGGGTGAAGGAGAACTGTGCTGATGTCCCAGGCTGACAACCCACTCCCACCTGACCCAGCCAGTTCTGGAAAGGGTGTGGTCACCCTTTCCAGTGTCCTCAGGCAAGCTGAGCTCCAGAGAGGGTGGTGGCAGGCCCCCAGTGCTCCCAGGAGGCCAGACAGCTGGAGACAGGAGTCCTGGCCCCTGCTCCTGGCTTGGCTGCTCACCCTGGGGGGTGCACTTCCCACCTCCTCTCCTGGCACTTAGGAAGGGGGAATTTATGATCCTGACCTTCTTCCTGCTGTCAGATCAGCTGATGAAAAAGTGCTATCTAGGAATTGATTAGGGACTGGTCCAAATCACTGCTGTAAATCTAAATGCCCCCAATCAGAAATTCCAATATAAAGCTGAATTTTAACATTGACCCTATCTTTAACAGGTCAAATCTGGATTCTCAGTTTCCTCTAGAAGAGTTTAGTTAAACTTTTTGAAGTCTAGCTCCTAAATACATTAATAGCAGCAAGTGCATTTGTGATCTCCAGCACTTTTAGAGTTAATCGAGGATAAATGGACACTTTCAAATAGATTCAGGAGGTCTGACCATAAATCGTCTGTATGATAAAAAGCAAATATAAATTTTCAAAAAAATTTAACCTTGCATGGTGTATAAAGAGAATACATAATATTCTTGAGCATAAATACATCTCAAATCAAGCCCATTGTGTATACACAGAATACGTAATGGGTTTGCTTGAGACATTTACCTCAAGCTGAGGCTAAACTGGTGATCTTTTTATGACCAATATAGTTCTCTGCAGATTCCTCCATGCTTGTGTGTATATAATTTTGCAGGCCCAGTACAGACAGTCCTCGTATGTAACACCTCTCACACGACAGGCTCTGGAGTCAGCTGTGCAAGTGGCTCATGCAGCCAGGGAGCACAGAGCCTGTGGGCAGAAGGCTGAAATGAAGAGGTACACAAGCCAGCTGGAAGAATGGAAAGAAAGACAGGGCATAGGCTGGAGTTCCAATCAACTTTATCTGACAGCTTGGGATAGGGATGAGAGTCAGCAGCAGGAACCACACTGACCAGATAAATCTCAAGCACTCCAGGTCTAGTCACAAGAAGGGGGAAGGTGCTGTGACTGCAGGACACACAGATAAAGTTTTTGCACCTGACACCATGCCCCTGGCACAGCACAGTGCTGAACCATGCACTTCAAGGCTGGGCAACAGGCTGCAGGGCTTATTGCCCTGACATGCTGATCAAAAGCGCTGAGGGAAAAAAGCTGGCCTGGAACTGACAGCACTAATGACCTCTGTCCTCATTCACCTGCACAGTGAGATGGTTCATCATGAGATGGAGAGGGCTCTGCCTGGGTCAGGAGCTGTGGGGAGCAGCAGTGGAGCTGGCCTGAGGAGGCAGGGATCGTGCTCCTGTGTGTGCACATGCTCGTGCACACAGACTCCTCCTGTGCACGCTGCCTCCTGGCCTGCTGTGTGTCTCATCTGCAGGTCAAGAGTTCAAGTCAGATAATCAGACTGTTATTATTATGTTTGACTTAGTGTAGGGTTCACTGGCTGTGCCCACGTGGCAGTGCTGTGTTATCAGAATAAACAAGTGGCTAATTGTACATCTGGATGAGAAGTGGTGGCACACCATCCCCTGTATGTCTTGCTTGAAGCAAAACATGGGCAGCTGAGAGGGAAGGGGCAGAAATTTGTTCCAGCTCCTCCTCCTGCCAGCACTCTCGGAGGTCTGGAACTGTTTGTCACACCACAGGACCCACCTGCCTATGTGGGGACAGGGCCATACAGGGTGTGTGAGTTTTCTAAGGACATCATCACTCACCAGGAATGTCTGTGCCAAATCCTTCCTAAAAATGAGAGAGGTTGGTTCCTCCATGCTGGCCTCTTGCTTGAAGTCTGCTGCTTCTTTAATGTTAGCAAAATCCATCTCACCTCTATACCAACACCCTGTAAATACAACTGCAATTCACAGGAAGCCAGTGTGTGCTGGAACAGCCATGCTGCACAGAACACCTACTTCAAGAATGGTAATTATTCCCTGGTTCCAGTCCAGCTGAGCAGGTTTATGAAAGGTTAATGCCCCCTTATATGGCTGCTGTCAGTTCTTACTTCCTCCAGAAGCTACATTTTAGTCTTTCTCCTTCCACTCCCTCCTCTCCTTCCATCCCAGAACTCCAGGAACATGACAGGGAAGGAGGGAGGAAATGATGCCAGTGTCTCCAGCTGATCCAGGCAGTGCAAGTGTAGTAACACCAGTGGCATTAGAAGTGCCTGGGACTGCTCTCACCAAGCTGTGGTTCCTGGCTCATGCTTTGGCCATGTTTACTTCTCCAACAAGTCCCAGCAGTGGCAGTCCTCATCTGAAGGAAAGGGTAGATTCCAGATCCAGTTTTGTCCTCTGATAGAGCAGCCCTGGGCTCCTTCAGTGACATAAGTTGTTCTCCCCAAGTTTTGAGGGATGTCCACATGAAGCTCTTGTGGCCACCGGCCACCGGCATGCTCACCAGCATGCTCAGGTGGATATGGAGCCATCCTGGTGATTTCAGACCTTGTTCCTTGGGACCACACCTGTGTATGTGTAGGTGTACATGGCAAGGGAATAAACACTCTACAAACTTCCCCCCTTAACCCTTACTTTCCTCACTTGTCTCTCCCAGGTGACATTAACAGAATTTAACATTGTGGCATGATCCGTTAATCATCCTGCCAGACTGGTAATTTGGTCAAATGACAAACTTTCAATCATATGAACAAATGGCTGTTTCACTAGGGCATTTGATCAAATGATTAAAACTAAAAGGCATTTGGCCACGTGACTGAAGATGTGATCATGGCTCTGGACAGGTGCCAGAGCAGATTTTTATAAAACAATCAGACTGGGGGATAATTCTTCATGCACCGGAGCTTCAATATGAAGAGGTCCTGCCTGCTGCTGAGGTTATGAAGGAATGTGGGTTTCCCTGCCTTCTCCCTCCTTGTGATCTCTCTCATGTTCAGTTTGCCTGGCTCTGTCCCCAAAGGCACAGGGGCCTTCCAAGACCTCTGACCATGGGAGATAGGCTGGGAGAAGGTTGGTCAGTGGTGAGGTGGGACAATGCAGGTGGGAGGATGGAGCAGGGAGTGGCAGCATGGCTGGCCATGGCATGGTGCCCCTGGGAGTGGCCACCTGGCCACCTCACATGGCCTCAGAGTATTCTGTGATTCTGTGACTGCATTAGGGGTCCTTGGAGGGGATGGGATCACAACAACCCAGAGGAAGGGCTGGGGTCCTGCTGCTTTGTGCGGGGAGCAAGCATGGAAGGAGCTGAAATGTGGCTCTCCCTCTCATGTGCAATGGGGAATCTCTGGGGAAATAGGCATTCAGAGGTGTGTCTAGGGTTTGATATCTCCCCCAGAAATCCTCCTGGGCAATTTGTCCATTCCCAGCCTGTCCCAATTATTTACGACAGCAAGATAAACACTTCCCAGGCAGAGAGGGGACCACAATTTCTCTTCTGTGGAGCTGACCAGCTATGACTGGAGAGAGACAATGTTTGTGGTGAAGAGCTTCCTGTAGCTACAGAGAGGTCAACAGGATGCTTACCAAAAATGAGATTCAGTTCATTGCATTAATGAAACTGAAGCAGGGAGCACAGAATATACAAGTGAAGAGAGGACTAAAGCTTTTAAGCAACAAGCACTGTGATGCATTTAGACAGTATTCCCAAATCACTATACTTGATGTTTTTGCCAAAAGCTAAACCCCCTCCCAAACCCCAGAATACAAGAAAACAATGTAAAAGGGACTATTTCCTGACCAGACTCGTTGCCCAGACACTGTTCAGATTTTCCTGCACATTCACAAGAAATGTGACCTTTGTATGCTGTTGCTGGGGGTAGGCCTAGTCCTCAGAGGGATGGGAAAGTGTGTGATTGCTGGATGAAAGCAAAAAGGAAGCAGCTCAGCCAGCAAAAACCCTGGAGGTGTTTCCAGTGCTTACTGCGTTTGGAAGACCCAACAAAACCATGCCTCCCCTCCTATGGCTTCTGAAGGCAGTTCTCAGCCTTCCCTTTTAATGTAAGAACACAAAAAATGCCTCACTGGGTCAGAGAGCAGCCTGTCATGCCCAGTGCTCTGTCTTAAGCAATTTAAGGGGAGAATGTGAGCCTAAACAGCCTCTGTGACTCCAGTCCCTCCACCCATCCCACAACGCCCACACCTGTAGATGTGTTAAGGGTGATGAAGGGCACATCCCTGTCTGTTCCTTTCCTTTAACATCTGTTTACAGCCCTGTCAGCCATGACCATGTCTAATTCTTTTCAAGAAAAGGAAAGGAGAGATCTCAGCCCCAAGCCCCACTATTTTATATTATGTCCAGTAAGCTGTATTCCAAAACAGCCATTCCAAACATTCAGACAGGGGGACAAGGTCAGGGAGTGCTCCAGGCTGAGGGCTGCCTTCGCTTGGTGTCCACAGTGCACAACCTAACAGGATCCCTGTCATGATCAGGAGCTCTCAGGAGAATGGAGGAACAAAGACAACTACATTCCTCTCCTCCTCTGTGTGTACTTTTGTGTGCCCCTTTTGAGGAAAGCCTTTTCTTATTTTCTTTTTTTTTTTGTTTTGTTTTGTTTTGTTTTGTTTTGTTTTGTTTGTTTGTTTGTTTGTTTTGTTTTAGTCCTTTCTCTGCAGACGTACATGACAAGAGGCTTTAAACTAAATGGTTGGAAGTTTCTATTTGTCCAGGGGACTGTGAGATTTTCATTTAGGTAAATGAGTGAAATTTTCAGCCACTTGACTGACAAGAGTGTTTTGGGAGAAGGAAAGCCTGGAACAATTTGATGAATTTACCATCAGAATGACTAAGATGTAAATCCACACATATGGGAACTCCTTTCTGCCTAATAAATAATGCTGTCTCACTTGCCCTACCAGGGCAATGGGAGAACTCATTAATTACTGAGTCTGCACAGCCTGGAAATCAGAAGATGTTAGTTAAATACTAACTCATCTTGTAAAGCAAAAGGCTGTGTTTCATTTGAAGTTGGCATGGTTTCTTGGTAAAAGCACAACCAGGATTTTGTCCTGTGATAAGGCTATTCACACAGCTACTTGAGGCAGGTATAAATCATATGGACTGTGCATGGAACAGGAGAAATCTACTCTATGCAAAATTAATGTTGGGCTGGCCCAGCAGAAGCAGTGCACGTAGCAAAGGTGAAGTGCACAGTCTTAGGGGGAAGCTGTGTGCCTGCCCACCTGGTAAATTTATGTCTTTCACCTCTAGAACTTCAATTCATGCACAGTGTGAGGTTGTAAGTGAAATGAATTTATTGATGCCGGTTCATTCCCTAATGGGTAACAGTTCATGTCACAAAATCAGCACAGATAATTTGTCATGATTGGAACTCTCTTATAAAGAGAGGCTCCAGCATGCAGGGGTATGAAGGAATTAGTTCTGACCCCTGAGAGAGATGGCAGAGCTTGATAGAGAAGCCCATGCTCCAAGAGAGGAAACAGAGGTAATAACTAACCCTTCCTCCCAGCCCCTCACCCCCTTGTGAACTGCGTCAGAGAAAGTTCCTGTGCTGCAAGTTCAACAGTAATGAAAAACAGGCCTCCCTCATATTATACCTCATCCTAGGATGGGAATGAGATGCAGTGGTTCTGTTAGATCAACACTAAAGTCAGTGGGAAAACAACACCAGCAGAGCAAAACAGAGGCAACAGACTGTGTTTGCAGCTGTGCCAAGAAGGAAACGTCACCGAATGACCCCTAAGGGTTTACTGCAGGGGAGATCCTGCTGACATCTCTGGTGGGTCTTGACTCTGTTCCAGGCAGGACTCTCTGTCTCCCAGCTTAGCCTCGGGAAACTGGTCTTTCAGTCCCCTCTTCGGCCTCCCTTTCCATCCCTCGGGACAAAGCAGCCAGGAGATGCTGATGCAGACTCTTGAACAGGGGAATGCCTCAGAGCTGCCTTCAAGTATTTCCCCTCAACTAAAATCCTCAAAATCCACCAACTGATCTGTATCAAATTGCCTGGGAGTGCCTGCGAGCAGCATTTTGGATCACTGCCTGTGAAAACTCCTTGTTCTGTCCAGGACACAATGGTCACACGAGTGTCACCTTGCCCACACAATGTCAAGCTGCAGGTGGATCTGCCAGGATAAGTGGGGCAGCACGAGGACAATAACATCAGCTAAGGTCCTTGGAGAGCTTGAACAGGAACAGCTCAGATCTCACCACAGACTCTCTTGTGCCTCTTCCCAACCTGTGCAGAGCCATGTGGTTGTGACCACATGGGCCCTAGAGCCAGGGTGGCCAGAGTGATTCTTCATGACACTGCCTGGCAGATGCAGGGCAGGGATCTGTGACATCAGGATGCTGTTTGTTGTCCCACTGACTGTTCAATTTCCAGCGAGTGAGTGACCTTTTGAGGTGAAGTCACTCTGGTAAAGCTGCAGTAAAAAAAAAAGAAAAAAGAGAAAGTTAGAAGGTGCTGGGAAAGAAAGAGTGAAATGCACATTTCACCCACTGCCACCTTGTGTCTTTGACTCTCCTGCTTGACGCAAGGAGAAGAAGCATTAGAGGAGGAAAAAAAATCGTGTAAGATGCCCACTCTCCTCTTACCGAGAGTTATTCACAGAAGAGATGACTACCTACAGCAGAGAAACTGCTCTTCCTGTGCCCTGGGAAATTCTGTATTCAAAAACGAAGGAAACAAGGAAATTAAAAAACCCAGCCAAGGAAACAAGCCTCAATCAAATTTGATTCCAAAAGAGAAGGAAAACACATAAAGATAGAAATCTGTGTCTCTACTGCAGGGCTGAAGTAGGAATTCCCTGAGACTTCACAGAGTAGGCTGGCTGTCCGCTGCTCTCTCCAGAGCACTTCCAGGGCTCAAAGGTTGGCCAGGAGGTCCAGCAGCCAGGAAGCCCTGGGAAGTCCCTCTGCCAAGGAGCCAGGAGACTGAGGCTTGGCAGACTCCATCCCCTGCCTGCCATCTCCCCACCAGCCTGCCAGGTGGGCTGCTGTGGGGGGAGGTAGGGAAGCTTTCAAAAATTGCTTGGCAAGGAGGATGTCATTCTGCATCTGCCTGGTTTCTGGGAGGATCTCATCAGAGCTGACTCGTTTCCAGTGTGTTTCCATGCCGGTGTATTAGATCTTGCAATGCCAGAGGAGCATGCCAGGAAATTGCTGACTGGCTGTACTGTGCACACTGAGAGCCAGCAGCTCTCAGCTCCAGCCCCGTCCATCTGCCCAAGGAGCAGCCAGAGAGACCTGGGGAGAAAACTCACCCACCCTGACAGCAAAGTTCCCACAGCATTCAGCACTGACTTCTTCAGGTGTGGGCAGTGCAGTGCTGGGGATTTTGGGAAGCCAGTCATGGCCTCAGAATGCTGCACTCCAAGCCACTGTATGCAGGGGTGGCTGTTAGGCTTTACTTTATGCCTGCTCCTCTAGACACGCCCTGGGCCTGACTGTTGACCCAGGTTCATTTCCAAGCCCTCCCCTATCAATCAGGCATGCACATATACTGTTCCAGTAATGAATCAAGCTGCCTTGTTCTTGGCCTCAATCAATCAAGCAAGACTGTGTGCCACACAAACATTCATCTAGGTTGGAATAACAGGTAAAAACAGCCCCAAGCACAGCCTGCAGGTAGCAGCTCCCCATTGCAGCAGTTCATCAGAGAGCAGAAATTTTTTGGTGTGCACGGGTGTATCAGAGGCATGAGGCAGCAATTAAAGATGGTGAGAAAAAAAATCCAAACTCAAGTATTTTCTAATAAAAATGTGTGAAGAGAAATGTAACGCTGTTAGCATGGAAAATTCAGAAGGCATAAAAGGCTCAAACTCTGTGGAATTCCACCCAGTTATAGAAAAGCAGGAACTCGTGTTCTGCTTTTAAGCCTGTTTGAGAAAACCAAACTGTCAGAGTTAACCAGGGCATCTTCATGCCAATAGCTGGAAATGGGCCCAGATAATCTGTGTAACCACAAATTTCTGCTAAGGCTTCTTAAAGATATTGGGAAAAAGAGCCATGCAGCCAGAGCAGAGGTGTTCCCCAGTGCTGGAACGTGTCAGGGTGATGAGCCACCATGTAACCTGACAAAGACTGATCTACAAGATACAGCAGAAAATCCTTATTAGGCACCAGCCCACTTATCAAGCAACTCAACAAGCTCTCCTGAATCACTGCATGGAAACTTAGCAGAAAATGTATCTTTGTGAACCTCATTTTTCTCTCCCAGCTGTGCTGAGCTGACCATTCAGGATGCAAAAAAAAAAAAAAAAAGCAAGCTGCACTCAGTGCTTGCTTCAGACCCAACCCAACCCATCTTTATCAGCCCCTTCCAGATGTTCTTGCAGCTGTATCGCCTCACCATCGCCTCAATTCGACGTGGCACCAAGGCAAATTAAGGGCTACATTTTTGTAGGCCTTGCTGATGCTCTGTGCTCTGCTCGCTTCTCAGCCTCTTTTTTACACACTAGTGTCTTCAATTACTTTTCCAAATGAAAGGGAGTCATGGTATTTTAATTAAACATTTAATTGAAGAGAGAGAAAAAAAAAAGAGGGAGGGAGCTGATGTTTGCCAACGAGGAAAGGATAACGGTGAGAGACTGCTGCTTCTGAATGAAACCTCACAATGCTGCTGTCTGCAGCAAAAGGCACCCTGGGCTGGGGCTCATGTATCAAAGTACAGCTCAGCTCCTATTCAATTAATGTGTCTGTTTCAATGGGAACCTTTTGTAAAGCATTGTTGGAAATGGTTTCTAATTTTCCCTTCAGTTTTTGGCTGGCTTAATTAAACTTATGCCCCCTGAACCCTTGTGTCTCTCCAAAATCAGACTGATTATTGACCTAAGGGATTTTTTTTAATAATTTCTATGTTTCCCTGGCCACCTTCAGTGAATTAGTGAAGCCAACTTTTTTTTTTTAAACGTTCATCGAATACTGAGGTGATTCTGCTCCTTGCCCCTCCAAGACCAGGCAAATATGTGTATCACCTTTCCTTTTCTTCAGCAGCCTGAGAACTGCAACTCTCCAGGCTGGAGTTTCCCCAGATGAAGAAGTCATACAAGCCAGTGCCTCCACAGCAGAAGCAGGATGTCTTGGCCCTTCTTGCCCCTTGCCTAGGGGCAGGATTGCCTGTGAGAACAAACCCACTCACTTGTATAAAGGTTCATGGGAGTGGATCCTCATGAACTTAGGGCACAAGTTTGTTTTGGGAGTGAGTGACCTAAAGAGGTCTGGGGTGCCATCAGTTTGGGTCTCAAGAGGGAGCAAAGCCCTGTGGATTTGTTAATGTCTGTGACGGGCGGAATCATGCAGAGGCCTCTCCTTCACTGGAGAATTTGTAACGTCTCTCTTCAGTTGCCTGGACTAAAAAGACTCAGAGACCTAATTATATTTGGGACATCTCTCTCTCAAATTCAGTGGAAATCTGCTAATAGGCTCTGAAATTATGGGCAGACAGAATTGCAGGAAGCTCCTCTCCATTGGAAAGCAGGCAAAAAATGAGGTTGGAGCCTGGGCCGTGTGTCCGTCATTCCTGCCACCCCCATGTTATTTACCTGTGGGCCTGAATGGATAAAACACAGGCCCCATATTCGTCTGACGCTGTCACTGCAGGCAGTGATTACCTTTGAAATTTAGGCTCTGCCTGCATGTTAAAGGATGAGAACATTCACAAATGTCAAAATACAAAAGAAGGCTTGCACAAAGGAAACATCCCGCGGCAGAGCATTGCCGCTGCACAGTCATCCTCGTTGTCACTGGGAAAGCAGGGGGTGAGGGAAGGCAAAACTGGGCCACTCCAGCAGCATTGACTCAGGATGGAAAGAATACAAGCCTGAGATCAGAAAACAGAGAGTGAGTCTGATGAGCAGAGTTGCCTACCTTGTTCTCTTCTCCAAATGCTCTGAAAAAACAGCAGGATAAAAAGTGTTTCTTGGGGTACAGCTGACTAAAAATTCAAGAAGGAAACATTCTTGTCTGCCCACAAAGGACTATGAAGGCTTGCTCCTGTCTAGGGCACAAAAACGGTCCCATTCAGAGCTGAAACCTTGTTGTTACAGGCTCTGTAGTGGAAAAGCAGTGGAAGTGCATCAACCTGCTGGATTTCCCACCCCCAGCAGGCAGGAGAGCTGCTCACAGCAGGGAGCTAAACACAGTTTCTGCTCCTCATCGTGACTGTGCTGTGGATTAGATGCAGATTAACCCAGCGACCTGCCATCCACTCTCATCCTTGCTTAAGAATATAAGCAAAGGGAAGCTGATGATTAGGGAAAAGAGCAGGTGAAGTTCAGCTCAAAGTTCAATGTCATTGAAAAAACCATGAATGCCAAAACCAGAATGGGATTGGCTTTAGTGTCCATAAGCATATGCAGAGCCCACAGCAGCTGAGTCATTCTCCTGAGGGTTCAGATGAGAGTGGTAAAGGAGGGGTCCAGCCTAGACCAAGGTTCCCAGCATGGGAATTCCTATGCTCTGGTTTTGGTTCCATCACCAGCTGGCTCAGGGACAAGACATGCCGCTCCTTGCCATACTTCCTTTTAGCCACTTCTGAAGTGAAGATATTGAAATATCCTCACCACATGGGGATGTTCCCTGCTTTGTGTGTGTTTGCTCTGAGTGATTGGGGATTTACATACGCAAAGTGCAGCAGGGAATTTGGAGCAAGCATCAACCAAACTATCTTGCACAACCATGACTGAGTGTTATGTAGGAGGAGGAGACAGATGGGAGACAGACTTGATTTTATCAAGATAGGAATAAACTTAATTTCTAGGACTGTTTCTAATAAAATAAAGGGAATTCTGTCTGGCTTATAACACCTTAATAATCACTGTAGTTTTGACACAGTGTTCATGCTTTTATTCTGTCCTCCTTTTTTAGTTTAGGAAAAGCAAGTCTGTTTGAGCAACCTTTAGAATGAAATCCTTTGATATTCGTTGTTGTGTTTTCAGGTAACAGAATTCATATTGGCTTAAGAATTTACTCTTTGCATGCACCTTATCCATGCCTGAGAAAGACCCAGAGCAGGTGGGGAAAGCATGATGAAACAAGATTCCCTGCATGATGCAAGGCAAAGGGGTTATCAAGACTGCTGCTGCTTTCCATATGAATGGATTTTATCCAGGCATTGCTGCTGCTGCTGTTGTTGTTGTTGTTGTTATTATTATTATTATTATTATTATTATTATTATTCAGAGAAGAGCACGGGTGTAGGAGCCTGGGTGCACCAGAGCTCTGTGTCTCTGTGATGATGTTTCTGTTTGGGAGGGCAGCAGTCAGGCTGTACACCCAAAGCAACCTAGATGTTAATTTTATCTTTCTTTTAGGACAGTTGCAGAATATGGCACACTAAAATACATGTTGTAATATGTCCTCTCGCTTGCTTTAAGACACCATTCGATTAACAAGCAGTTCTGTGGACATTGGCACTGAGAGGAGCAAAATGCATGGACAGTTGAGAGATGAGGAGTTTCTCCCTTGGTTTGGGAAGGTGCTCTCTCTGGTGGGAGGTCTCCAGCGTCCAGCAGGGGCTGAGCTCATTCTGCAGCATGACATCCTGTCCAGTGGCAGCTGTCTTCTCTTCACAAGTCCCTATTTTCACAGACCTGTAAGAGCTGAATCACCTAAGCAATCTTTCGGTGCTTTTGCATTTTGTTGGCTTTGGCCAGAGGGTTTCAAAAGTTATTACAGGGAGAATCACACACACGGCGTGCTCACATAAGCCTTTAAAAATCCTGCTGCTGCTATGCTTATTACCATGGATAGTCCCCTTAGCTGAAAAATGAGTCATAATTGTAGAAAACAGTGCAGAATTTGAACCTAAGCCATTAATGCTAATGTAATATATGGTGAGAAATACTATTAACATTTGGATGGATGAGTTACAATACTCTGATTACCGCACATTTGCATTCCTTAGCTTCCATGTGATTACAACCTCAGCTTTGAAGCTGTGCTACCACAAAGACCTCTTTTGCTGTTTCGATTTATTTGCTTGGTGTGTGCATATTTGGAGCCAGTGCTGGTTTGCTGTATTAATAATATTGATTGCACAGCGATTCCTGCCGTGCCCAGCCAAGGCGACAGGGGGGGAGGACAGATGATCCTAAAGGGGTGAATTCCCTCTTAGGAAGGGGAGTTCTGGGGATTTATGGAGCAGTCACCTCGCTGAACTGTGACTGTTTAATGGCTCTTTAAAGGCTCAAGTCCAAGGTAGTGTCCCGACTTCCAGGAAGTTCAGCGGAGAGAGAGCAAAGTACCTCTAGAGGGCAATTCATTCCATGGATTGCAGCCGCCCCCGGCGCAGGAGGCTCAGGTGCCGGAGCTGGCTGGAGCCAAAGAGCCCCAAGGTGACCGGCCCGGCTCCGGGTGCTCAGACTGCCCAGGGGATGCTGCAGTTCTCTCCAGTCAGTCAGCAAAAATGTTTCTGCCCCCTCACCAGTGTTTTCCTCCAGGCTTTTCGCTGTGAAGAATTTTCTTGTGCCTTTTGTGTCACTGTGAGGAGTGGGAGGATTCCCTCGGTGCTGCCGCGCTGTTTTCTCTGAGACTTGGGCTGAGAAAGTTTTGTTCCCAGGCTCTCTAACTATGAGCAGCAGCAGTGTCAAGAGGCAGCAAGATGATCTAACTACCAAAATAATTGTGGTCTTTCTGGTGCTCTTTGCATGACAAAAACATAAGAAGAGATCAGATGGGCAAGTGGTGAGGCCAGAGACTATGCCCAAATGTGAAAGATCTGACCACCTCTGTACTATGGGTAGGACTGCATTCTAGGATCTAGAAAACAGCAAGCTAAGTTATAAACCCTCTGAGCATCTTGAGGACTCCCTACTGCACAACTTTGATGGAAAGTACCATTTCCTACATTCTGCACGTGGCTTAAAAATTTTCCCTATGTTTTTGCAATTACAGCCAGCCTGGAGGGTCTGCTCCCGCTTAAATTGAGAACAACTTCTCTGGAGGGTAGAGAAGGTGCAAGCAGAAAAGAGTGGCTGACTAACAACCCCTTGGTCTGTACCCATGCCTGGAGGACATGGGCAGCGTTAACTAATTGCCATAGTGAGGCTGCAAGGTGGGGCCCTGCTCACCCTTAGTTTTGGAAAGCAAAATAAACTGTGCTGACAGACTGAAAACAAAGTCAGAGAACCCTGTGGCTTGGCAGAGAAGGGAGCTTTCTACCCATGCAGTGTAAAGCACACGGGTGCCAAGCCTCATGCAGGGAAAGCTGAAGGCAGTATCATGATGCTGGTCTGCCCCAGCCTTGGACCTGACCAGGGGAAAATGCTTACTTTTGGTTAGTATATGGAAATGTGTGTGTGAGGAGAGGAGGGAGGAGACAATTCTGTAACCAGTATCTATATTGCAGTTTTAAATTAATGGCAAGTTGTCTTAATCATGGGACAGGTGTTCCTTTTATTCTCATTCCTACAGCAGAATAAATGAATGAAATAAAAAATGAGTAAGAACTTGAGCCTTCACATAATGGATATTGTGGATACAGCCTCCTGTAAATTACATTCTGGATGCCCAACAGGTAAAATCTCATATATTACTGGGATACTCACGTGTCTTTTCAAGGCTGTCCTACAGCAAAACCCTGAAAAGTTAGCACACCTTCTGCAGGTTGGAGAGAGTCTGATGGAGCAGGAAGAGCAGCAGAGTCATTAGGGAACATCATTAGAGGCTTAAGAGCTAATGATCCAAAGCACATTGACATTAATGTGACTCTTTTTTTTGGACTTGAGGCAACAGGGCATGTGAATCCTTGCTTGTGATATTTAACATGTCTGGTTTTCATCCACAATTATCTATTTTGGAACAGGAAAGGGTTTTTTTTCTCCTCTGTAGAGTAAAAAGCAAACAAATAATCCCCTTGTGTTGAACAAATCAAGTCCTAGCACTGGAGACAAAAATTCTTAGAATTGCTCCCATCATAAAATCTGCTGCTTCATTTTTTTCCTATGTTTATAAAGGCAGTAAGCAGTTCTATTAAAATTAATAGAAATACTCACAGCCATACAATTAAACCTTGCCTGCCTGGCCAGTGGAAGGAAAAGCCAAGGCCAAGGGAACTTAAACTTTTTCATTATGCTTTTCCTTCTGTCACAATATAGCCACAAAATGCTATTGTAGGGACCTGGCTTGAAAATCAAAATATTCTCCCTGGGGGACACTGTTTCAGCCCTCAGAGGGGAGAAGGGTTGAGGAGACAGCTGGACTCTCACTGAACAGGGCCATGCAGGGATTCCTGTGAGGGACTCAGTGCCTTGTAACTCCATGTTAAGATTTACTCTTTGCTTGAAGGAACAGTCCCTGTGCATTCATTTTGACCTGATAATGGCTGTGTAACAATCTGGGATACTACTTATTTACGCTGTTCCCTGGCAGCTTAAAAATTCATTAATGTCTCAGCAATAAATTCTGAGCGGACTTCCCTGAAGAGATGAAAAACGAGGGACACCAGCTAATGAATTATCAGACAAATACTCTGGAAGGAGGGCCTAGGCTCTTTTTCCACACTGTTCCTGTGCCTGAATGGAAAGGGGATCGGGTTTTAAGTTTCATTTTTTATTTCTGTTTTTCTGCAGAATGTGGGATCGATGGAGGCAACCTCCCCATCTGGCACACGCAGTCCATATGGCAGCCATATGATCTCCTCCCCTGCATTTCAGAGACTTCTGAACTGGAAGGGCAGCCCTGTCTGAAACCCAGCATGGGCTACACGAGTAACTTCCAATTCCCATCCTGTTCTCCCTCCCTCCTGAGCAACTTATTTAACAGTGACAATTTACATACAGAGGTTTTACAGTGTGGACTAGGATGCCCCAGGGACTGATTTAAGACTCACAAATCCATTTCAGAGCCTTTGTGCTGAGAAGACGGTGTGGCAGATTCAATATTCAGCTGTGCTCATCTAAATCCAGAGGTGATTTGGGGGAACAAAACCCTCCAGATTTACCTTGGTGCGAAACAGAAAAATAAAGGTGCCTGCCTGGACTCATAGCCACTGTACATCAGTGAAAAATACCTTGCACACAAAATTCACAGTACTTTTCAGCTAAAGATAGATGACAAGCCTGCCACGATATATGCAAATATTGTAGAATGTAGGAGATCAAACAACAAACATATTTTTTCTGCTAAGTTACCTTTCCCTTCTCAGAAAGTGGCAAATTTAGAAAAAAACTGAAAGCTGGACCAAATTTTGTCCTTGTAATTTCTGTGATGAAGTTATGCCAGGTATTTTCCCAAACAGTTCTTTGCTGTGGGTTGCATTCATGGATGAATGATCCCCACATAAGACACATTCATTTTTAAATTTACTGAAAGGGAAAGTCAGCTCAGAAAACACTGATAATGCCAAACTAAGAATTTGACTGAAGGAAAAGATTTTAATTAAAGTTATGGAACACTTTTTAGTCTTAGTTACATGGAAATAGTGAAAACGTGGTCTGGGAAAGACCTTTCTCAGTACACCCTTCCCAGAACTACTTTGCCAGGGAGGACCTAAAGCATCATCCTGTTTGAGGCTGAGACAGCTGAGAGAGGGGAAGAGAATTCCTTGCCTCTATCACTTTCTAACAGGCAATTAAATTTATTTAAACCTTGAAAATTAATTTTATTTAAACTCTGAGTTCTTTTTGCTATATAGGAATATGAAAGTGTGCCCTGATATTAATAATAAATGAGAAAAAGTAAAAAAAATCACGATGAGCACATTCATTTTCCTGAATACAGTTGTTTCAATTTCAGTCTCAAAATGAAAATGAGAATGTGAGGAAATCCAGATTTCCTCCAGCCATACTCTTCTATATACCCCAGTGCTGCTGGGGATGCTGTGGATCTTTCATGAGCCATCCACGCAAGGGAAGGTGCCCCTATTTTGATGGGGAAGAAGCTTGAGACATTTTCTAAGGTACTAACCATGGAAAAAAATAATGAACATTGAAACTGTGGAGCTTCTGACTTCCACTGTGCATAACAGAGCCTCTTCAAAGTGCTAGATGGCCCAATAAATATTTGGGGGCTGTTGGTAGCAGCTACAGCACCTCCCCTGCTGCTGGCAGTACTGGGGGCAGAAAATGCCACTGAAAGTCTCTAGCCCGAGTTCCATAGTTTTGCCAGGAATTCTACATGTAGGTGAACAAAACCTGTGCTTCTGACTCCTCTTATTTGAGTGCTGGTCTTGTCACACAGTGTTCAAGAAGTAAATCTGGGCAAGGAGGAGACCCCAGGTGTCATGGAGCAGGCAGTGGTTGGGCTGTAGGGAAAGGGTGATCCACAGGTGGGGGACAAATGGATCACTTCCCTTGGTACCAAGCAGTTGCTTACAGCCAGGAGAAGGACTGTGGACTTTCCAATGAGGTTATTCAGTCTTTTATCAGTTAATAAGATATTAATTTTTTATTTTGGGTGTATGGCAAGAATATTTTATACATATGTTTGTGCATGTGTGTGTCTCCATGTGTGCCTGTTTTAAAGACAATACTCAGAAGCTCTCCGTGCAAAGGTGAATTTGCACCTCTATCCATGAGACTCTGCTCTGGAGCAGGAAGGCCTGAGGCAGTTTCACATGCAGAAGATCATGTCAGTTTTTCTCCAGCATCCCTTGTGCTCAGACAGACAAAATTCTGACAATGGACTTCCAGATTCAAAGCTGCTCTGCACTCATTTTTGGTCCCTTCTGAAAAGTTGCAACCTGGAATAATCCTGAAATAGCAAACCTTCCAGCAAACCCTTCTACAGTCCTAAGCCCAATACCCAGACTTCAGCTGAATTCTCTGAGCTCTGGGCTTTATGGAAAAGTTTCATTCAGTTCATGTGACTCACTCTTCCTCCTGTTGGGATAATGGAAAATATAAACCCACACTTGGATGTCAAGAAACCACAATCATCAAACACACAAAGAACAGAAATGGTTAAATTGGGGAATATTTTTAAAATGTTTCTAGTCCAGATTAAAAAAAAAAAAAAACAAACCAACAAATGCTTTCAGCAAGTGTTTTCTAACAAAATTGGATCTGGAGAATTCTGCCCTTTTCATTTTGCAGAACAATCAGATTCTGTACACATGTTGGACTCTTCACATGGATTCAAGCCTCCATCAGAGATTAGCCTAGAATTCATGAAAACACAATCCTACTCCCCCTAGAATGGGGCAGCACAGAGAGCTTGGTGTGACCAGCCTGCAGCAAGAAAACAGGAAGACCAGCTGCTCCAGCAGTTCAAAATTAGTTTACATTAGTTCTTCCATTGCTGCTATGTAATAGCCTGATTTGACAAACACAGAATCTCTGAGTCAGTGGAAAGCCAAAATGAAAAGCCATTTTCCATAGCTCTGCCATGTACTTAACAAGGTTATATAACCAGTCATTACTTAGCTCTTAAACTAGCCATTAAGGGGTTTTTGCCTAAAAAGGGGTAAAGAGGTGTGATGAGTCATCCAGTCTTCCTCCAAACCTTTGTCACTATTAAAATTACATAGAAGCCAAGCTGACATCAGAAAACTGTTTCTACTGATGATTGACCACAGCCAGTTGTGATTCCGACCCCCTTGCAGAAGTTTTTGAATGACTCAGTTCAGTAGTGCTCCTGGTGAGGAGTATGGGTTTGGAAACAAAACTTTTTCCCCTCTGAATGTGCTTTTGCTCTGTCTCCTGTGAGGCAACACACATTACCTCTTACTCTTCAAGAGCCTCAGAACACACTCAAAAAACCTCAAAATCAAAAGAAGAAACACCCCCACCTCACATGAACCTGATTTATCTTGTGAGCTTTTCAGGGCAACTCTTGAGGGTCCTTGTCCTGAGCCTCGCAGAACTGTGCCTGACTTCTTTCAGCTCTTAAGAAATAAAATGTATTTAGTGATAGTTTCACTGAAGCCATCCAAATAACTCCACCTTATCCATGAATAAAGCACCAGAGCAGGATCCAGGAGGTCTTCTCTCCGTCCCACTCTGCTGGAAGGAACACACAACCTTGGCGTAGATCAGTAATGTGTCTCTCAGGCATTCCCCACCAAAGTGCCTGCTGCAACCCAAGGGGCTTCTCCTCCCTCACCCCTGTCTTCAAGTACCTGTCTGAGACAGGCAGGAACAGAAAAATGCTGAATGTTGTCCATCACCTTAGTACAGTAAAATATTTCTGCCCAGTCTACATAGCTGGAATCTTGTCCACAGAGTCCAGCATGAATGACTCCTGTCAGTCACAACCCAGCCTGTCATTCACACAAGTTATCAGGAAGCTCAGATCTCTATGAGAAGGTTGGGGCTGACTTACACTCTGCTCTTGGGAGGGTCTTCCTAAGTGTCTTGAATTCAAGACAGTCCAGACAGGAAATTTGTTTCACTGTGAATCATGCGTTTTCTGACCTATTTGCCCCCATGTTTCCAGGGAATGGGACAGTCCTGTGCAGTTCTCTGAGATTTGACAGAGCCCTTCACCTATACTGCAGTGTTGAGGACAAGGAAGTTGAAAGCTGAGGTCTCTTAAGCCCCATTCCCTTTCTTCAAAAAGATTTCAAACTATCTTTGGAGGCTTTCAGCTAGCTACATCCCTTCTGTGGCAAAACTGGGAGGGGATGATCCACCTTCGTGCACTTTTTAAAAAGCTTGATAAGTAAGAGCATTAACTTCTCCACGCTGGCTAAAAAAAGGCTTGCTAAACCCATTGAAACCAATTGAGGAGCAGAGCAGAGTTAATCCTGGAAAATGCTCACGGTAGCTCAGTGACGCATGGCCATGCAAAGGCAGAACAGTGTTGCAAGTGATCTGTTCAAAGAGGACTAGGAGAAGTTGCAGTTGGATTTTGGGGTGGGGATCAGCCTTCAGTGTTGCCTGAGTCAACGTGGAGGCTCCTGCTATGAAACTTCTCCCACCGCCTCTTTGATATTTTGCTCTTCTTCATCTAAGATTTTCTACATTGGAATTTCTGACATTTTTCCATCTGCCTTCTGAGTTCAGGCTCATAGAGAATAGGCATGAAGTACAGCCATCAAAGCTTTCTCCTTTGAAAGGACTCTGTTCCAGTCTCTGCTTGGAAAAACATTTCAGAATGCATTATCACCATTCACATTGTGCAGTGGTACAAACAGCACCCATGTACCCAAAGCAGGACCAAGGTCCCCTTGTCCCAGACACTGCACTCCCAAGGAATGAGAGGCAATCTCCATTTCCTATGTTACAGTTTAAGCATCAGAAAATGTATTTAAACTTGCAATGGCATTCTGTTGGATCAAACATATTTGGCTGAAGCATCTACCCTTCATTTAAGGTGTGAGAAGCCATCAGCTCTTTAATTGAATTAGCTTGCTGAAGCAATAGCACCCTCCATCCAAAACATGGGCTCATGCCAAGGCCCAGATGAAAATGTATGGAGCTTATTTGCATGGAAGGATGGAGTGTGCTGGGTGTAGTTTTAAGAGAGGGCTCTGTGGCTGTAGGTACACAAATGCATGAGAGAAAGAAAAAGGTGCAAATACACAGAGAGAAAGAGAAGGAAACAGAAAGCAAACCTCAGAGATGCACACAGAAGAGCTGATGGTAGGACCCTGAGAAATATTTGAGAGAATTGATGCTTAGAGTCTGAAAAGGGCTTGGAAGTTTGGCAAAGAATAGGCTGTTGTGTGATTCCCTTGGGAACACAGTGTTTGTGTGGTCCCTCTAAAGGAACTGCATCCAGGGAAAAACTGTCTTTAATTCTTTTAGCTGAATCACCCCAAAGCTTTGCTAGTAGCTTGAGTTAAAAAGAAATTAGAAATCTTAGAATAGAAATCTACCACTTTTGCTCATTTTTAACACACTTCTCTTCTAAGAACGAGTCCTTAGCAGGCAAATTAAAGTGTCTGCAATGGAAATTATCTTCTAAAAGTTGCACTGCTCCAATAACAAACAGAAATCTTCCATGTGACATGATGTAGCCTATCAAAACTGTGCCATATAACTCAAATTTCAAATTTCAAATAACTTATCACACATCTATTTGGTTTTGGTTTCTTTCAATTAGTTTATGTTGCTTTTCTGTAGAAGGATGGCAAACAGTTAAAGCCTGCAAGAATCAAGCAAACATTATCCTCCTTATACAAACATCACTGAAATTCTCTGATGCTGTTTTTTCATTGACATGGTTTCCACAGGGGCCACTCCCTCAAGTCCTTGTTTAATTTTCAAATTTGCCCTGGAACCAAATTTTTCAATTATGCCCTGGCCACACGAGATTCTGCCAAGGCAGCTTAAAGGCAGAATTTCCAGACTCCAAAGTGGTACGACACGAGGTGTCCTCTTTAGGGCATCAGATCCCCATCCCAGCTCTCCACAGGTAATCAGGAGGATGATGACTCCACAGTTCAGCCATCTCTTAAGGATCTCAGTTATCTTACTGACAAACTCAGAGGTGTCAAGTCCTGCTTCATATGTCACTTTGCCATAAATACAATACCCTAAGTAATCACAAGCTGGCATTAACTCTCCACCAAGCTGACAGCTAAAAAAATCCAGAGCTCTGGTGAGTTTTTTGAAAGAGACCTCCCCACTTTTGCTGCTGTTTTTCCTGCTTAGTTTGTACACAAGAGCTGGGAAGGCAGGATAGGCTTGACTCTTTCTACCTGCAGCATCACAAATAGCACAGACCCTGTAATATGGGTCTGTAAATAAGAGACCCTGTAATATGTAATATGGGTCCAGGGAAAGTCACCTGGGTGTGCACGACACTGTGTTCTCAGCTGGTCAGGCAGTTCCTTTTGGCTAATTTCCAGGAAAATCACACAAGAGAAAGACAAGGCAAAATCTAGCAATAAAATGAATACCTGATCAATAGCTGTATTTGCTAGTCAGATGAGTTTTAAACACAATGGCCTCCACTCTTCTCCTCCTTCCTCTGCTGTAAATCCAAACAAACTTCCCTGCAACCATGGAGTGTTTGCTGAAAAAACCCAAAAAACAAACATGCTATCAGAGTGGGAAATGCATCTATTTTTTCCCCAGATTAATGGCCATGTGTCTCCCTTCCCCCTCTGTGACAATGAGCTGATTTGATAGACACTTTCTAGCCTGTGTCACTCTCCCGTCATGTTCTTCATATAGTGAGATTTCTTCTACTTCTTCTCCATGCTGTGCCACTCTCTAATATGATGACAAGGCAAAGTGTGGAACTGGGTGAGAAAAAATCCTGAGGCTGTATTCATTAACATGAAGAAAAGATTCAAAATAGCCTTGTTTCTTGGAAGCTTTGAGAGAAAAAAAAATATAGCTAAGAAACATCAATAGCTACTTATTCTCTTATTTTAAATCAGATCTGATCCATCCATCAAGACCAGCTAAGCTCAGAACTTCAAGCGGCCACAGGACTACAGTTCACAGACTCTTTTTGCTGCCATCCTTGTCCTGAGTTAAAGGGCTCATTTTCCTGAGGGAGACAAAGTGGAAATTCCCCTAGGAGGCACAGAGGTTTTCCTCTGCCTCCCAAAGGAAGAAATATTCATGAGCAGCATTTGCAGGGCTGACACTGTGAAACTGGCACACAGCACCTGTGTTGTGTGATGCCACTCGAGACTGGAGGGCTCGGATGCAGCCCTGCCCCTTCCCAAGGGGCTCCCCTGCCATGGCTGGCCTGTACTTTAAGGTGTAGGCAGGGTTGGGCTGTCCCCTCCTGCCCAGGAAGGCATCCCCCAGCCCCCAGCCCTTTGCTGAGCTCTTGGCCTCTGTGGTGAGTGACTTTCCATCACGCACGGGAAGCTCGGAATGGCACAGATCCTGCTGGTGCAGGCAGTCAGAGGCTTCTGTTAATTACTCCTACATATTCCCTTGGAAAAGCTGCAGCATGCTGGCAAGGCACCTCTTGGATTCCCAGGCTAGCCAGAGGCTAGCCAGAACACACAAGCCCAGGAACATGACCAGCATGCCTAACATGAATTAATTCACTCCAGGCTCTGCATACTAATTAGAAGCTACTTGCTAGTAAAGTAATAACTTTATTAGCAATAGGGCTGGTAGCAGCCCTCTCATTGGATCAATCAGCTGTCACCCAGGCACCAAAATAAGCAAGCAGGTCTTCATAGGCATACTTTGTAAATTGGCAGTGAGTTCTTTTGCAAATATGACCCCAATTTAATCATCTAAACGGGAGGAAACTCCTTTGGGGATTCTGGTTTTTCAAAGAAGATAATCAATGGTCACCACCAACTTGAACTGGCTTGAGTTTACTAAAAATTGAGATATACGCACACCTTATCCATTCCATGTCTGTCTGTCTCTCCTTATCACTGTCATTTCACAAATAGCACAGAATATGCACCAGGACAAGATCTTAATGCACTTGTTAGAACATAACACTTCATCATTGTCAGGCAGATAACCAAAATCCCAATGCTGAGGATACAGTGCACTTTTAAAAGGGCATAAACAATTTAGCACAAATGAAAAATAAATTTGTCCTGTCTAATAAAGACCTCATAAATACACTGATGTATTACAATAAGATGTATGGGGGTGGGGGGATGATGTCATTCTAACACAGGCTTTTTCATCTGTTTTGTTTTCCCACTTCAATCAAATAAGGGGAGGGGAAATATGTCAGGTTACAAATGAGAATAAGAATTGAAGTTCTTAGCAGTAAATCCTCTCTTTCAAAATCAAGAAATTCTTTAATGCTAAAGAACGTGTTGACAATCCTTGGAGATTCCCAAAAAAACATATCAGGGAGTAGAATCTACTCACAGTCCCACCAAATTTGTGCATTTTGAAGACAGAGATGCATACTTGCACACAGATAACCCTGTGTGTGCATGCAGCTCCTGGGGCCTGAGAGTGCTTCTCACAGGGAAGAGCAGTGCAGTCTATCAGCCTATTAACAGTCTCTTGTCCCTGTATGAGTGTTGCAAGGTAGGGAATCACCGTCCTCCACAAACACATTGCCAAGACAACAACTGCTTACTGAGTTTCCTTACTGAGTAGAGCACTAGGTGGAACCTAAATTGTCCTCTAATGAAATGTTGGGGTCATTTCTTTTTCCTTTTGTGCCGGAAGGACAGTGGGGAAAAGTGGAAGACTGTTCACTTTGGTAACAGGTATCAACACCATCAAGCAACAGAATCACTGCAAGGGGTTGTAACTACATTTTTTGGAAAGTTAAAATGGGTCTGTATGAACAAAACCAGGAGAGATTTGCCCTAGAGGATGTAAGCTCCATTTCTTGAGTGGTTCTCAGCCCAGCACATCACTGATCCCTCACCTCCACTCAGAGTTTTGTCTCTCTATCCAACAAAGCGTTATAGTTTACAAGGAACAGTTTTGCTAGGCTCTGCCCTCCAAATCCAAGTTCTTCCTCCACACAAAACAGATAACAATGATTTTACATTTTGGTCTACATTTCCTCACACCACCAAACCCTTCCTGCCAGAAGTTCTGCAGTCAACCCTCCTTTATAGCAGAAACAAAAACTCCCTTAACAGCCTGAAACACTCAGGTTTTAATGATCACATCAGCTACTCCTGTTTCCAACAGCTCTAAGTGGTGTTTTCAAATGGAGATAAATATTTTTGTATGTATATCAAAGCTTTGCAGAGAGCTATTGTATGCAGAGGTAGGTACCTCCCGGTGCCAGAGCAAAAATTAGGTAGTTTACATGAAAGGTCTCCCTGGAGCAATGAAAGTGCAGATAAAAGGTGAGAAAGGATAATGCTAAAATTTAAGCTTATTGCATAACATTAAGCATGCATTTCTAGATTTTGACCAAGGTCAGTGTTTGGAGAAACAGGTTTAAAAAAATTTACTAAATATTCCCTTTTCTTTCAGTTTAACTTGACAGTTGATTCAAAGCTTGATCTAAATAAAAGATGCTTAGCCAAATAAAAGAAGCTTAAGTTAAAGGGTTTTTGTTTATGTACACCTCATGACCTATGCCTTGCCTTCCCACATGACTTTTGCTGCATCTTGACCTATGTGCAGCTGCAAACATTGTATGTCAAAGGTATCATATGCCTTTTACAGTGGAGATGAGTAACAAAGAACTCAAACCATGAAATAATTTTGCTCTTTCATTGCATCTCTCTCCAATTTGGTGTGAAGGATTTTTGTCTCTTTACCTCGGATTTGTTCCGCCTACTTGGTAACAGAAAACAAAAATACAGTATCATAACATTTGGTAAGAACATGTGAAAGGAGACTTCACCAGAATTGGCACATCATCCATAGAAACACACAAACCTCCTGTATGATTTCTTAATGGAGCACACCCAGTGGTGTAGTGGTTCTGAGGAAATGAACCAATTTTGTAGCTATTGATGAGAAGAGAGAGAAAAAGAGAGAGTAAGAAAGAGAGAGAGTTCTTTTCCAGTGGGAAATATGAAACAAATTATTTTTTCCCTTAAGACCACACAGAGACAATAACACTGTTTCATGAGGAGTAGTTTTGAATAAAAATATGTTGTGAATCAAAAATCTTCCACCTCAAACCAACTCAGAAGTCTGAATCTCACAAGCAAAATTTTCTGTAGAGACTTGTGGTCCAGGAACAAATCCAGGATTTAAAATGGTCAGAAAACAGTGCTAATTCTGTAATTTCTGACCAAAATTCCTTTTGCTTGTACCAACATCATAGGATTTGCTTCTTTAGGATTCATCCTAGGCAGCAAATTATGTGCTTTAAGAAACTTCAGTTTCTATCAGGTCTACAAGTTAGCCCACTTTAAGTTCTGGAATTAGCTACAGTCAGCAGGAGCCACTTGCATATCAAAGGAAATAACGTAGTCCTTAGCACCTGAGGAAAGGAAAGTGGAACCTTTCTAATGAAAGAGAAAGAACCCTACACCTCATTCCTCAATTTTTGAGCAAAATGAACAAACACCTTTTAGAAAGGATAGGTTTCCATTGAACATGTGAACCAGAAAAAAAAAAAAAAGGGAAGTCTAGGAGGTTATATGGGCTATATTTTAAAATTGAGAAATACAATGACAAATGACCACCACCACCTAATTAATTTCTCCCTTGAATATTGTTTAATATGCTTGTTTTTCAGAAATGAAAGAAATCAGCAAATTAGTGTGTGATGAGATTGCTGACAGACCTTACTGAGTAGAGCACTAGGTGGAACCTAAATTGTCCTCTAATGAATAATATTAGGATCTAATATTATCTTTACAAATTTACAGGTGAAATGTACAGGATAAACTTCTTTAGAGAACCCAGCAGATAGCCCAGACACACTGCACCTCTCAGGGTGGCTAGTTCAAATTAAATGATGAGCTGAGAAGGAGTAATCCTGGTAGGTTCAGAAAACCAGTTTTAAATTTGGTCTGCTAACAAAATTCTGAATGTATTTACTCTGGATTCCATTTCTCAACCCATATTAAAGCTCCATAGCATAATCAATTATGAGCTTATTGCAAACTACAGTAGGATTCAGTCTCTAGGAATGCCTCAGGGTATGTCTTAGAAGAATGATAAAACTAACAGTAATGGGGCTACAGCTTCTAAGGCTAATTTTCACAGTTACAAATTTTATAAATAAATAGAAGGAATGTCAACTCTCAGTCACTCAGCTTGAGGTCTCTCATGCTGATAACTCCTCTCTTCTCAGATACTCTCCCTTTCCTCAGATATATTCATTTTTCTGTTCTGAGGCCCCTGGGACTTGTTCAAAGCACTTCCATTCTTACCTTTCACATCACTAAATGGAGCAAAGAACTAAGGCAACAAGGAATATGCAGCAAGTACAGGAGGGGATGGTGCCCTCCCTAATGTTGCATCTCAAGGAACAATCATACTACCCGCAAGCGTGATTTCATGACATCTCAAAGTAAGCAGCATGAGGCAGTGCCAGATGGAGAAGAGCCTGCCTTGGAAAATTCAAGAGCTATGGGTATTGACATTGGTTGTTCTGCAGTAGTTTCTCTTCAGCAAGCGAAATGACAAGAGAAAAAAGACTCCCAAACTCAGTGACTGTCTTGCCAGAGTTCCTGAGACTGTTTATTTCATATCATGCAAAAGAAAAACACAAGGAGCATTCTTCCACTGTAGCTGCCATTTCACACTGGACACCACCCAGGTCCCCTGCTAAGCCTCACTACACTCAGGTAAATTGCTGTGTCCCACCAGTGTACACCCAGGGAAACCCACAGTGTATTAAATTGGTTTTGTCTTCAACCCTGCAAGTGATGGGGAAGGACTTGAGGAGAAAAAAACAGATTCAGTGTGTCAACATCTGGCTATGCAGATAACAACAACAGCAGATATTCAGCTTTTATCATTGTGGGGCTCTCTTTGAGCATCAAGGACTGGTAGGAAGAGCTGATCAAGTGGGACAAAGAAGTTTTGTCAACAAGCTGGTCAACCTGGTGAGGAGTGTTGTACAGGATTGGCATGGGAGAGTGAAGAAGTGCTGGAACAGGATGGCAAGGAAGTGTTGTATGTGGGTAGGGTATGTGGAAGGGTAATGTGGACAAAACAGAAATTCCATTTAAACATAATAAAAAACCATTTTACTATAAGAGTGTTTTAACATGCAGCAGGTTGTCCAGAGAGTGTGGTGTCTCCATTTCTGCAGATATTTCATACCTGACTGGACATTCTATGGGCAACCTGCTGTTAGCGACCTCTGACCACGGGGGTAGGACTAGCCAAGCTCTAGAGGTGCCTTCCTGATTCAACCATTCTTTGATTCTGCCTTTCGTCTCCCTCCACTCCCTCCTGCATCCCTTTCAAAGATATTTTCTCACTGTTTCCACCAGTGCAGCTCTCTTCAGAGATGCAAACACAGAAAAAGGTGTGTGGCACTGCTAATTGGTGTGATTCAAATCTCAACAGCATTTTGTCTCTTAACATTTCCAGTGTCCTTGTCCTGGAGGAGATCACACTGGAAGCAATGAGACTAGAGGCAGAGAGGAAAATGTACCTCGTTATTTCAGAATCCTCCATTAAAATGTAATCTGTTGTACATGGTTATAATCTTTGACAACAGATGTTGGCCTTAAAGGATAAGACTGAAAACCATGGGGAAATAACATGCAGTGAAAATGGCCAATAAAAGCATACCAATATCCACAAAGCCTTCAAGATCTAATATGATCTAATAAACAGAAGATCAACCTGGAATCTGAAACTGGATAAATCCTTGCCTCTGCTGCTCCCTTGGTTATTGAATGTCACACAAGTCACTTGACCATTCTTTCCATAATATCACTTATGCACCCAGTCCTATTTGCTCCTACTCTTAGCTGTGAAATGGGATTTAGAACAATTAACTTCCCACACTCCTTATATGATGTCAGAATTAATTAGTTCTTTTGTGTACGAATAATTCTAATGCTGCTTTTGCCATCTGAGTATTCCTTATAGACAGTAAATACATTTTATAGGGATACTAATGCTGTTTCTGTGCAGCTGCACAATGGATGTGTTGTCACCTACAAACAGCACTGTGGTTTGCATTGGATGTTTACATAGGAGAAGAATGATCCTTTTGGGGGCCATCCCTCACCAAGAAACCCTTGATGAAAATGTATTTGCTGCTGGATTCTTAAGGGAATTCCACCCTGGTTTATAGTCACTCATTTCTCTCCCTGGCCAAATTCAGCAAAACCGGTGCCTCTGCACTTTGAGACATCCAAAACAAGATGTGCACCATCCTCCTGTTGGTACATAACAATTGTGCATGGCAAAATAGAAAACTGTTCATTATGTACAGCCTGTTTAAGCCAGGATTTCAAAAAGAAAAAAAGATAATTTTTTGCTTTCCCTTTCTTCAGCTATGAGAGTTGTCAGAGAGCATTCTAGGTGTTTTATAGCTTACAAATGTGGCATCTTGTTACAAAGGATTGAGGCATTACAAGTCACAGTTAGCACCAAGGCTGATGTGTGAGTATTTTGTATGGGTTTCCAGTGTATTCCCCCATTGGATAGCCCTTCTGCCTTTAGTTCTACCAGATTCCCACAGACTGCGAATTGCTCAGATAGATAATGAGTGATACCTCCCCATTCAAGCAAGTCCATTTCCCTGGTAGTTCTGGTAGGCCAACAACTGCAGGAAAAGCACTCAGTTACTTTTTCTTTGTCCCCCTGAAATGCCAATGGGAACATTTTGCAGGGAAGGATGCAGAACAAAGCAAGTTTTCTTCATACCATTAATATTGTTCTCAGTTCTGGACTCTGTAGTTCTACCTGTGCTGCAGAAGATTGTGTCATTTTTCCAGGAGCTCATTCTTACCTGGAATAATTCACTTCCACAAGCTGTAACCACCCTGCCAGGCTGATGGGACTGTGAGGCACAAAGATCCAAACCCCAAGTTTCCAAGGCCCACAGGCAGGATAAATTGTACATACATGTACGAGGCCATGCTGAGAGTGAGGTGCAGCACAGGACAACGTGGTGGTCTCTTGGTTGTTTCATATGTGTGTCCTGTGGAGTGCTGTAGAACTGAACAATACAGACCTTTTAATTAGAGGTGGAGACAGATACCTCATGCATCCATGCCAGAAATACCCAACCTGCCTGTTTTAAATAGCTTTTCATCCATGGCCGAGCTCTTTAAACTTTCTCCTTTTATTAAAACAGCTCAACTGAGACCATTTTAATGTGCCCCCATCTAGTTATTTTATTGGAAAATATTAAAAGTGTGGACCAGGTGAAATTAAATGCTTTGAAAGCGGAAATCAAGCAGTACTTTTGGTTTTTAAAATCAGCTTCCCCTCCTTGTGCTTATGCACTTAATACTATCCCCTTATTTAAGAGGTATTGTTTGAGCTAAAATTGTGAGTAACTCTGTAATGGGCATGAACAAAGGAAATGATAAGTAAGAAAAATACAGTTCATTAGAGAGAGTGTGATTAAGAGGGGAAATAGACTTACAGAGGCTTGAGGTATTTTTCTCTGGTTATTAACCAATATTCTTTGTGTTCCCTCCACCACATACCAAGGGTAGATGGGAATAAAAGCAGGAGAAGCCAAAGATAGCATGTCCTCCCCCAGCTGCTGAGACCAGCAGGTCACCCCCAGGGAAAGGCTGAAAGGGAAGCACAGAACTGACCCTTTCCGTCTCAAGCACAGATGTCGTGTCTCATGTGTGGAAAAGATCAAGCTGCCACTTTCCAGACTGGCATGTCCTAGCTGAAGGCTTGGCCTGGATGGTGAAGCCTCCTGCATGGATCAGGAGTCAGCTGACGTCCTCTTGTCCATAACCAGACAGCAGTGCCCACGCGCCTCTTGCCAAACCAGCCAGGCAGCCAGCCTTCAAAATACTTCTGATTTCAGGTGAGAATGGCCAAGAGAAGAGGGGCTTTTAGGAGAGTAGTTAGCAAGAAGTGAACTCCTCAAACACATACATTGCAAAGCTTTTTCATCCACTATTAAAGTATCTCCTCCTGGTTCCCACTGAAGAACTGCTTATGATTTAGGTCCCATCTGACCCTAAGGTCATTTACAGAGGAGAGGAACAAGGCCTTGGATACTGTCACCATAGATATGGGATTGTCACTGTGGTGCTACCAACAGCATGGTCTCAGCCTTGTGCCAGGCTGTGCACAAGCTCAGGATGGGAATCCAGCCACACTCCTCCCCACTGAAGGCTGTCCCTGACTGGGCTGCCCCTTCCGTCATCAGCAGGCACTGGAAGAGTTGCCTGGACATTCAAACAGTTCTCCAGCCCCACCAATCATTTTCCTTGGCACAGCTTTGAAGTAAATTGTCCACTAACACTTGCCATACCCCATGCAGAGCCCTCTTTTCTTTGTAACCAGGGGTGTTTGCAGTGGGATCCCAACAAGGTTTTGTGGTTCTCATTATCTGAAGGCTGAGAAAAGTCCCTCTAGTTCAGGAGCTGTCAAAGAGCAATCCCTGGAGCTGTGGGAGAGGAGAGTGGGGACCACCAGGCACAGAGTCAGTGAGGCAAAAGGGCACATTCTGGTGTAATCAAGCTGCAAAGGCTGACTGTTAAAACATGCCTATCCCATCTACCCCAGCACAGCATCAGTGTAAATGGCACCAGCTCAGCTGGGAGCGAGGTGAGGACTTCCTTGGGGACAGCACGACAAAGACTTGACACCACAGCTGGCCTTTCATGAACCTCCTGCAAGATTCAGCAAATCCATTTTACACAGGTCCCGCTGGAAGGACAGCTGTGTATGTTCACATTGCAGCACTCTCAGGAAAAAAAAAGGAAAGAAGAGCTATGGGAACAGTAATTCCCAAATTTTGGATTGTTATGCTTTTTATTTCCATGAACAAAGCCATGAAGATGTAGTAATGCAAATAAAACAATGTAAAATGTGACTTTGATTTGACCTTAAGAGGTTATGGGATATGGATAATAAATAAAATATTTCTGAAACTAAGGAATAAATCTAGCTCTGGGAATTCTCAGGGAGGGGAAAAAGCATTCATAAAAATTCACTCCTCTCTGAGCTGCAGCCCTGAACCTCCCATGCACTAGATGGGAGACACTGATAAATCTAGGAGGCCATATGTGCCAACCAGCTCATATGTTTTCAGTGAGCAATGACAGGGAGCCAAATTGCTTTATTCCGATTAGTGAAGGTCCTCTGACTGCAAAATACACCGTGCAAAAAAAAAAAAAAAATTGAGTTTTAGTTCGCTGACACATCAATTTAAGAGAATTATTGCTCTCACATAGAGGCCAAAGCATGTATCTCCCTTCATGTATGTGCAGTAAAAACTAATTGTCAACTTTTATGAAGGGGTGAAAGGGAAGGGAGAGAGGAATGGGAATGGTACCTCTCCTACCTGCAGCCGCGTGTTCCGACTCTCGTGTATTACGTCAGTAATGAACTACAGGCATTTTGCTTTATTCCTAAATTCTAAACAAACTCTCTGTAAACAGCATCATGACTTGCATCTTTTCCAGCAGTCTTTTCCCTAAAGAAGTTTCCAGAAAGCAGTTTCATCCAGCTGCTTGGTCATAAAGTCTCACAGATGGCCAGAGAGACCACTAATGAAATCCACGACTGGACCGTCTCCTGCCGCGGCTTAGACCTTGCTTGCTCTCCTCACAGAAGTAATTTGGCAGAGGAGGATGCCGAGGTGCCTGGGATGTGTGGTCATTGCAGAGCCTCCTCTGGGTGGGTTTTAAGCCCTGTCATGTGCTGGAGCTGATTCAATTATGCTATTTCCTGATTTGCCACGATGCTCCCCTCGCCCCGAGGAAGGGGGGCCGCGAGTCCCAGGAGCGCTAATACCGCTCAGACAATGGGCATGCCAAATTGATGTTCATGCAATATCTTTAAGTCTCCAGAGATTTGTATTTTAGCTATTGTACCAAACGCTTCGCTTTCATTGCTTCTCTCCTTCACCTTTGTTTCCCAGCTCACCGTCTCATCTCCTGCCTTGGCTGGGGCTCGGGCTGCTGCGGGTTTCTTCATTGCATATTCAGGAGATCTACTGGTGCAAAGCAACTCATTTTCAGCACCTGAAATTCGCACCGTGAAGGCAGAAATAATCAAATATTTTGAAAAAAACTGGTGAAGCGAAACACTGCACATTAATTATTGTGATAGTTATAGGATAATAACTAATTATTAATTATGATTTCCAGCAATTGCTGCCTTGTATTTCGTTGAAATCTTCAGCTCAGCATTGAAATTTGTATGAGTTTCCTCTAATGCAGCATTTTTACAATCAAAATATATAGCATGCTCCTATTTTTGCTGGAATGATTTTCCTCTGTGATAAAACAGGAACTGGCCTTTTCTAGGATAAGAAAAGAAGAATTTATACAGCTTACAGCTCTGGCACTACCTGTGCCAAAACCAGAAAAAGAAAGCGAGAACAAAATGGGGGTTTTCTAATCCCAGCTTTCTCCTATCCCCAGTTATTTCACCACTTCTCCATCTTCTCACAACAGACCGTCTTTGATTTCCTTTCAAAATGAAGGCCTAGCTGACAGACAACTGTAAGAACAAAGGGTTCCAAACAGGAAAAAGGATCTTGGGGAGGCACTGGGCATGGGGAGGAGTGGGACTCCAAAGGGGAGACAGGAGCGTTGAGGAGGCTGAGGGAAGTGCAGCCTTGTGTGTGGGTAGTGGGCAAATGATAGACAACGACAGAGAAGAGGGACTGAAATAAAGAGGAAAATGAAAAGAAATGTAAGCTGGGGGCAGCTCTTGGAGCACGAGGTGTCTCATTCCCTTGCCAGAGGGAGGAAATGGAGAGAGGTAGGAAAACCTGCCTGCCTGAATGAACATCCAGGCCAAGTGGAGCTCCTCCCCTGCCTGCCAAGGCTGAGCCCTGATCCACAGAGGGCTTGGTTAGATGTCCCTGCTGAAGAGGAATAAAATTCAGAAGGAGAGTATGCAAATTACTTCAGAAAATGCCTTGTACCTTTTTGCTGAATTTGAAAAGTGCCCAGTGATGTGGGACTTGTACATGCTGCTCACAGCTGGGAATGCTGAGGAAGCATAAGGGCTCCTCCAGGCCACTCAGCCACTATGCCCTTGTGCCCAGGCCAGCACTTCCTTCTGTGGAGTCATTCTGAAGACACAGGTCCCAAACTGGGGGGCAGATGACTCCAGAGGGCAGGAACAGAGTTGAGGACAGGGAGAGAGTCTCCAGAGTTGAGACAGGGAGAGAAAGGGAGAAGTGCTTGAGAAAAACTATCAAGCTTTTGTTTTTCCTCCTTGCTCTCCCTGCTCTGGCTTCTGTTGGCTTTGGGTTACTTGGAAGAGAGATTGAGACTACAGCCTGCAACTAATGTGGAAGTGTTCTGTCCTTGTGAGGGCTGGCTCACCCTCCTCAGCTGCTGACCTGAGTGGGGACAAGGACAAGGCTGTTGGAGGCAATTCTGCCTTCCATTTCCCCAGTGGAAAGTCCAGCCCTTCTGGCCAGGGAAGTGAAGAGGCCATCCAGGGTACAGTGCCATGGACATATGCCAGTGTAACAGGGAACTGGGAAGAAGAATGGCAGGGGATGAGCAGGCAGTGAGGTACAGGGTGCAAAAACCCACGACTGGGGAGATTTCTGGGACAGCTCTGGACAGGATAAAGACTCACTTTGTTGGTCTTTGTGATGCAGCAATACTTCTGCTGGGCACTGGACAATATGGGTTGTTCCCCATACAGGTTATTTCCCCACCTAGGGGAAACTGGAAGGAGCTGGAAGCAGGCAGGTAAGTGTTTAGGGTAGACCAAAACATGATCAGAAATGCATCCATGGGAGGAAGCCAAAGTGCTGCAGGATTAAAAAAAAAAAAATTAAATGGTTTTAGAGCCACTACTTGACATATCTAAAGTGTTCAAGCATTCAGACCTTAATAAGCAGCACTAACAGGAAGGGCAATTTCTTAATGACAGCATTTGCTACACAGACCTTTATCCGTATCAGAGATGCATAACAGGAGCTGGGCAATCTAATGGAGATTAACTGCTCAAAGGAAATAAAAAACACAACACTTCCACACAGCACTGGCTGCTGCCTTAGCTCCCCATCCCCTGGCAGCTTCCCAAACACACAAGTTCATACCGTGAATGCTGAATTGGAAAAGCTGGAGGGCAGAGCTCTCGTGGAAACCACAGAGGGAGAGCGTACACGAAGAAAAGGCTTTCTGCATGACAGGATCTAAACTGGAAGGTACTTCTGCTGGGGAAATAGCCCCACACACCAAGACTGAGCCGGGAAAAAATGGCCTTGCTACAGTGTTGTTGATTAAACCTACCGTGATTCAAAGAAGCAGCAATTTGCTACTTAATTGTAACCAGGCACAGAAAGGAAAGAAAAAGAAAACAGTAAGGGAGCATTTTCTCACTGCATCTAGCTCATCTATTTAAAATTTCTGTTCATAGTGACTTATTTCACATGCAGAGTGTAGGCATTTATTTAAATAATAGATAGATACCTATCTCCAGGTACAGAACCAGGCATGCTACAAAGTACACAAACAAATTAATGCTAGGCTCAGTGCCCAGATAAGAAGGCTTACCAAAACAAACAAACCAACCCCAAAAGCTCAGATCTCAGCAAAAGAAGAGAGTCCCAAAATAACGTAGGAAGTATGAGAGTAAAAAGTTGTAATGCACCTGTCTGGAAATGTGTGATTAGTTGTGTTACATCAGCCAAGGTTTCCTTATGATGAGCACTGCACATCTCTGTAGTGAGAGATGGTCCTTGCTGTCTGCAAAGAAGAGGCTGCCCAGCCACGAGAGAGGAGTCTGTGGTTTAAAGGTATGAGATTTGGCCCAAATTGCATGCAGAGCTAGGAACAGCTACAGAGTGCTTTCCTCCCAGCCCCAGATTAAGAGATCACACACTGCTGAGATTCAATGGCTTGTCTCTTGAAATTCAGCATGGAATATTAAATGCCCACCTGAGCTTCCTTCTCTGACCTCATACTGTATCCTCCGAGTCAGGGAAAGGATGTTCAGGGTTGAAATCTGAAATTGTAAGGACAGGGTTGGAAGAAGATGAGGAAAACCCTGTAGAAGAGATGTCTTATTTGAGAAAAATCAGTCAGAAAGCAAGGACAATTAAGTACCTGTCTCATTTGTTTTGGAAGGACACAGCAAAGCAGCAGTCACTCAACAGCCTCAGGCCTGGATAATTAAAACCTTTATATAAAGTCAGGTAAAAGAGCAAACAGCCTTTCCATGGTGTTGTGGTTTAACTCCAGATGGCAACTACACACCACACAGCCAGTTGCTCACTCCCTCCATGCTGGGATGGGGGGACAGAATTGAAAGTGTAAAAATGAGAAAACTCAGAAAAACCATAGGTTGAGATAAATACAGTTTAACAGGTAAAGCAAAAGCCATGAGTGCCAGCAAAGCAAAACAAGGAATTCATTCCCTGCTTCCCATGGGCAGCCATGCCCAGGAGAGCAGGGCTGCATCACGTGTGATGGTGACTTGGGGAGAGAAACAACACCACTCTGAATGTGCCTCCTCCCTTCTTCCTCTTCCCCCAGCTCTATATGCAGGTCATGATGCCATATGCTCTGGGATATCCCTTGGATGTCTGGGGTCATCTGGATCCCTTGGGTCATGTGGGGTCAGCTGTCCTGGCAGTGTCCCCTCCAAGTCCTTGTGCACCCTCAGCCTCCTCGCTGGTGGGTTGAGGTGAGGAGCAGAAAAGGCTGTGACTGTGTGAGCTCAGCAGTAATGCAAACACCCCTGTGTTATCTCACACTGATCCAGCTCAAATCCCAAACACAGACCCATATGAGCTACTATGGAAAAAATTCACTCTGCCCCAGTCAAAACCAGCACACGTGGCAGACTAAATTTGAATGCCTCCTTCCCACTTGCAGCTCGGGGTGTGGGTTTTTTCCTTTTCCAGAGCATCTTGAGCAGATAATCAGAGCGTGCTGACATTCAGCAGTAATCAATTAGCGCCTACTTTAGATTAAATTGAGAATATGTAAATTGGACTCCTCATCAGGCACCACAGTCAACATTGCAGAGACACTCACCATGCTCTGAACATATCAAACAGATGAAATGCAGAAGTTGTTCCAAATCCTTCTCCAAAACAGGAGGCCAGGTGAGCTATAGCAACCATTTAAGATTACTGTTATCTTTTTTTGCTGTTGTTTTCTTTTGATTTTGTTTTTTAACTTATTAGCTTCTGTTAAATTAGCCTCTATGATTCTTTAGCCAACCTGACACAAAGCTGACAATTTTATGGAGTTACCTATATATATAATATAATAAAATGCACCACTTAAATATTAACACAAGGAATCCGACCATAAAAGGTGCATTTCAATATTCCTCCTGCTTATCCTTTGTTCCTTCTCACAGTGAAAACACAGCTACCATCAAGTGTCAAGAGCTCATGCTGGCCCTGGCAATGTTCGGAATAATTCCACTTTGTTTCATAAAAGCACAAAGAGGATAATCCTTGGTGTCATCCCACTCCCAGTGCCCGGGCACCCACACCTGTTGGTTAGCCAAGACCCTGCTGGACCAGCCCAGGAGTCCTACATTGGCTTGCAGGAGTCACTCATATCTTCCAACACTGAGCAAGGAGCTTAGAAATAGTCTTGTAATTGTTCTGGTCATGGGGATTTTTTTTCCTGTCTGAGCAGCAAACTTTCTATCAGACCCCATCTTGGGTCAGTGTGCCTCACCTTTCATTATAAATTAAAAATGTTGATTCTTCATTACCTCACTTTCACAGCATCCACCCTCAGCTGATCACATTTGGAGAGAGACAGTAACTGGACCTCACTTTAAGTGGATATTGTAGAAGGTTCTCATTAAAAAGAGCATCTAACCTGCGATGAGGGATGAAAGAAAGCATGGATGTGTTAAAAATACATATATTTGAGTGAGGTTGGTTTTTAAAAATATACTTTTGGTCTCTACAGATCATCATCTTACACAGAAGGGTTTTTCTTCTGGCCTCTGAATGCATGTGATTGCCACGACTATCAGGGGTTTGCATTTCATTCTGCTTCAACAAAAGCCCTATGCTTCAGCCTCCTCTTCTCTCGCCTGTCTTATAGGTGAGACTGTTTTTGTAGAGACCAGTTTGTCATTTTTGCTCAAACGTATCCCATTTCCATAACTCATAAGGCATTAGCAAAAACGCACCCCTCGAACCACGCACATACATGTGCGTATAAAGCTGTCACATTGTGCCTGCAATAGCATAACAACGTACAGCAGATAGATTACTCCTGTCCCACAGTTTGTTTTTGTGATTAGCAGGCATGACGCAGACCCAATAGACATTAGCATGTCCGGGAAGCACTCACAATAAATTGCCAGAGCTACTAATAATTTAGATATTTTTATGACTGTTCAGTGCTGGCTAATTTCGTCTAATAAAATCCCATTAAGTTGCTGCCTAGTCCTTTTCCTTCCTCCAAGTCCCCGAACGGGACTTATATGCTAATTGCAACCAGTATATGCTAATTAGACCTCATTTCCATTTCTTAAAGAGATAAGCACTGCCTTGTGCCAACCCATCATTAACACCTCCCACCTTTGCCGCAACCTTTCCGTCTGGCTCTCGCAGAGGCGCGATAAAGCATCGCTTTCGGCTCCGCGCAGCGCCGGGGGTCCCCGGCGAGGCGGGGAACGGGGATGCGCTGCTCCGCCTGGCAGTGCGGGGAAGGCAGGGCGAGCTGCCCGGTGCGGGAATGCCGCGCTCTCCTGCCCTCGCCGCCTCCTAGGGGAATTCTCAGGAGTCTCGGTCTCCGAGCGGAAAAGAACGCGAGCCCGGGCTGCCGGCCGGTTTGGGTGCTGCTGCGGCTCCCCCGGAGGAGAAGCGGCCCCCGCTGCTCCCCGCACGCCCCGGCAGCTCTCTCTCCATCGCGCCCAGCCCACGCGGGCTCATTAGAGCTTCGGGGAAGCAATCAAGAGTTTATCATGCTTGAAGGGGCGGCGAGTCTCCTTGCGCTGCCTAATGTGATTTCGCGGCGCTGCAATGTAGTCGGAATTAGATCCATATTAAAGATGGGTTAGCGGAGAGGGAGCGCAAGCGAGAGGCAAGCCCTGCTCTGGTTTTAGAAACCACAAGGCGCTTTTTCAACTGCGGGCTGCGGTGCCCTACACTTTGCTTTCGGGAGGGTGACCTTCAAATCCCCGCGGCAAGATTCGTCAAGAATTTTCAGGCTGAATACATAAGAATCCAAGCAAATTCTAGGCGGAGTGTTTAGGCCGGCAGCTTTGCTTCGTGGTCACAGGACCAGAGCCTGAGCTTGTCAGCACTGGGGTAAAAGCCCACCTGGGAAGAAATGAGTCCATGGGAGTGAGGAGGGAAACTCCCAGGTTCCACCGTGTAAAACCAGAGCAGTGCCACCGGCACGGTGCAACTCAGCTGTGAGTTTAGGCGAGTAGCTTATCAGCACATACTTTTCTCTATAAAAAGCATTTCTTGAAATTACTTAGAAATGCCATTTCCCTTCTGCCTTTTCCAGAAAGCGAATTGCAACGTTTTACCGTCTGAGAAAGACAATTGCAAAGTCAAAGGATCTGGGCATATTGGCGATGCCATTGTTTGAAAAAGAAGCAGCCTTGAAACATCATTTGCAAATCTCTTCATTATTCTGAAATGCTAAATGCAGTAAGAGCAGGTTTAGCATCTGTCTGCTGACTAGCTCCCTGATTATTACCCAGCGGAAGAACTCAGGCAGGCAGAGCTTTACTCCAGGAAGCCCAAACATTGTAGATGTGAAGTGTTCCCAAAACGTGCAGAACCCTTGAGCCCCCACCCCAGGCAGGGCTCTTCACCTCTTTGCTTTGTGCTGCGCTTGACAAATGAGGGTAGCGCGGCTCCTCATTTTCGTGGGTAAAATGACTCCCTGCTGCTGTCTCCGGGAGCTCAGCGATGTCACGCCAGGGATGAATTCGCCCACGTCCTCCCCAAACTAATGCATTTATCCCCATAACCAAAATCATTACCCGCCTGATTTCCCCTCCACCTTTCTCATCTCCCCCTTCTGAACACTCACACACACACACACAGAGCACACTCACGCACACCCGTGTCAGTCACAGCTCTGTGCGACAGGACCGAACTTCACCCCGTGCTGTCCCCAGAGGGGTCACACACGGCAGATGCGAACAGTCTGCAGGCTGCCGGAGCTCTCTGGCCGGGACAAAAGGGCAGAACCCCCTCGGTGGCGGTGCCAGGGCGACCCTCGGAGGTGACATTGAATCGCAAGGTGGGGACCGATGCCGAGCGCGGCTGTGGCCGCACCCCCGGGGCGAGTAGCCCGTGGCGGTCCCAGCCGCTCGCTGGTGCCGCGGGGAGTGAGCGGGAGCAGCGGCAGCGGCACAGCGATGCTCCTATAAGATGGAAGAAGAGGGAAAGGGCATGTGGGGCGAAAATCCATCAGTACGTAGAAACCATCGCAAAGGCTACTTTCTTTCAGTAAAATTAAATGGACTGGAGGGGGGCTCCTGTGGAGCTGATCTTTTTATTGCTTGCACATCTCTCTTTATACCTCTCCCTTCTGCTATTACTGATTATTTAACTCTGTAGCTGCACTTTAACTTTAGAAAGAGCTCCAGGATACAGTCGGTTTGAAGGAGGCCGTACAAAATAAAATTTTATATTTTATTGCATTGTATTGTTCAGCATTTTAAAGAGGTAAATTAATCACTAAACTGCTGTTCTGTGCTTTAAACTACCAGCTGTTCAGTGCTCTGAATTACAAGATTTATCCTTCAGGATTTTTTTAAAATCATTTTTTTTCCACCTTTCATATAAAGACTTTATAGGGAAATAAGAACATGCTGGGGAGCGGAGGAGGGGATTAAGAGACAAAGAATCACACTGTGCTTTGGTCTTCATCCCACATCAGATGACTTGGTGACAGCCCTTCCTCTGTGGGCTTTACAGCTTAATTACCTGGATTGTGGGCTTTCCCATTTCCACTCCTTCCAATCACCCTCAGACTTTATTAGTATTTAGAGCATCTTGCTTAGTCTGTTGGGTTTTCTCTTCACCTTGGCAGCTGCAGTGTTAAACACACACAAAGGCCTTCGCTAAGCCCCCATCACTGTGATCTGTGCTTAAATCAAACAACACAAAGTCTGACCACAGCAGGGACCTTTTTTCATTACAGGTAGAAGTGAGGCAATAAAAAGAAATCTGGGGGAGGGGAGCATATGTGTGTGTTTGCAAATGCCCTCCAAGGTGTCCACAGCCCCCTTCCCTTTAAGAGAGTGTGCAGGGCTGATGAATGGGGGAAAAGGAGGATGGTGAAGTAGTTATTCTGTGCCTTCAAATTCCCATCTTTTCCTTTATCTTTTCTGAATCACTTCTCTGCAATTTCATTGAAGTACAGTTTTGAGCCCTGGGTTAGGCAGCATGAGCCATCTGACCCCTTCCCTTTCTTTACACCTGGCTGGGGGCAGCTCACCTGCAGCTTCTGCTCAAAGCATCCTCACCCTGTGCAGGAAGAGAGGAGCTCAAGGTTTCTCCTGGGAAACATTGCTGATGCCAGCCCATCCAAATGGGGTGTCAAGGCCTGAGCTACAGCACAAACTGTGGCTGGGCTCTCCATTCTCCACACAGAGGACAGGATAAACAAACCCAGAATCCTCTTTGCACCCCTAACATTGCTTCCTCAGCCAGTCTGCCTCCACCAGTTTCTCTCTTATTTCTTTCTGTGTTATACTGGAGAGAACAACTTCTGCAGAGAGTGGGGCATGAGAAGTGCAAGGTCAGGATGGAAAGCTTTTGTACAAGTTCTAGAACAAGGCTGAACATTTGGCTACATAACAGAGATAGCCACATGTACAGTCACAGCCTGTATCCTACATGACAGGTGAGAATGGAATGCCTGCAAAACGTTTGGTAGCCAGCGCAAATACAGGAGATTGAAGTCTCTTGGTAGCACCATGAAACAGGTTTTCTGAGCATGTTTGGCAGTCAGTCTAGGTTTATCTCTCAGACACTGCTTTCAGACACCAGTGAAAAGGCCCAACTCTCAGCCACTGCCTTTTGAATCTCATCTTACCCAGAGCTACTGTTTTCTTCCCTCCCATCCAGCCAGAGAGGTGGTGACTGCTTGAGTCCAGAGCCTGAGTGACCCTTGCTGACCATCCTGAGAGCAACAACACCTTCTACCACCATTCCTCAAAGAACCTTGGGGCCAAAACTAGGATGCTCTCTGCTTTTTTGGCATCTGCCCAAACATCCCTCTCCATACACATGGGGAAGGCCAGGTTGGGTGGGGACCTGAGCAACTTGATGTGTGTGTGGCATCCCTGCCCATGGAGGGTGGGAACGGGACTGGAACTAGATAATCTTTGAGGTCTCTTCCAACCCAAGACATTCTATGATTCTACAATTCCATGATTCTATGATTTCTTGATACATATCCCCAGAAAAATTCACATGCTATTTTCTTCGTGCCTGAATAGCATGGTTCCAGTCGTCTTGGGCCCAAAGCTGTCATTTCCCTCCTTTCTCTTACACTAAAAGGGCTCACAGGCTTCACTTTTGAGTGGCACTTGACCATGCAACAATGTCAGTGCTATTAATTTCATTAAAACACTCTAATTGAGAGTGGGAGCACAGTTTGTCACAAGCAGCGTGATGGGTCAGCAGACAGGCACAGATGATGGATCCAACAAGATGACCATGGACCCAGCCAAAGGAATGCTGAAGGAAATACACTTTCTCCAGGAAAATTGTTCTCTCTGTTCTCACCATAACATGCCCAGACATTTTCATGTTAGAAAGAGGAGGATTTATGTGCAGTGCATATCATTATTTCACATCTACCTAAAACCAAGGCAGAGGAGAAAGAAAATACATAATTAAACCTAATATATTCAGGAAGAATTTTATTTTCTTTAGACTGGATGATCACACCCCCTGTTTTTTTCTTGGAAGAACCCAGATCATCCCAAAGAAAATCCTTGTCATGTTCATTTGCCTTGGACATTAATCAAGGCAAAAAAAGCCACTCCTTTTCCAAGGGCATTACAGACAGGGGCTGTGGCCCCTTGCCCCCAGGTTAGCTGATTTATTACAACCTGAGCTAAAATGGGTGTTGAGAAAAAGGAGGAAGTATTGCAACGGTCCCTGCTTCTCCAGTCCACTGTTTTGAGGGAATTGAGCACAACACCTGTGCCTACTACATTCCCTAAAATACCCCCAAACACCTGGGCACTCTCTATCACAAACACCATGGAGGGCACAGACCCAACCTGGCAGACTCCAGGTAATCCCACAGTAAGAACTTGCCTTCTTCCCTTGAAATCTTACAGCTCAAGAAGAGGTGCACAAAACACTAACTAAGAAAGACAGGAAAAAGGAGAAAGAGGTGTTGGCATGACAAATGATGAGCCCAGCATATTCTTATTCCTTTAACTTTTAGGATTCCTACTGTCTTAAAGCATGAGTGTGAGGTTAGACAGGTGAAGCCACCACTCCCAAAATGCTGGAAAAGCGTTCATTGGATGGTGTGAATCAGGGAGACAGAAGCAGCTCCTGGTGGGAGGTATAGAAAGGGGTGTGGGGGTAGGCAAGAGCAGAGCTTTGAGCATGGCTGGAAAGAGCAATTTCAGAGATTCATGAGGACAAGTCTGTAATGAACTGTGTCTGTGATCCTGCAGACCAAGTCAGCAGGTTACTTGGTCACCTCAAAGCCATTGCAAAAAAGCTTGCCTTCATCATGACAGGTTCTGAAATTTAACTGAGACCCCTGAAAGTTATTTGAAGCCTCTCTAAAATGTTCAGATACAGAAAGCTTGGTGAAGTGTGGAGATAATGAAGAAAGTTTTAAGATAACTTATTAATCTTGAAAATGTCTATGCAATGAGCATGTTATCACTATGCTTTTAAAACCTTTGATAAGGTAAATCAAAATACATCTGTTCCAACAAAGTTTTCCACATTGATTAAAAAAAAACTCATGACATTTCAGCTTCCAAATCTTTTCCATTCATGCTGTTACTAGCAAATTTGGATCAGTTTCACAGCCCTTTGGATGCCTTATCTAAATTATTAACTTCAATCAAAGGAATGAAGACAATCAGACTTTAAAGAAAATTAATATCAACTTCCCCTACATTTGGAAATTACACCCAAAGATATATGTCCCAACATTCTATGATTCTTACAGAAATCTTACCTTAGAAAAGGCTGATTTAAAAGAGCAGTGATCGGTGTTACTATAACCACACCTGCAGTATAAAGTTAATTGTTGTACTTTGTCTGGACTCAACAGGGCATTACATGAAATATCAAGACCCCAGCTCTCAATTCTTCATTATTTGCTTCTTGTACAGAAGGTTACAAAGCAGCAAATCCTACTACATCATGCTCTGCACCTTTTGTAGCTACTCTGCATAAGAATAAATCAGTCTTTCTTAAATTTCTCTGTGTCTGAGTCGGTCTTTCTTAAATTTCTGTGTGTGTGAGTGTTGTGCAGGGTGCAGCAGCAGAGCCTGTCTTGTCTGGCTGATGGAGCAGGCTGGTGGGCTCAGAAGGGCTAAACTGCTCTGCACTCAGGGCAGTCACTGCTTCAAGGAGCCCCTCAAAGCACCTGGCCTGGGCTAGACCACATAGTTTGGCTTCCCTAACCATTCTGGGCAGATTTCGAAGGCCACCAATAACCAGATTTTCCAAGGGACGAAGCAGTGGAGATTTTCCACATGACAGCCTGCAATGAAAGAGTGAATCCAGCTTGGACATGAAGATAAACTCAATTTGGAGCATTTTCTGGCTGTTGTGTAGCTCATGTGAAGAAATGATGTGTAGTCAAAACCTGGCACCAGCTTTCCACTGGATATGTATATTTATAAAAATTATGGAGAAGCAAAAAAGAAAATATAAAAAGTCTTCCAAAAGAACCTTACCCATGGTGATATGGATACAGAGATCTGAGAGGCTCTGCAGAGAAGCAAGCAGATCATGAGAATGAGTCAAAGCAACCCTGGGGAAGAAATCCTCAAATGAGCTGCACCAGTAAACAAGACTGGGGCTCAGCAGCAGCAAGGACAGTATTCAGAGACACTCAAAAGTTACTGCTTTTTCTCTGCTTTACTAAGGAAATAAAGCACTGGATGTCCAAGCTACAGCCAAGGGCTGTGCTCCCATGGGGAGGGCTGGGGGTGGGATATTTCTGACTGGGGAAATGGACCTGACTACCTCAGCTTGGGATATGGAGAACATATTGCACACACACATATAAGAGATTTACCATATCCATTCACAGACTGTTCTTCTCCACACAGATGGTGTTTATCACCTGAATTTGCTTCAGAATTTTTTCCTGGGGAATTATTGAGTAATCAACTTATCTCTCATATAATCCCTTCCTTATTATCTAAGGCAAAAGCTGCTGGATCTAATAGAAGACCTGCACACAAAGGGCAAATAATGTTCATTACAACTGAACAGAAGTAATTCTTTCTTTAAATCTCAGATGCTGCACTCCACAGTGGCATTTCTTTTTAATCTAACACCACACCAAAATCTGATCAGATAAAGAGAAGTGAAATTGGCCCGGTGTTGAATTTTAGAGAATTAAGAAACCACAACTCCCCTAATCAAACAGATTTCACAATAAAGAAACCTCACTAGCTTTGCCCATCCCAGATCCCAAAATGAAAACCTGAATATAATGAATATTCATGGTAGAGGAAGGAATAATATGGTCTTATTGAATGCACTCTGGGAACAAGTATAGAGGAAGAAAATAATATAACAATATGAAATATGGATTATATTTAGTTGAAGTTTTACATGCAATTGAAAATCAGATTGGATAGCTCTGGATGAGATGTGCTAACATGTGATAGCATCATAATATGCTGCATGGGATATTTTTCTGAAGAGTTTTCTCAAGCCATGAGCAGTGAGGGAGCAAAGGGAAGCTCAGCATAGCTTATCCAGATCAACATCTCTCTTCAAGACTGACAATGAGATTTTTAACAAAACCATTAGTCATTTGATTGAAGGCAATTTGACCAAAATTGATTCCCCCTGATCCAAAGGAATTAATTTCAAACACTGCAGGGTGTTTTCATGTAACATGAAAGGGCTCCTTTTGTGCTGCATGAGATTCAGACCCCACAGATCTGCTGTTCTGCAGCTCCCATCTGTGCATGGAAAATCCTTGACAGTTAGTTATCCAGATATTAAATATTTCACAGAAGTAATTTATTACATTACTCTGCTTTCAGTAAAACATAAGAAAAGGGCTGCAGAAGGAAAGAAATACATATGGGGGTCATATTTATCTATATATGATTCTAATTCTGATGGTGCACTGCTTTCTCATTTGCTTAATAAACTGAAGCATCCCTAAGACATTTAGTGGACTGGAATTTCCTCTGGTTTGTACCATTTTGACTGCAGGGATGTGGTGGGTGACCAAGGACAGTGACAGCACCAGTTGCCACAGAAGCTGCCATAAAGGGAATCCAGTGTGTGTGTGGATCCTGGGACTGGTATAATTCAGGACATGGCACAACTGAGTTTGTTCTCAGAAGCTGCTGGCTGTGCTAAGATGCCCATTTCAGATCAGACTGGCTTTTAACTCGATGGTTGGGGAAGGTGTGGATTTGGGTCACTGTGGAGAGCCCTGAGAGTGAAGGGCAGGTTATTGAACCAGCCAGCAATTGTACAGAAGGCATCTGTCCCTGCCAAATCTGGAAAGAAAAGTAAGGTCTCCATTCCACTCTGTCTGGATTCCACCTTCCAGATGTGCCATGACAATCCTCAGCAGCATGGATCTCTCTGGGGAAATAAGCCTTGAGTGCAGAGTTCCTGGGTTAAAGATGAGGTAGGTCTCACTCTGCTCAGCTTTCTCAGGACTGAGGTGCTCCTGAGCATAAACAGATGCACAGCTGGGGAATGTTAAAGTAAAAACTTTGTGAAACACAGGATGAGGTGGACACTACAGGAATGCAGATTTGCACTCAGGCACCTTTATTTCAGTTATGAGCCACATTATGTGCATAGGTCCTTTTTGGGACCAGCCCTCCACACCTTCTTAGTTTCTGTCACATTCTTGGGTTCTTTCACATTCTGTTTTCACAGAGGACAAAGGGCTCCAAGAGCATTTCTGATAAAACCTGCATAAAGAATTCATTGTCTTTTGAGAATACTTTCAGTCTTTCCTTCTGTCTCCATTACGGAATTTTAAATAATACAGACAAATCTCTCTTTCCCCCATCAACAAATTACCAACATGGAGAGTTCATTGTCACTGGCTAATCTTGAGATTAAAGAAATCGAAAGAATGACCAAAAAATCTTATACTATTTGGTAAAAAAGATTACTAGCATACAAAATATGTTCGTTAACCTTTCATTTTAGGATATAAGTGAACAATTAACTGCTTTTCATTAGGAAGAAATCTCTACTAACAGCTTTAGAATGGAGGACACCTCTTGTCACTCCTTTGGAGGAATATATGTTTACTAGATCTAGAGCTAAGCTGGATAAGCAGAAAGGAAAGATGCATCACTGCACCACTGTTGCAAAAAAAATATAGTGGTTTGTAAGTAAAGTTGCACATTTGGGGTTTTCAGCTATTTTGCAGTCATGTATGGAAGTTATGGGATGTTACATTATAAGCAGAAGTGGTCAAGGCTACTCAGCAACAGCAGAGCAAAGACAGGATTTTCAGATGAGAACATCTCCTTGGATTTTGCATCTCCTGTTTCCCTATCAATAATTTGCAAAGAAAAACGATAACCTTTAGTTGACAGCGTTGTTGCTGGGCTTCTAAGAGCTCACCCTCACGACCAAGGGAATCCTTTTCTTTTAAGCAGTGGGCAAAAGGGGCAAGGCACTTTGGGATTTCTAGAGGAGAATTAATTCAGGTTGTACAAACCCAGTCGAAGGGAACCCTTTGCAAGCTTTGAGGCCCATGTAGCTTCATTAGCAATTCACAAACACATGAAAGTGATGCAGACAGACAGACTCAGTAGGTAGTGTGAGCTTGTACAACCCTGGAAAAAAAAATCTGACTTTGATAAAAAGAAATGTGAAGTATTTTATAGAATATGAAATCCCTTTTGAAGTTTGTCGGAATGACTGGGCCCTCATTGAATGCAAAAGAGAAATTTGATGTGCAGGATCAACTCGTACCCAAAAAAGATTTCAGAAAAGTGGCACAAAAGAAGACAAGAAGCTGAAACGTTAACCTAAGAAAATATCCTTCTTTGTTATCCTTCTTTGTTATAAATTATGACTGGGAAGGACCTGGAAGCTAAGTGGTTCAGCTTGCCCACAGTAACTTGTCAGTTTAGGACTCAAGATCGTGAAGGGATTGTGCCCATCTCAGGATGATTCACCTCTTTTTTTCTCCACAGAAAATAGTCCAGTGTAACCCTGCATTCTAAATTACATAAAACTGGTAGCAGATCAGATAGATTTTTTCCTGCTACTTCTCAGAATGAAGTGTATACCTAAGTTCAAAAGAGAAGGAATGGGAAGAAGAAGGAAGTGATGAGCAAGGTCTATAAAGGTACTTTAATCCCTTGAGGAAAAACCCTATGGACTGTCACAGAAAATAAGAGCCAACAAATAGAAATCCTGCATCATTCCACAGAGTTTAAGAAAACCATATCCCTGCCCTTTAGAATTCACTGAACAGGACAACCTGGAGAAAATCACATTAGCCTTGAAAGAGCAACAATTCTTCATCTGAGGTATTTTTACTGGTGTAATATTTCAGTGTCTCACACTTGTAATTATCTAAACGTCATGTCTTTGAGGCACAGCAATCCTCTTACCTCCTTTCACAGATGAAAGAGCTGAGAGATGGTGCAGGGTTCTGGCTTAGGAGCAGGATGGGTCAGCAGTAGCACAGCACCCAGACTTTCCACAGCTGCTCTCAGGGCTGCAACTGCTCCCCTGCAAGAAAGGTTTGTCTGTTCAGGGAGCAGCCACCAAACCTCTGCTGCACAGCACAGGCCATGTAGCTCTGCAGCTGCTGCAAACAACTGAGGCTTCTCTGAACCCCTGTTCAGAGAGGAGAGGAATCAACAAGGTGGGGAAGAATGGCTAGGGATGCTCTCAGTCACTCCCTGAAGGACCCAGGGCAGGAGGAAAACTGTGTCTGGATTTTACACAGCTAGTTTCCTCACTGCCGTGGCACCCTGTATCTCTCAAGATCACATTTCTATTTGAATCAAGCAGTGTTCATCTTCTCCACCTGCACCATCACCTTTCATAATGACAGCTTCAACTGGGGTCTTGATCATCCTAGAAAAAATAGTACTCTCCTTTGTAGAGAGGAATGGTGCAAAACTGCTTATATTGCTGGTGAAAACAATAAAATGACAAGCAATAGAAGAATTAAATGATGATGTCTGTCCATATATTCCAGATACAAAACCAGTGGCCTTTCTAGTTTTGCATTCCTTGGTTTTTTGATGAAAGTTTGCAGGATTTTGTAAGAGATTAGAATAAGCCCTCCATACTTTTCACATCAACTTCCTATTGACAACTAGCCCTCAGCCAAGAAGGACAAGCTTCACTAGGAAAACAGTACACATTTAATCTCAAAGTTCCACATACAGACAGGGAAAAAACCACAAAACCATCCTCTGGTCTGCAGTCTTATGCTTCCCACAATGTCCATGAGCTACAAACTGGAGCACAGCAAAAGGAGTTTGCCATGCAAAGTTCTGCTACCCAGTACAATGTAGGGGTATTCAAATTATTCACAGCAGAGTAACAGCTGGAGCAAAGCCTTGCAGTTCTACTGGTCAGGCTTGTGACTGAAGAGGAGCCAAGTCCCTCTTCCCCCACTGCTAGACCAAGCACTGCTCACAATATGAGGCTGTCTCCCTGTGGTTTTGGTTCAGCCCCAGATACAACTCCAACACTCAGTTACACATCCAACCACATTTCATGAGGCCAAAAATCACACCACTAGCCAGCAAAACTCCAAACCCTATTGCACATACCTATGATGTAACTAAAAGATTCTTAGTCAGGATGGCAGAGGCACATAAACATTGGCAGTGCTGCTGTTTTTGCAATCCATGGTGGCAAAAGGATTGCTGCTAGTTTACAAAACAGCCACTGACATGCTCCTCTTGGCTCCCTGCCAGCGTGCTGTCCTGAGATTCCCTCTCACGGTCAGGCTTTTTTTGACTTTGACACAATCAAACCGTGGTACAGACCTGTCCCCTGATGGTCTCAGGTCCCCTGTTCCAGGTAATCACACTGTCAGTGGTGGAAGGTGTGAGCCTGAGGGTGGGATGTGAAGGAAGTCACATGAATCATGAAAGATGATGACAAAGAGGGAGGAGACAGGTCAGGTAGGAAAGATGCTTGTTGGGTACCATAGAAAAAAAGTTTGTATTTCACCCTGTGTTTAAAAGTGATTGTACTTAAAATTTGGAGGCCAAATCCTTCCCTTGAACATGTATCTCTGAGTAATTCTGAGCAGCTCAGAAAGGGAAGAGTTATCTTGACTCCAAGATAATTAAAACCCCAACTTTTACAGCATCTGACTAATAGGATTGCAACCTTCCAGCAAGCCTGAAGGAGCTGTGGGCTTATCAGGAATGCCAGCTCTTAAGTCATCATTAACTAATGACACACTATTCATACCCACCTGGAGATGAAAGTAAAAATTTGCACATGTAATATCTGCTTCTTCTTGTGTTTCCCTAATAGACTTAGAAAACAGAAACTTGTAACAGGGCCCGACCCTGCATCCATAGAAAATTCCTATGAATGCCAGTGTGATTGAGGGCATACAAAGAACACAAGCCTGGGAAATGTCTGTGTAAGAATTTCACACTCTGAGTTCTAAAATAAAATAGCTGCATTAAAGTATTACTGTGCTATAAGTGCAGGTGGTCCTGGAGGCTTTGAGAAATACCAAAACACTTGGTCTTCAATCTCATGGTAATCACATTGTTGATTGTGTCTGTGGATGTGTTTAACCCTTAATATGGAGTTTTCCATGTAATATTTACCTTCTTCCTTTACCTTCCCTGTTTGTAACCCCTGAAAACCTATGAATAGATAAATATTTTGAGAAAATGTATGTTGCAAATATTGTGTAAATAGCCATGCAGACCAGTTGGCAAAAGATGCAGCCAAAAATGCACATCACCTCCAGGACCTTGTGACAGGCAGGTGTAAATCCCTGCTGTCTCACTTCTGTGCAGGGAACAGCCAAGGTTTATATAAGAAGTTTTCATGAATTTGGACACCAGCCTGAAAACTTTGCAGAGCAATAATTGATAACTAAAAGAACCAGAGCCTTGAATTAAACATGAGTGTGTTTGAATTCTGCAATGGTATAGGCACCTTGTTTGCCTGTGCAGGTGCATAAAGCTATGCAGCCAAAATAAGGGTGCTGCTACTTTCCTTATCCTTGCAGCTAATATTTTCTGTATAGTTAAGCCATGGCTGGAAATACAGACTTCATATAGCCAGAAAGCCAAGGCAAGGTTTGGTCAATTGTCCCTTAATTCTGAAGAAGTGTACTTAAGTTTTTCAGTAGCCCTTTGCTGTCAGATAAATCAGACAATTTTCTGGTTAAATTAGAAAATGTGGTTCAACTACACCAGTTTTTTTAGACAGGTAATGAATTAGTCAGTTTGCAGTACATGTGCACTAAGTGGGATTATTTGGAGAAGAACTTCTGATTTATTTCAGAGGGAATTTTAAGGTAATTTTCTCTTATGGGGAGACTTTGCCCTGAACAATTTGTCTTCCTCTCTGTGGCCAAACACTGCTCTCTAGCTACTTCCCCATTCAAATTCTCCTAAATTCACTATTCACTGGAGGGCTTTTTTATTTTTTCCAAGATCAACAGGGAAAAAAAAAAAACCTCTCTCAGGCTTACTCATTTCTGAATCTGTCCTGCTCTTCATCAGTGGTAAAAGTGATAAACAAGAAACCATGTTCACCTATTTATTCCCTGGCAAAACCAGTCTGCAGTATGTCTGTCTCTTGAGTTGTCAGCCCTTTAGGGTGGGGATGGCTTTCATTTGTATTATCCAGCACTGAACTCCTTGGCAGGACACTGAGCAAAAGAATTAAACAACAGGGGCAAACATTCATTACATCTAAAGAGAGGACATTAATTTCCCGTGCTGTTTTTGAGTGCTGCTTCCATGTAAAGAATGTGGGGCCAGGCTATTGGCTGGAATTCAGTCCAAAAACATCCTGGTGATCTGTACCATCTGAGAATCTATCTGGAATTCTCAGATGGTGCAGGAATTGAGGGATCACTAATCTCCCTTTTTGCCTTTAAATTTCGAGAAAGAAAGTAAAGAAGAGTCTCCTGGGGTGACACTCTGCACAACAGCCCAGGTACATGAGATTTGTCCCACCTTTGCTGGATCCTTGTGCAGATCAGCTCTGGTCTGCACAAACCTGTCCAGGAAACAGGACAAAACTGTCCAGGAATCAGGACCACATTGAATCCAGGCTGAAGCTGCCTAAGGCAGGGCTGGACTGAGTCTGTCATGCCTGGGACAGGTGGAGGCAGCCCCAGGCCAGGGAGGAATGGTAACAAGAACTGGCCCAGCCTGCTCGGAGTTAGGGGTTCCAGCTTCACCATTGGTTCCCAGCCAGGGAGAGTGAGAAAAGCAGAGGCTTTCTTCACAGGATTTTTGGAAACTTTTTGTGGAGAAATACTGGCATGCTCTTTAATCCTTTAATAAGAGATAAGATTTGGGATGGGCTACAACAGTCAGAATTCTGGGAGAGTTTTGCCAGTCACACAGACTGGCCAGTGGGATTTAGAAGATATGCTGAGAAAGAAAAACATTCTCATTCATCACATTCCCTCATTCAATTCCACACATTCAGAGACAGGAGCAGACTGTTTTCCCACTGTGAAGCCTGACTAGACCTTCCTGCAATTGTAGGCAAGGTCTGAGTGTAGCTGAATACTCTCCAGTTCTGGCAAAATCAGTGTGAGGGCTGGGGCTGCCATATTGTTTTGATGTCGAAACAGAAGGAAGCAGTCTGAGAGAAAAAAAAAAGTTTCTTTTCAGGGGTACAGTTCAGAGCAAAAAAATTGAGCCTTGTGTTGGTCAGTCAGTCCCCCTAATAGCTGACTGTCTGCAGCACCTGCAGCTCATTTAAGGTGTGTGTGAATAGTAGGAGAGGAGAGGAGGAAGCTGGGGTCTGACCAGGGTGCAGTTAGGATTGGTATTCCACAGCAATGCCTGTAAGAAATAATTCACTAACATTTATTATATGTTGGACAAGGGGTGGGAGCAGTCAGATAAGGTGAAAAACCAGGCTCGTTTGAACTTTGGCCTGGCTCCTCTCACTGTTTGCTTGGTTTATACCAGGGTAAAACCACTACAGAAATCTCTTGATAAACACATCAGTGAAAGAGGAGTCAGTGTCCTCGTCCTTCACACACTCTTCCAGCCTGTGGTCACATTGGCCCTTTCGGTGTGTGATGGACAGTGACTCTGCAAGCATTTGGGTGCAGTTAGATTCCTTCACTTACCTTCTGACTAAGCCAAGAGGTATCCCCACATCACAGATTTGTTTTCTTCACAAAAACACAAGGAAATGAGCAGACATAACTCAATTATGCTCCAGAGTGAACTCAAGGCACTGCAGTGAACTCAGAGGAGGTAATTCAAAGGGAAATGGGGAAACCGCCAGAGATCTGGTTGGATAAACTTAACCAAAAGAGTATCTGGCTTCTTTTAGACTTAACTGAAATAAATTTGCTTCTCAAAGCTAGGTTCCCAGGCTCAGCTCCTGTTCCCCATCACCCTATGAAAAGGCAGCAGTGACAGATGAGCTTCCAGCAGCTGCAGTTCAAGGTGTGTTTATTTGGTGGCAGTACTGGATTAGCAGATTTAGTCTCTTCTCCCTTCACCACGGGTTCCTCCCTCACACCACCCATCTGCCGTGCTGGGACAAATGTTTGCACCTCTGTACAGAAAATGGATCAGGGAAGTGATGTGGCTGAAAAACAGCAGAAGGTCCCCCCACACTCCCAAGGTTACTCTTCAGGGGGTCTCTTCCCCAGGCTGCCCAAAGGGTGCAAAGGACTGGACAGGGAACCCCAGGGGTCTTCAGGTGCACCTACACACAGCTTAACACACACACGAAACCTGCTACAGACACCCCTGTTCACAGCTTTGCAGTGTCCAAATGAATGTGCAAACTTCCATCAGACACTGGCGGGCCCACAGGGGCCCCTCTGGAACCTCTTTTAAACCCAACCTGCCACTGAAAGAACTGGGGTAATACCACACAAATTTACCCCTAGCACTTTATCATTCCAGGATGGAAACGACCTCTGCTGCCTGGCCCCAGAAGCAGAGCAGCAGTGCACCAGGTTTGTCACCAGAAAGGGTCAATGAAACAACACAGATTAAAGCAGAACAAAACAGTTCCTTTCAAGTGAAGGTTTCCTCACACAAGATCTTTCCCCTTTTCTTTAAATTTTGCATGCAGATCACCATGCAGAAAAGCACCTAACAGCTTTTCTCCATGCTAAAAATGCAAATTTTGAGCAGCTGAAAGTCCATAGGTAACCTGAAAAATAAAGTATTTCTTTTTCCCAAGCCAAGACAAGGGACAGCCCATGACTGATGCTTGTGCAAGCACCTGTTGGGCTATAGAAGCCCAGTGCTGCTGTAGCCAGAGGACTGGAAAAAGCTTCCTTTGCCTTCTCAGGGCATGTGCTGGCTGTGAGTACAGTATGAGAATGAGAATGGTGGCGTGTTTCTGAAGGGATTTATTCTGGTCCATGTGACATCCTGGCCAGCTTTTCCTTGCTGTCAGCAGGAAGTGAAGATTACAGCTGATCCCCACTGCTGGCTGGGCTGAGGTGGATGAGAGAGCCCCGAGGCTACGAGGGGAGAAGGCTGCTCTACATCTCCTGTGTATTACCCTCACTCCTAGTAAAGGGCATGGACAAATTAGCCAACTTTAAGGGTTATTCTAATTTATAGCAGCGAAGAGTGTGCCTCTGGGAGCCATTATACCAGGCAAGGGTAATTGGAGAGCTAACACCCTTTAGCTAGATGTCCTTCTCTGAACACTCTGTGCATGGAAACTGCTAAGAAGGAACCCAGTGGCACCAGTTTGGATAAAATCCCTGTTGGGCATGGCAGCATTACATTCCTTAGCTAAAAGGTGCTGGCATTGCCATATGCATGCACAGTGTGGGTCTGCTCTAAGGCTGTCGATCACCTGAGCCCCTCCCCTGGTACACAGAGTCCCTTCTTGTGGAGAACCAAGCTCCAGCCCACTTCACACACAATCAGCCTGGCTCCTGCACTTCCCACAGCCACTCCTGCTCCCTGTGCTTGCAACTGCTGACTTAGGCTCACGTGTTTGATCTCAAGCATCTCTTCTACTGTTTTGCAATGGTCTCAGCCCCACGGAGGATAAACTGACCAGGGCACATCACCTCATCTACCCACTCCGTTCCCAGGATAAATCTGCAGTAAAAGTGTGCAGAAGGGATTGCACAGCACATGAAGAGCTTTTCCAAGACATTGTGGTGGAAGCTGATCACTGTTTGAAGGGTAGATGCTTGCTAACTCAGCCACACCTTTGCTTCAGGCACTATTTCAACAACTGGCAATTTTGACTCTGCCTGTAAACCTCATGCCTAAGTATGTGCCAGTATCTATTTTTTAACCACAGTCAGCTCGATGGCCAGCTAGTTGAGTATCTGATGCTCAAAGGCAGCATACAGTCCATCACACAGAACTAAAAGCTGTGGCATGAAATCAGCTGACTCGGATCATTTTTTACAACTATAGGCATTTCCATGCATCTGTTTTAAGAACCACAAAGACCAGGTTATGCTATGAATATGGTAGTTTAAATCTAAAGTAAATTTCACTGGAATTGGTTTCCAGATACCAGAGAGAAGAAGGTAAGAATTAGGCTCCTTTTCCAGATTTATAACAGAAGAACTAACAGCAGAATGTACAATTTTCTTCCAGTAACAGCTAATGATTAAATAAAGCAAAAATGAATTTTGACAAGCAGCTGGTTTAATAAAATTTATAGGCACAGTATCAGATTCTCTGCCTCTTGCAATTTACCTAGTCATTCAGAACAGTGCTAAGTGACTTTAACTCTCTATTACTCCAAGCCAAGGGTCTCTCCCACCCAACATGATAAAGGTAAAAATAATTGTATATGCATGAGAAGTATAGAACCAGGTTCAGTAGAATTACATTGCATCTTTCCTTGTGAAAATTCACGTCCATGAAAAGTTCTTATGTTTCAGTCATGACAGTGTGTAAAAATGAAAGCTCTCAGAGCTATTCTGGAAAAATAGAACATTAAAAAGGGGTATTTTTAAAAAATAATTTAACCACAATTATTTTTGGGGGTATAAAGCTGTATCTTCAGCTTCTGTAAACTGACCTTAACCCAAAGAGCAGTTGAGAATGCTGAAGTGTGGCAGAAAACAGGACTGGTTTCTCAATGCTTTTTCTACCTAAGGCTATTTGTTATGCCACTAAAATAAAGGATAATTTGCCTTCTAATGTCCCTGATGAGAACCTTGAAGAGAGATTCTGAGAAAACATGAGCTTATGCCGCTGACAAAACTCTGACACAGGAAAAAGAGGTGAGCATGATTCCAGGGAAAAGCAGAGCTTTGTGTTCTCCTTTCTAGAAAGTGTGCCAGGAGAAGCAGAAGAAATGCAGAATGAACTGGTCACTTCAGACCAGGCAGTGTTAACAGCAAGAAGGATCAAGAAGCTGGCTCAGACACCAAAGCCAGGTATACACCTGACAGGAGGGCGTCAGTAGTTCTAAGTGCTAGAGAATTTTGTATTCAGATTTATTCTGACTAGACAGGACAGGTAACTTGTCAGGAATAGGGAAGGATAAGCACTGAGAAGGTTTGCAACAGGCAGACGACATAAAGCAGCAGAACAATGCTTTTTCCACTACACCACCTATTTCTTAACACTACAGCTACCCTAATTTAACCAATAGTTGGATTATAAAGAAAAATATTAGCTGAAAAGTATGCACAGGTTGCTGCAAGACAAGATGGAGCAGAACATAGAGAATATTAGCTAGTTTGTGGCTCATCTTGCACACCTTCACTAACTCCAAAGCAGTTTACTCCCCTTTCATTGTGGAGAGATACTTTGCACTTACCATAGAACTGAAATCCAAACTTAGGACTCAGCATAAGCCAGATGAAACGCTGCAGATTTACATACAGCTTTCCCATGGAGATAAGCCTTCAAGAGTCCACTGAAATACAAATTTAGCTTTTATCCACTTATTAATTCTAGGAGCCTTTTTTGCTTGTAATTGATGAAGATAACACTCTTCCATAATGTGATAAATATATTGCAGTAAATTGCATTAGACATGTATATGACACATACCAAAACCACAAAAGGACATAAATTAGAAGGTAGAAATTAAGCAAGTAATTAGTTATAACTAGAAAAGTACAATAACCTTATGATCTTTAATCAATGGCTGTGAAGTCTCAGCATAGAATCCCCAGTTCCCTGGCTCTCCTAAATTTCTCTGAATGTCTAAATTACCTCATGCTTTAGGTCACTGCAAGAGGAAATGGCCAGGATGACAGAGTGGCCACACTGCAGGGAATGGCTGAAGCCTGGTAGCCATGCACAGAGCTGTGCAATGCAGGACATTGAATTACACTGCCTCCAAAGTTTAATTTTCTTCAGCTTGTACCAAACACCACCCAGAGGCACAGAGCACAATGGCTTCTTGAGGGCCACTCTGATATTAAGGAAAAGAAGCGGAATGCAGGGAAGTGAGTGCTGACTGTGATGTTCAAAGAGATGACAGAAAAAAAAAAAGCAAATCCTCCTCTGTGCTATGCTTTTCTTGATACAGAATGCAGCAGTGTGTCCTTCCCCTGCATCACCTGTGCCAAGGTGTTCTTCATCCAGATATGGAATATGCACATGATGGTGAATTTTCATGTCACAGGTAGAGGCAGCATCAGGCTCCTTTCCCCACTTGGAATGGACTGGAATATGGCAGCTTATTCTCCTAATACAGGCACCACTTATTCTGCTAAAACCAATAAGAAAAATTCAGTTAAAAAACCCAGTTCCCTTAGGAAACAGATTGAGGTCATTTAATCAGATATATTCTGGAAAGCTGTTACTCCAGACTATGATGAACTGCAACCTGAGCAAAAAACCTCTCTTAAATAGCGGGCCAGCTGTCCACAGCACAACCATTTTACACACCCATGAAATTAAAAGCACAATTTGAACCAGTCATCGCTGAATTAGTTTATAATACAAGCAAACAGGCTTCACCTTAGAGTTAAGCAGGTGTTGATTAAAGCAGTGCTTGATTAAAACTCACTCCTATCTCTGCTAAGGGAAAGAAACTGAGCTGCCTGAACCATGCACCTCCCAGCCACGTTGCAGGCACAGCCTTCACCTGCTGCCCTGTGTTCGGAGGCATTATGAAGACAAAGCCTCTCACGAAAACAAAACCACAAAATCTCCTGACAGTTAGACGAAATACCAAACAGAACAGAAAGCAAAACAAAGCCACCGCTGCACCAGCTTTTTCAGAAGTTTTCTCTGGCTTCTGCAAGAGAGAGCTCCCACACTGAGGCAGGCGCTAAAGCGTGCAGCCGCCCGCTGCTCAGCCTGGATTCAAGCCATAAATTGTAGCTTAAATGCTCTGAACAGTCCTGTGACCAGTGGAGTCTGAACTTTCTGTTACAGAAGTCTTCTGAGTACCTGATGTGGCTGTGCAGTACAGCCTGGAATCAGGACCTGGGCAGCCAGGTGAAGGCAACTGTGCTTAGGTGTTGATTATATTGAGGGAAAAAGCAGGGAGCAGGGGGGGGTGCCTCTTCTGCAGCAGACCAGACATCATGCTGGAGCTGCCACAGTGTGCCAGATCTGGAAGCTGAGGCCGAGGCTAATAGCTGAGGCTATTCCCAAGTCTTCTGGACTCTTAAATGAGCTCTTAACAAGCTTGTCTAGGGGAAAGAGACATCACCACTACTTGAGCTGGCTATCCTGGTAAGCTGCCCATCAGCTCACACAACCCACAGGCATTTCACAGAGCGTGTGAGCCCACACTCACACATCAGGAGCCTTGTGACAACCCACAAGGTGGCCCAGACAGCACCAAGGCTGATGCCCCTGGCCATGTCCTTCAGTCCTGCCCTGCATATTCTGACAGGGCTCTGGATATCCCAGTCAGACATCCCCTGGTGTAAATTACAGCAGCAACAGAATCATAAGCATGACACAAAGATCAGCAATGGATAAAACATCAGACAAAAGCTGGGGAAGGTTTTGTCTGAGTTTATTTAATAAAAGGAGAAGTTGGTTATCACAAGGAATAAAATATCATGTGAATAAAAAGAGCTCGTTTCAGCTGTCTGTTTAAACTTTTCTGTGCACCTTTTCCTCTGTAAAAGTCTTGAAATACACCTGCCTGCATTTACAATGCGCCAATGTTGCAGTTTACATCCAGTCCTCCGAGGCACTTGGATGTTACTGGGTATTGCCAGGCAACTACAGCTCTCGGTGACATAAAAGAAATTTGGGATATTCAGCAGAAGATAATTAGTATCTCCACGGATGCTCTGAGAACCCGATTCAAAGAGAGATGTGTGACTTTTCTCTACTTACACACCTGTATTCCTTGGAAGAGTGACGTGTAAGTGCCTGCTAACTTTCCTGGTAAAAGCATTAACATTTTTTTTTTGTGATCAGGCCCTTTCTGACACAAGCTGCAAGTCAAACAGAGAATTTCAAGAGTGAAAGCAAAGAATCCATACAAAGCTCTGTCTTTAGCCTGAAACAGCAGTGAGCTCATGTCCTGATAAAAGGCTAAACACTGAGCAGAGCTAGCAAGATCAGAGGATTTCCTCACAACACAGTCTCAGCCAGCTTCTATATTTTGCTTCGTTTCACACTGCAATAAAAACATCGACTAAGCAGGAAGAGAACAACCTGCCTCAGTGTCAGGCACCAGCCCACCTTCCTGCCAGCTGGCAGGGAAACCAGTGAGGTGGCCAGGGATCTGCCCTGCTTGCCTGTTAGGTGGGTCCCAGCTGCCTGGAGGGTGGAAGTCAAGCCACAGGGCCACTCCAGCCAGCGGCAAATTCTCTTTTTGCTCATACATGTGGAGATAATTTGAGTCACCACCCTCCCAGACAAGCCAGCCATAAAAAAAGCACCAAACCAGGTTTTCTGACAACGCAGGGATGTTACACAGGGTTTCACCATCAGAGGGGCATTTGCCAGAGGAAAAGGGTTTCCCTGGCAGTGAGGTGGGGAGGGAGCACAGCAGCACTAGGTTAAAAGGAGGACAGAAGAGTGTGCTTGTGCCTCACGGGGCACCCTCTTTCCTATTTGTAGCTGTGTCAGAAGATCCTTCCCACAAAGGGTGTTTGAGCTCTTTTCCTCATGCAAGCAAGCCAGGACAGGTCTGGCATGAGTGGGATGGATGTTTTCAGGGCCACACCTATCTCACAGAAACTTGTGTCGAAGCCAGCTCTGGCAAGTGCCAATAAAACCTGCAATCAGTGGCAGCTTTCATACTAAATGTGTCCAGGCTGACCTTACTTTCAAAATAATACAGGATGAGGCTGCAAGGTGTGTAAGCAAGTCCATTTGTCACAGGACAGTTTAGAGCACAGGCCTGTTTTCTGCTGCAGTGGCTGAAATGTGAGGAGCCCAGCACAGGCAGAAACTCCCTGATGGACGCACACAGCCCCGGGGACTAAGGAGGGGATTACCAAACATCCCCTCCCCACCAAAGAGCAGCATTTGGGAGAAGCAGTGAAGGTGAGGGTGCACACCCTGTGTGCTGTGCATCCACCTCTTTTCCTTGCTAGTGACTGAAACTAGTGGCAGACTCCTATCCCTGATATCATCTCGGGGCTTTAGACTGGAAATGGCTGTTGCAAAATACTGTGGTTCCACTGTTTACTCTGTAGAAGCTACAAGTTTCGTGTTGGCCACCAAAATGAGATCTACTATTTACCCAGGTCTTTAGGGAAATTAAACATCCATCACAGCACCGTAACCAGATAGTTTAAAACAAAATCCAAACCTGAAAGTCCTCCTAAGCCTGGATTATGAAAATATGCAAAAGCAACATAAATATCCCCAGGGAGGTACAGCTGTGTAGTCAAAAGAAGAATTTGGCCACATTCTGGGCTTTCACAGATCTGTCAATATTTATTTGTTGTGACCTGCATGCTCATGACTCTAAGCACAGCTGAAACTGTTCACTGAACATGTCCAAAATCAATTGACCTTGACTCCAGTCCTGGGTGAGAATTAAGCAAAGTACATATTTTTAACTTGCAGGTTTCGTCGGGATTAAATCCTATGCAAAAGAATCTGAATGTAATGTAATAATAAAAAGTTGGTTTTCTACTTTTTTTAGAAAATTGATCAATAGGTTTCTCTCCAAACCAACAAACTTTGCTACTGAGCAAAGGCCAGGTGTTGAAAATTAAATCTAGAGGAGTAATTTTTTTTCAGGAAATTGTAAGCAATGGGAAACAAACTATTGTAACTCAAGTGCGAATGCAATCTTAAACAGGGCTTTCACTATCAACTAAGACTTTGCATATTTGCAAAATAAATGCATTTTAAGACTAATGGCTTTGATTCTTATTCCAGAGACTTTAAAGTGAATTGCTATTCCACTGTAAAATAATACCATGTAAACCAAATTAAAAGTAAACTTGCATGCAGAACAAAAAAAATTACCTGTTTGAAATTCTTCTCTGTATTTCCCATTTGCTATTTACTCACTTTCTTCCAATTTTGCATCAGGCAGAGAGCAAGATCCCTTCATGCCACAAGGGAAAATCTCAATGGCTGTTAATCTGATTTGATGCTGCTTTGCCTGCATCCTTTGCTATGCCAAGGAACCTGGCACTGAGGGCTTCAGAGGTCTATGGGCAGAAGTGCTGGGTGCATTCTGTAAAAGCCTTTCCTGAACCACTGGCTGGCTTGTGAAAACCCCCACAGGTTCTCCTTGGTCAAAGTGCCACGACTGCTACATTTCTACACTGTACCACTTTACTGGGCAGTAGTATTTTTCAAACACAGCCTAACAGGGAGCAAAGCCACAAGCTCAGAGCTCAGGGAGAGCTGAGCCCTGCTCCTCTGTGGGCTCTGGGAGGAGCTGGTGGCTGTGGCTGACCCAGCCTGCCTGGATGCTGAACTGCTGCACCACAGAGAGAATCCTAATTTGTTCTAACAGGATGGGCGTACACCAGGCCGTGTCCCCAGCTGGTGTAAATCACAGGAGCCCTCCTGAAATCAATGCAATTATGCCAATTTTCATAGATTCATAGATTTTCAAGTCAGGAGGGAGCATTGTGATTTACATGTTGGCTATAGCTGTGATCTCTGTTGTAAATGAGGATTTATACCAGCCGGGAGGATCTGGCCCTTCGATGCATTTCAGGAAGTCTCATCTTTCAGTCAGATAAATTCTACAGAGCAGCTGCTCTGCTGCAGAAGATTTTTAGCTCTGCAGGAGAATAGCAGAGCCCTGCAGATTCACATGTCGTGGGCAGGGCTACTTACACCTTGATGAGAGACCAAGAGGGTCAAAAAAGAAACAGCACAAAGTACTGCCTGGAGCAGAGGACTGGGTCAGAGAACAGCAAAGGTGGTTGAGCAAGGAGGGAATGACAACTTGATGGAAAGCATCTGGATGTGCTGTTCCAGATACCTCTGGCAGCTAAATGAGGGCAGGCACAGAAAGCAAGGAAGCAGCTTTTGAGGGTCAATACCGTGTTTTTCCTTCCTCTTGCACCAGCTCAGCAGGGAACCTGTGGGCGAGGTGGGATTTTGAAACCCCTCCCTGCTCCTTTCAATTCCTGGCTGTTTCCCTGGGCACCTTGCTGCTTGCCTGGGCTCCCTCAGCCCCTGAGCCAGCTGCAGACAGCCTTGCCTGCAAGGGAGAAAGATATTGCAGTATCCTTGCTTGCAAGAGACTATGAATCAGTGGACCTATCAGTACACTGATTGTCTCACAGGAGGATTTGCACTGACCCTTTAGGAAGGTTACAGGTAATAATTAGTAGGTTTGTATCATTTCCCCCGTTTTTCCCTATTTACCCTTTCCTATCAGACAGGGTAGATATTTGAAGGTTAAGATATCAGTCACTGAGGGAGAGCTGCACTGAGATTTGAACTTGTGTTTTGCAGTGCATTTCCCTTCACCATGACAGCTATAAATCCCTTTCTTTTGTATTGCCAAAGCATCTCCACATGCTGCTCTGTGAGACAACACAAATCTGGGGAAAAGGACAGTGAGCTCTGCCCAGCAGCCTGACAACACCCAGGGACTGGCAGTGATATCGTGAGGCCCAGGATTAGTACAGGAGGGAAAATGAGGTGGCCTTAAGGAACCTTTTAGAAGCTCCATCATTCTTCAAAGAAAGAAGAGAATTAAAAACGATGGTCCAGTCCAATGCTCCGGGTGACTGGCATTGGTTAGGTTTGGTTTTACTGAGAAAACATGTCAAAGCAATGAATCTAGAGCTAGTCAAATAAGCTGTGGTCATTTTGTTTCATCTCACAGAACAAATGAGGGCTGGCTTGAATGGAGCAGTCCATCTGCATTGCCCAGAAGATATTTTATGTCATAAAGCCTTCACAGGGAGAAAGGGCTCAGTCTCCTTGCAGTCAGCTGAAGGCATCTGAAAGCTGGTCAACTCTTTTACTATGGCAATCCGTTTGCTTAATCTTAACTCATCCAACTCAAACCAGTGTAAGTGAGACAAAAATTCTGTAGGCTTAGGTAGGGCTGGGGAATTTGTGAGGTCTTGCGGAGAGAAAAGGTTCATGTATTAAATTCATGGACCAGGCTGTGGACTGAGGTAAGTAAGCCTGGCTTTGGGGGAAGCCTGGTGCTTGTTGAGAACTGGAAATTTCTGGGGACTTCTCAGATATATTAAAGCTGCATTTTTGGAGTGTTGTAGCTGGATCTGGGATTTCCTGTGCTTTATTTCAATAGCTGTGGTTACTCAAGTAGGCACAGACTAACTTAACTTAAGCATTCCTACAGCTGAGATAAAACAGGTCTTTCAATTTCTACACAGTAAATACAGAAAGCTGTCTAAAATTTCTCAAGTCATGCAAAATACATCGAACTGCCATTAAATCTTGCCCACAAATACAGCAGTTGGAGAACAAGGCCTGGTCTCACCCTTATTTCCTAACCCAGCCCTAAATCCAGTCCAGAACATACAAAACATCTCTGGAATGGCACCAAGAATATGAACATGGAGTGTTTCTCTTTCCATGATTAATTCAATTCACAATGCTTGAGGAAGAGTCTATAAGCACACGCATGCACACACAGCAGCAGTCTGACAAATTATGCAAAACGTTTGCTTCATTTTTGGTTTTGCAATCAACCCTCAATTTGATTAGCAGCTCGCTGACACTCACCTGGGAAATTTTTCAAAGCTGACTTTTGCTGCTGTGAATGCACATTTCAGTCATTCTCCACCAATGCAGCAGCAACCTCCCAAGGCCCCAGTGGGGGAGGGAAAACACAAGGCTGGGAAAGGCACTGCTCATCTTGCCTTTCTGGTTTACATGTCCTCTGAATCCCACTCTATTTCTCTGCCAGGTTGGCTTGGACACAAGGGGAAGAGAGGGGACAATTAGGACTCACCCCCTGTCCACACATGTGCCCTCTTGGGAAAAACATCTCTGTCTCTGGAATCTCCTTTGTTCTTTCCTTAACTGCAGACTGATGCTGCAGGATTTTGAAGCAAGACACAAGAACTACTATTCACAGCTAGCTATTTCCTGAAACGTGTTGGTTTCTGATTGCTGTTCAATTCCTCCCAATGCCACTGTTCAGAACTACATTTAAAATGCCAACACAAAACACAAGACAATGGTGCAGAGAATCCAAAGATAAGCATTGCAAGCTTGAAAAAAGCATGTGCACAACACCCTGGCCTAATTTGGAAGAAGGAAACAGTGCTGAAAGAGTAAGGAAGGTAACTGGGGACTTTCTGGACAGCTCCTCCTTCTGTGGGATACATTTCCACAGGAATTGTGCCTTGACTGCATATGGTGGAACTGAGATTGACCCCATCAGGATGTGAGACTAAGGACTCCTAAAGACAGTATGGAAAGTAGCTGAAAGTAACTTGAATTACTTTAAGATGTATTAGGAAGACAGGTATTATTGAGGGATTGGTTACTACTGCTTGATCACTGTAAGTCCTCTGAATCAAAACCTGAGCTCAGAACAGGGACTATCCAAAATGAAACCACTTTAGCCTCAGAGGGTTTTGTTGTGCACTCAACACAAAATGGAGGGGAAAATTAATTCTCATTAGAAGCAGAGATGACACAAAAATCTGCATGTCTGTTTTTGGGGGTAGGGGTGGGTGGGGAACATCACTCTTTTTAAAGCAAACTCACTTCAAAACAGAACAAAAAATAAAATAGAATTGTTTCTGCAGGACCAGAAATTCTGTACTTCTGAAACACTGAAGGAATATCAACACAGAATATATAGAAAGAAATATGTAAATACACTAGCAAATGTTGCAATAGAAGAATCCAGATCTAAATGAGGAAATCAGCATGAAATGTTTTGACTTGCAGTAAATGAAACAATTTGACATTACCACAGTGAAATGAGAAAGTCAAAAGACAATTGTTTCTCATTTTCCTATTTTAAATTTTGATACATTTCCAAAAAATAATTGCTTTTTGACAAAAACACTTTTACAAAGAGAAGGCTACTCCACTGATTCTTTTTGTTCAATCTGCTCTACTAAAAGCTTCCCACAACAATGCTCTATGAGGCAAATCTTTGCATTCTTCTGTACCTGAGCACTTCTCTGTAAGCTGCTCCTTGTCTTGAATTCTTAATCTGCTCTGTAGCTCCAAATCTTTCCTGCTCATCTGTTTAAGTCAGAGAAGAACAACACACAATTGAAGTCATCAGCCTACCACGGATTACAATCGATCTCATATATTCTAATCTAAAAATTCAGCTCTGGCAGTTAAAACTAAAGCAGGTGCTTATTTTTTATTCCTGGAATCATGGCAGGTCTCTGGGTGAAACACTGGTTCTACTCTCAGCTCCCCTGAACGGCTCCATGTTCTCTCTCCTGTTGTTAAAAGAGATGTGCTGCTCTCTTCCTCCAGTAAGTAGCTCTAAGGACTCCTCTGACATGGTTTTCACTACTTGGTTATCCACAGCAATAAAGATGAAAAATGGAAGGAGGTAATCTGGAAATAAACACCAAAAGTTGTGTTGGGCCACAAGCAGAGCTGGTACAGCTCAGTGTAAACCCAGAACTTCCCAAGGACCACCTGAGAAGTTTTGGGCTTTGTGAAGGCTCGATTGGCGACCAATCCTAAATGATCAGGAACTGTAAGAAGTATTTGGTGGACACTGTTTTGCCTTGGAAGAGGAAAGGAGAGCTCTTTTCCTTATTGTCTGAAGGAGACACTGTAGCTGCAGTGGCTGCAGCTGCTTCTGCTGATGGAAGATACCAATACATTTTTCACAAAGTGGGCACGTGCCCCAGCCAACTCCCCACTGAGAAAATCCTTCCAGTCTACCTAATTCCTTCTTGCAGCTTCCACAGGACACGTCATTTTTCACTGCCTCTCCACAACTGTGGTGTGGCATCCTTCTGTGCTTCCAAACACCTGACACGTCATCTCTGTGATGGATGAAAGGATTCATAGCAATTACTATGTGGCCTCGTGGAGGCTCCAGAACTAAAGGCTGTGTAACTGTGAAATTGCAAAGCACAGTCTCATTTCCTGGAAATTCGTGTAAAAATTAATGCATTCTGAAGCTGCATTCTGAAAGCAAGTGGAGCTTGACTTCTCAGGATGACAACCCCACATTTCTGCTCCTTCCACTGAACATTGCAAAGCTCCCCTGGTTTGAAACATCCTTTGACTCCTCTGGCACCTGTCAGTTGACAATACAGAGTGCCATGGGGCAGTTTTCAGTAACCTGAAGAAGAAACATTTTCCTGTCTTCTCCATCCAAGTGTGCTATGAAGCACGAGACAATAGGAGCACAAAATGGGCACTACAGCTGTGCAGCTTCAGTGTTTGCTGACACTGATGAGGCTTCTGCCCTTAAAAGGCAGCCACTCCTTTTTGCAATTCTCCTTTTAGGATCGGGCTGGCCCTTACTCAAAGACCCCTGAGAAGGGGAGGGGCCAAAGGAAAAAGAAAGAAAATGAGAAAAAGGACTGATTATGGGGTACAGAAGTGAGCTAAAGGGAAAGAACGTGAGGATCACAGGATTAGACATGCGTTGAGAGAGAGCTGGATGGAAGGGACATCAAGCAGAGCACCCTCAGCAGCATCCATCATACCATGATGGCATTTGAGGTGCTACTGGATGTTCTTCCTTGTGGTGTGAGAGGATGATAACACAGGCAGAACTCCTTCAGCTTTTGGGATTTTCCACCAAACTTCCCACACTGGAGAGGTGACATGGAATTTCCCTCAACGTTTTCATCTCATTACAGTCCCTGAAGCTACATATTAAAGCTTTATCCTGAAAACTGAAGGAAGCACATGAATCCAGAATCTGGAGCTGTAAGAAGCACAGCAATTATTGCAGAACTTGTAATAAAAAATGCACCTGGCAATACTAGCAAGCTTCCAGGTGCTGGTTAATCTTTGGGCTGCTTGGCAATATAAGGTGAGAAGGACCTAAAGGGCAGAGAAGGTTTGCAAGCTGAAATAGGGCTGGAAATCAGGGTTGCTTTAATAGTTGTTTCCCTGCTTTCTCATGATGGTTTTAGAAAGAAATGCATGTATCACACAATCTCAGAATCTAAATTGAAAGAGCTTTGTGACCTTCTTTCCATTTTCTTTTTCCTTTCTTTTCAGGTGTACAATACATGCAGCACTGAATTTTGCATTAATGTATATAGTGTGAAATTGGTTACTTGAATATAGAGTGTAAACAAGAGCAGGATTTGACCAGCAGATAGATTTGCAAAATCTATTATTTTTATGTAAATTGTTGTAAAGTTACCTTTGTACAGAGCACTGCATTTTGACATAGTATCCTTTGTCTAGTGCAGAAAAACCCAACAAGCAATGCAATGCACAGTATATACCTTTTCAAACTATTGCTGACAAGTTCTTTCATTTGGCATAGCATACAGCTTTAGGCTGTATTGCATGTTATATAGTAATAATCAGTAACATTACTTTCTTAAAAATTGAATCCATCTTTTATCACACAAACCCATTAATACAGCTGTTTCTTGTGTGTGTGCGTGTGTGTGCATGTGTGTGCCTGTGAATTTCCCTCAAAAAAACACTCCAAACTGATCAAATAAAGCACGACAACAGTAAATTTTTGGATTAAGACTCAAACTTTTGTCAAGTTCAGGAGTACTTTTTTCCTCTAAAAACTGTAAGATTGACTTTCCTTTGCTCATTCCATGTTTATATTATTGCAGGTTTGTTGCTTCACTGAAGACACTGTCAATGGACTCCAGAAAACACGAGACTGAAACCAAGTCCAAAGGCTGTGCCATTAAAATACTGACATAGCCCACGTGGCAGGAGTGAAAACGTGCTTAAAAAGGTGGCCAAAATTGAGGATTTGTAAAGTCAGACCAGCTGACCTTTAGATTTCCACCAAGCAACAGAGAAATCGGCTGCTGTAGCAGTAACAATGCCTGCAGAGTTAACTCTGAATGAATGGCAAGCAGGAGAGCACCAAGAGTGGTCTAACATAACTTCCCAGCTGTGCCCAGGCATATACAAACAGCAGATTACCTTCCAGATTAATAAATTAAATGGATCAATAAATGTTGTCCAGGTTTCTCCAAGACCCCAAATAGATGATGTTCACCGTATTGCTGAAGGAGATCCCGCAGTTCCTGGGGGCTGCCACCATTGTCATTCACAGCACCTGGTGGGTTTAGCAGATCTGGAACTGCAGAGGAGTGAGTGCACAGGTGCCTGCTGAAAGTGACCTGCATAAAATTATCCCAGAAGCCTGGCAAAAGCCAGTGCACCTACATGACATTTTTCACCAGACCTTAGCAAAAGGTCTGGAAGCCTCAAGTTCTGGCCTGGCCTCCAGTTTTATGAGGACTACACATTGCATTTTTTCCTGCTTATGCAGGATCTTTTTATAAGCATTTTTCTTTTCCCTCTTTCAAATGAATCATGTCCTTCTTTAAACGCTACAAAAGAAATAAAAGAAAATGCAGGAAAACACACAAGGTTCTGCATAATGTGTATAAGAAATGAGCGTTTATCACTGCATGAATACCTAATTAGACCAGACATGTAGCTCAACATCAAAATAGCAAAACCATGGGTTAAAGCATGCAGCATCCTATGGTTAGTACTGCAAAGATACAGACAAGAATGTGGAACGAAAAATCTGTGTAGTAAGAACCATTAGGCAGGCAAGTAAAAAATCCTGCAGAGATGAAGGCATGTCTTAGCTGGGCAGACACTCCAATCTCTTCACTGCAGCCCTTCTTGTTCTCCACCCATTCCCAGTCCTGCACTTATTCCTGCCCTCAGAGGGATGTAGGCCTCTGAGCTGAACAGACATCTGCCTGCCTTTGAATTGGATGGAGTGTGTGGGCATAAGGGGTACTCGAGGCAGACCTTGTGGGACAAATGCTGACCTGGTTTGTTAGCTCAGACCTGGCATCACACTGATGAGGTTGCTCTGCTTCCAGCCCCAGCTGGCCTGTGCTGGTTAGTGTGGAGCTTGGGAAAAGGAACCCTGTGACTGCCAGCACTCGTCCATGGACCTACAAGGACAGGCTGCTCTGTGCAGAGACTCTCTGTGTACATTTGGTTTTGGGAAGAATTTAGAGCAGCACATGGCAAAACACTCACAAAACCTGTTGTTCCCACTGACCATGGTTTTGTACTTTAAGTGTCCTGTAATTTATTCATCCAAGCAATTAGAACAAGAGCCTCTGTCTGAGTCTAAATGTCAGATTAACCTTAAAACTGTTACCTGAGAGAGCATGAGGGTAACCGAGATCTCATGGTGTAGAAAAGAGTGTCACTGTGTGAGAAAATTACTACAACACATAATTTGTGCATCATGCTACTTATAGGAAGGCTTCACCTGGAAAAAGCCTCCACAGTTTTCTGTCTCCTGGAAGTCTTACTCCTGATGGGCACTATTCAGGCTCCATTGCTTTTTTAGCAATCCACCAACAGATACAAGCTACTGAGGAAGGTTTCAGAAGAGGTCCAACCATCACTGAGTGATATCCATTTATTTCTCCAAAAACCTTCCCTTCTTACCTGTCTTGAATTTCAGGTGTCCATTTCTTCTCTCCTGCCCAGGAAAAAGAGCAAACCAGTATCTTCTTGCAATACAGTTATCTTCTTTTGTGCAAAAACTTTTTTTGGAATCCTACTTTTTACCATTCACTTCAAACCCAGTTGATTCCTTCGAAACTCAGCTGATCCCTTCCTGTGCTTCTGGAATATCTCCCTTCCCAGATGCAACTGCAGTTCATTCCTCTTTCATGATGCCTGGGGATCTGACTCATCATTTTTGCGATTGCTTCTTTGCATCAAAGCCTCATCTAATGCTTGGTGTGTCTGCATGAAAACGCGTGGTTAGAAGAGACATGACCATCTAGCAAGCCCTGGAGATAACAAAAAGTGGAGACAGGTTAAGGCCATCCATCCACTGCTTTAATTTTTTTTTTTTTTTGAGTGACCTGGGATGGTCTATCCTGGCCAAGAACAGCAGCTTGGAACAGAACCTGCCTTGCATTATGAGGTGCTGCAGTCTGCTGCAGGCTTTTCAGCTGGAGAGGTGCATGCCCTGCATTCTTCAATGCCTCCTCCTCGGCAGTGACAGGGACACACACCTTTCCTCTGCCTTCTGCCATTCTGCAGCTGGTCTGAATCTGCTCCTGAGCAGTACCCACCTGAGCTGTCCCATCATCGAGATGGCTCAAAGAACAAAACCCGACATGAGCAAGGCTGGCAGGAGTGCAGCATGCCAGCCCAGCTCCCTAGCTCTCAATTCACTGGTGGCTGTGCTGCATGCATGTCAGTAGGAGATTAGCTGCCTTAGTCCACAATCTGGTTTTGTGCTTCTCAGGGAAGCATATTCTACCATTCCTCTCTTTTAAAGACCAATCTGGGCACACGCTGGATGTGGGTGGCCCCCTCCCCATGTTTAATTCTGCTTTCTGAACTGTGCATTTTGAATGCTTCTGCAGAGCGCCGCGTGCAATTAGAGACAGTCCCACAGGGCAGAGGTGCAGGCTGCATCCTGAGATATTCCTCTGCTGCGGAAAATAAACAACAGCCTCTGAGATTATTCCTCTGCCAAAATAATTTTAGCATTTCACTGTCACACAGCAGGTGGGCTGGGTGGGGAGGGAACACCACCAGAGGTGCCGCTGCGCCAACCTCAGGAGGCTGGTTATTTTAAAAAGCACCAGACAATTAATTAATTTTCCTTTAAAAAATATTGCAAAAATGTATTTGGAGGTATTACACCTTCATAACAAAGTCTCTATTATAAATGAGCCTCTCCTTTTCAGACAGGCCTGTAATTAGATTGCCTGTGGTGATGATGAATGGCCAAGGTGAATTCATTCTGGGGGAAGAGCTCAGCAGCAACCCACATCCAAAAGGCAGGGAAGGGCTACCTGCAGCCACCCCTCAGGCTCCCACAGCTGTCCCCCCTTGCTCAGGGAGTCACACAGTCCCCACTGTGGAAAAGTCATGGCCACTCCCTTCCCCTCCTGACTCTCAACAGCTTTGCAGCAGCGTGGGGCTGGATGTGGCCTCTGGGGCACGATCCATTACCAGTGGGCATGGAATAAGGAGTGGAACTAGGGGTGAGGTGCAGCCACTGCAGCCCTGACAAGACCCCCTGCTCATCCCCCAACAGCCCTCGGCTCCTCCAGCCCCAGACCCACTTTGGTGGGGCCAGGACCACTGGGAGGCTCCAGCTGGGGTCTGAGGGCTGCAGTGCAGAGTCACAAACCCTCCCTGCCTTCACAACAAGCACCAGCCCTGAGCATCTCGGGGCAGGTTTATTACTGTGATTAATGCTGGGATGAGGAATCTCCCCCTCCTCATCCTCCTTTGCCTGCTCCACAGTAAATGCTGTTTCAGAGGCAGGGCTGTGGGTGAGCCCTGTGCCCCAGTGACCAGGGAATGCTCTCCTTAAGGTCTGGCTTTAAACACTTTTGCTGTCAAGAAGGAGAAGCTCACTGGTGTGTTGTAGTGCTCATGGCTGCGTTTCAAAGGCAGCATTTTGCAGGATGCAGCAGGTATCTGGAGAGATGTGGGACAGACTGGGCTCAGTCCCAGCCAGGAACCACCCCCTGCTTACGGATGTTTGCTGTTCATAAAGGCCATCATGATTTGGCTCACCAAGACAAACAGCTTGAGCTTTGCACCATTTCAGAAGTTTCTGCTTTCTCTAAATCATTACTTTTTTTCTTTTCCTTTCCCTCCACTTTGCTGTCTGTCATTATGCAACAACCCATGCCTGGAAATTAAGAGCTCCATCCAGAAGTAAAAGCTGCTATAAAAAGAAGAAACTGTCCCCAGGACAGATCCATTTCAGTAAATGGTGAGGGTGAAATGAAAGTTGTGCTGAAATCATTAGCTCCAAGAACATTGAAAGAACTGAAGAGGTATGAGCTGAAACGTAAGAATTATAAGCTCCGTTGTCATTTACACTTACAAAAACTCTTGCCTGGACAAAATCATTGGCAGAATGAGGCAGGTGATGGCTGTAACAGCAGCACATTTCTGCTCTGTGGGCTTTTTCCCTGACATTAATAAAAATAGTCTACTTGGAGGCTGAAACAGCCGCCTGCCAGAAGGCCTCTGGCTCCCCACACAGCACTGTTCGGTGAGGTGTGGATGCTAAACCCTAAGAAGGAACACTTATTGGGAGATTGCAGGCCTCACTAACACCCAGTCTGATCCACTTTAACCACATGTTTTCATGGGCCTCCCATTCCTTTTCTGGCCCTGAACACTTTCTGAACAACCCTAAAACTCTCAGCATCAATAAATGCAAATGTGACAGGCTTCTCTGATATGTAGGGTAAGGAGTCTTTCAGCCTCATTAGAGAAGGGAAGGGCTTTCCATCCATCTCCTGATTTTGATGGAAATGGTATACAACATGTTTTATCTCTGTGAAACAATAAGAGCGAAGGGGCTGTGAGCCAGGGCCGCCAGCTAAGAGTTGAAGATGAAATTTAATTGGTTAGTAACAAAATTTTACTGCTGAGACAGCTTGTTTACATCTATTTAATGTCATTGCTTCCTGAATTTGTCTATCAGGGAGTGCTGCCTGACTGCTTCAGCCAGATAACAAACTGGTTCTTGCTGCTTACAGATTTATCTTCTCTTCTGGCCACCAACAGATGCTTTTCAGTGTTTCAGCCTCTGTCTGGTAGTGTCCTTTCCCACTGAACTGAACCAGGGTGCCTTCTGTACTTGCTTATACCATGGCCTTTCCCCTGCTGGCACTGCTGTTTTAATCCCATCCCTTACCTCAGACCTGGCTCTGTGCTTTTTGTTTGTGCCCCATAGCCCTTTGCCACTTTGCATTTCTGCGTTTCCCAAACCTGATCCTTAAAATCCCTGAAAAGTGTATTTTATTTAAGTGAGATATTTCAGGTTTAACGCTAAATTGTGCAAGGACTTGGGAACTGGATCTCCGGAACATGGAATTACTGAGTGAGCTCCTACTTTGAAGGACTGAGCCTATAATGCGCTCCAATTTTCCTACAATTGCTTTAGTTTGAGCTGTGGCTGCCAGCTCCCCAGCGTGCCTTTAAAAGGCAAGAGGATGGGGAAGTGCATTTGTGCAGCTCGCTGTGTCTGTGGCACAGTGCTGCACGCTGCAGGCAGAGCCAGAGCCCACACGCAGCAGTCCCTGACCCAGCTCTCTTCAGGGTCTGGCCTTGCAAACCTCAGAGCTCAAGCACGAGAGGGAAAAGGAATGCAAGTTTAGGGTAGCTGAGAGCACAATGTACCTATCTGTGTGCAGAAGCACAAGCACAGTAATTGGGCCCGTTGACATTCAGGTGATGTGCGTGTCCAGGAGGGCACACCGAGACTGGCTCTGCACTTCAAGGGGGAAAAATATGAGACAGTATCACTGAAGTGCTGTTGTAGGAATGCAGAAGGCAATGGTCTGCTACTCCACCTGTACAGCTTTAGGACCATGTCAATATTCTTTACAAATGGCTCTTGTTTCTGTTGCACTATAAAAGCAGGGAGGCAGCAGTAAGATGTTTCTTTTAAAGTGGGAGGCAACTGTTTACGAAAAGATGCAATAGGAACAGTCAGATGTACATGAAAAAAACTGGCATAGCATGATTTTAATTTTAAAGATCAGCAAAAAGCAATGGAATGATTCTTAACTAGCTTTGTACCTGGGTGAATTCCAACTTTCACTATTTGGGTCTTGTTGGGAGGATTATTTAACCAATGGAGCACTTCCAAATTCTTCAGCTAAGTGCTGAGGAAGTTGAGTCAGGATAAAAGGTCTTGTTACAAAAATAGGTGCTGGCATGGAAGAGGGATTCCAGCCCTCGGAGTACTGCCATATACATATTTCTCATGTTCAGGGGATCTGTTTCACTCAGACCAAGCTGGAGTTATTTCGTAAGTTTTAACTGTTGCTTACGTGAATTTCTGAGGTAAGCTACTCCAGAGTTGCAAAATAACCAGCATTGCAGAGACCCCGAGGCTCAGCTACTTCTCTGTGAAGCCCTCACAACCAAGCCACAAGAAGAGCAGAGTTTTGCACTGCAATGTAAAACACAAGTGATAACAAAAGATGTCAGGTGTTAGTAGGCTAAAGGAAATTAAGAATATTGTTCCTGGAAACAGAGAAAGAGGACCTCATTAAAATGGATCGTGTTGAAAGGAGGCTTTGGGAAAAAGAGCATGCCTTTTCAGAAGTCATAAGAATACTTATGAGAGCCACTTACCTTCCATATCTGTCATTAACTGGTGTTTGGGATTTTGAAACAGTATGGATGCAAACCCTCAGAGCCTCTCACAGTGACAGAGCTTTGGAATATAACACTTCAGAGGAACTCCTCAGGCTAACAGCAATGGTGACATCAGATCATCACTTCTGTGGGTGAAGAATAGCAGGTGTACAGCTCTACCACAGGAGATATTTGATACCATTCCTCTGGAACCAGAATTTTGGAATTCTGTAGGTGGGACCTTAGACCAAAACTGGTGTGTGTCAGGCCCCGTGCTGCCACGGGACTCAGGAGAGGCAGTGCAATTACCTACCTGTGACAGAACTTTTAAAGATGGCCAGTTGGTTTTGGTTTTAAGTGAATTGCAGGATGTTCTTCCCCATCCCCTGGGGCTCTCACACCCATGTGCTGCCTCTCCAGAACAAAGCCTTTTCCCCTAGGGGAGTAGAAAAGAGAATACCCTTCACACAATTTTGCTTCCCCCATAAGGGCATCAGCCAGGCATGACGTATTCATGGCAACTAACAAGGTTTGTAAATATACCATGTCTAGGAAGTCACTGGTGGCAGATGTTTTTTCTCCCTCACTGCACACAAGCCTTGTAAGCACGAGCACCCTTTCAGCATAGCAGCAAAGGAAAAATACGGTGATGTCTTGCCTTGGAGAGAGAAAAGGCATTGTCTAGAGATGATGCTGGTGGGGGGAGCTCATTTGGAAAATTAAACATGACCTTTTAAGCAGAAAATGAATGGATGTAGAGCAGACAGCCCATCAGCTGTGTGAGACAAAAATGTTGCAATCTGGCTAAAAGCACCCTGCGCTTTTTTTGAACTCTAGATACTATAAAAAGCCATGGGCACGTGATTTTGCCCGGTTCCTCTGAGTATTGATATATGCAACCTTTTGCAACAAAAGAAGCAGCGGTGTCTAATAATAAACACGATGCATTCTCAGCACTTGATGGAGAAAATTGGGCCCTGGTGCAATCAATACAGTTGCACGAGCCTGACTTTGTGCTGTCCCCACCCTGCAGGTCCCTACATACCCTTGTTCCAGTGGCTACAGCTCAGTCAGCTCTGAAATACCTCCCTGGAACCCTGGCAGGCTCCCCTGCCAGACAAAGAGCTGTGGCTTCCACTGCAGAGCAGGCTTCATCCCTGACTCCTGGCACACCTGGGCTCAACCTGGTGTGTCACAAGAGACAGTCAGGATGGGTGTGAGAAGCTCCCTGGCTCCTGGGGCCAATGCAGCTGTGGAAGATGAGCGAGTGCTCTGTCTCTTAAGAAGAGATTCTTGTAGGAGAACAAGACCCAGGGCTAAAGGAGACCTCAGCATCTGCAGGGCACAAGGGGTGCACAGTCACTGCTGATTCCACTGAGGCACTTGAGGTGAAGAATGAGCTGCAGGAATCTCCTGCTGCATTGCAGAAGTCATGTCTGTCTTCTCCAGGGTTGCCATCCGCATCATGGCCTCTAGTGACCTCTCCTTGGATGTGCTGTGACCTCCCCTCCAGGGGCAAGGGGCTGCTAGTGAGCCAAAGCTGTGCCACACTGTCAGTTTGGAGTTTTCCACTGCCCTTTAGGTCTGCTGCTGCCTCCATCTGTCAGGGCCATTCAGCTGCCGCATTTTGTCACAGTCTCAGCCTCTTGGCTGTCTGAGTAAACAGTTGCCTGGAAATGTCAAAAACCCCCAAACTAGAAGCATCCCATTCTGCCTCTGCTTCTCATCCCAGACAATCTGTGAAAGAACACAACCCTGTGGCTGTGCCTCCAGCACCTGAGACCAGGGGACAGCACGCTGCTGTGCCTTCTGTCACAGCAACCCACAGCAAGCTTTTGATTTCAGGCTGCCCACCCTTTTTAATAGTGTGTTTCATTCATCCAAAGTTGCACGGCTGGAGGAGCCCACACCCACACTGACACTGGTTTGGAGACTCCATTTGTACATTGGGTTTTGGTTTACTGTCACTCACCACCCCTTCAAAGTGAAGCCAAACCATTCAAGGAATGCACAGGCTTGGTGCCCTCCTCTGTACAGCCTGTGTAACAGTGGTTTACAGGTTTCCAGAAAGAAGAGTTCGTTGGGGAAGAAGGGCAGGAATGTGTCAAAGCATCAGCCTTTCATTTCTGTGTTTACATAAATAGAAAAAATGTAAAATAATGTTTAAAATTCTCTTAAAAATACCAGGCATGCTCTTTCTGCTGACCTTGCATGAAAATGATAATCAAAGAGCCTTTGTAGTTTACAGCCTTTTTTAGTTACAGTTCTCTCGTATGGAGATAAAATACTTGTTGGTACAGTGAGTGACAGGAAGAGAAGTGATACTAACAGGCTTCCAATGATGTCATCCCAGGATAAAAAAGAGAGAAAAAGAACCAGCTGAAAATTAAATACAATAATAGAGACGTGTCTTTTCATATTAAAATGTTGGAAATATGGACATGTAGAGCCATATCACTGCTGGGTATAAGTCAGCATAACCCTGCTGACATCAGGAATGCTATATGCCAGTTCATACTATCCAAAGAGCTTTTCCTTTAACTGTGTTCTGCTTTTAGCCAATGAATTCCCAAGTATAATTTCCAGCCTGCAACTGGACCATGTGTGCAGGTTTACAGCAGTGATAAACCAAGGGACTGGGGGGATGGCTTCCTGTTTGAGAAGAGACTGCTCAGCCGTGCCTGCCTACAGCGTGTCTCAAGAAAACAGTAAAAATGTGTCATTTCAAGCAGTAATCCATTAGCTGTGAGGTGGGTGCATAAATATCATCCTTATCTGGCAGACAGGAAAACTGCATTCCTGCAGGATGTAGCAGGTCTGTGGCAAGCACAGCCAGACCTCTGGTCTTCCCTCTACCTACCCCAGTCCTGTGACTTCAGCTCACAGTGCTGTCAGGAAGGGACTCAAAGAAGGAGCACTTTACCTTGAAACAGAGCAGATTGCACCAGGCACAAGATATTAAAAGAAACACAAACCAAAAGGCAGAATGCACTCAGTGCCCCTGCAACGTCTCTGCTTATTCACAGACCATTTCAAATCAGCCAAGTTAAACACTGCCCTGCACTATCCCCACACTCAGTACATTTCCCAAGGACACAGTTTAAAGGCTTTCATCAAGGCACAGCTTAATTTATTTGTTTGCTTCTCCCCTTGCTCAGGAGAAAGCATTTTTGTTTAAATGGGGAGAATAAATAGTCTCCTGACCCTTCTCTCTGCAGCACGTGCTCCTGCACTGCCCTGTGTTTATGAGGCTAATGGGGTAGAATGCCGTGGGAGGCCCTTGTTAAAACACTGGCAGAGCCTTCCCTTTTGTAACAGGATGATTTGGGCATGCATTGTGTTTGCAGAAGCAGGAAAAGGAAGAGGAGACTAATAAAAAAAAAATCCATTATCGAAGCTTTCTGTGCATAAGGACAGACAGGCAAAATGCAGGGAAGACAACAAATACCTTGGAATAAAGAGCCCATGATGTAGATAAATAATCACGGGACTCATTCAACAAGAGCCCGCTGTTTAGAAATCCACTGGAACAGCTGCAGCTTACACGTCATTATACTTCTGATCAGTGAGCATTAGGAGCCTTTTTGTGAGTCCCTTGTTTGTTATATCAATCATTGCAAAACACTCTACAGACATAAAACCACATTGGAAATATGGGGACTTCTCCTCACCCCAACTTTGCCAATCAGTCTCCATTTTAATCTCTTTAACTCCACCCCTTTAATTTTCTTTTCTCCAGTGTTATGGGGTTAAATGTACATCTTCCTCATCAGACCTGTATGGTTTGCTTTTTAAATCATCTGATAGTAGAGTTTGATATCATATCACACCTTCTGGCTTGGGAGACACTCGTGGAAATCTGGAACTATAAAGGTAGGGTCTCAGGTCCTACATATCAAGCTTATTTCTGCACTTATTTATGGCCCTTGCAGTATCTTGGCAGTGTGTCAACATGCTGTGCAGGAAAAGATGTTTTTCTCCTCTAATTCTTTTGGGAATGCAATAAAGGAAAATGGCATATCACTGAGAATAGAGGGGAAGAAGACCCCTGGATTTTACTGCAAGAAGAAAGATGCATCACTCCTTCACAAACAAGTAGAAAAAAAGCAATAAATAAAGAGTTGGGACCCTAACAGCCTTCTTTTTATCACAGACATCTTCTTCAGGCTTTGAATGTAGGGCTGGGTGAAAATAATTTGTGCCCCTAAATGGAGTGACCCATAGGCATATCCATGAGGTGGGCTCGCTCCGGCTTTCCTCATGGTGGTGGCCCCTAAGCCACACCTGGTGGCTGCACGCACCGGCCACACAAGTGACCTGCAGCTCCTGGGTGGAGGTTGCAGTAACCCAGCCTCCCCCAGCAGATGCTGTGTTGGACAGGAGAGGGCAATGAAACTGCTCCCACTGCCTTCTTCCTGCTACTCACAGAAGTTTATTTGTGAGCTGGTGTTGCTGTGGCTCCACTGCAGCCACAGACCTTCTATTACAGAACCACAGAATCTACTGAGTTGGAAGGGACCCACAAAGATCATCGAGTCCAGCTCCCTGCCCTGCACAATATCATCCCAATACTTCTCTGAGATGTGTGGGGTCTTCTGTAGGCACAGAGAGTTCTCGTGGAATGAGATGTGTCCAATCACTCCTGTAAGGTTTTCTCTGGATCCTCACTGGCTCGATTGTTCAAATACCAACACAATTCCAGTAAGCCTCAGTTTCTAACTGGGTCTTTATTTCCAAATTGGTTGCTAGTTCCAGATTTGCTCTACCACCTTCTGATCCCATCCCTCCCTTGGCATCTCCTCTCCACAGTACCAGTTTCTGAACAGAAGGGAAAGCAGGGTGTGCTGACTGATGGTGACAATGACATGCTCTGGGCTGGCACACAGTTTGGTCCTCTGCAGAGGTCTGTGCCATACCCTAGAATGCTCCTGTGGATGCGATCTCCATGGATTAATCACATCTCCCCACAACAGAATCTTAATTGCATGATTCATCTCTCAGTATCTCCTGTGAGATCTGTTACTTTGTTTCCCACAACCCTTTGTTGCACATGCTTTGGTGTATCCGTGTCCCAAGGCAGGCCTTTATCCTGCCAGGATGGAGATAACTAAAGGTGCATCCTGTGCCTGAGAGAAAAGATCCCTGGAGCTACTGAAACTTGTGTCCAGGTGTGAAAAGAAGATAAAGAAGATGCCTAAGCAGCAGGAGGCTCCATGTCCACTGGCATGGCCAGTGCCTGTCACAGTGAGGGCCATGCCATGGTGCACAATCTGGAGACTCCATTGTGTAACACAGCAGGCAACTTCCAGCCCAGGCAGGGCCAGGAGAAAGGATTTCCCTTCTTCCATCTTCCTTAAGAAGGATTTTGCTGCAGCAAAGCAAAGCACCATGAGGGACACCAAATGCCCAGACTACCCTGGCGGTCTGTTGCTTCACTGACAGATGAGGCATCTCTTTGCCTTGTTTTGTTTTGTTTTGTTTTGTTTTGTTTTTTGTTTAACAGCTGCTCCACTTTTTCAGGGGCAGAGGGGAAAAACCAGTTTCCAGCACAACCAGTGCAGGTTTGGTGTATCACCCACAGATCTCACCTGGCTGTGCTCCACCTCTCCTGATTTGCTGCACACGGTGTGTCCCTTCCCTGGGGAGGGGACATCTCTGCGGTGACAGAAGTGACTTGTGCTCTCTGTGGGTGCAGCCCTTTGTGCTGGCCACTGCTCTGCTCATCCTGCTGCAGACACCTGGACACGGCTTTAAGTGTGGCATCCTTTGGATGCTGAACTCCTTCTGGCAGGTCTTCTCCAATTTCCTCTCTCTCCTGGACTATTAACTTCCCAACAGTGTAAGGGTGACAACGCAGCCTATCTAAGCAGGAACCTAAGCGTGAAGTCAGTGGTTACCCATAGCTGAGCAGGCAATCTACATGCAAAAATGTAACTGGCTGTGTTTCCAAAATGTTTGTTTAAGATCCTGTGTGAGATTACATAATATTACTTAGAAAAATGATGTGATGTAATTAAAAAGGCTTCCTCCTCTACCCCCACTGCCTGCTATTGGTTGTTCCCTGCTCTCCTTGGAGCTCCCTGGCAACACAAGAGCAAATAAGCAGCATCAATCACTTACATTCACTTTGGTTTTCTTTTTCATCCTCGTTCTTTAATTTAAAAATGCCCCAAAGTTGTTATTGTGTTCCCTCGCTCCTAATAAATAAAAAACCCTTAATAAATAAAAAAATCACGAATTAGTCCTGACTTGCTTGCAACCTGCCTGACTAAATATCTCAAGCAGCAGAGTTCCAGCCATCACATCCTGAGTCCCTGACACCAAAGCTATTCCAAATAACAGCACTGGAATCACTTCAGCAAGGCAGGTAGCTTCTCCTGGAATCATTCATAAAAATGATTTATCATTTAGGAGGGCAAGTAAGGCCACTGGAATCTGCACTTTCTGCTCAAGAAAGAAACTCTACACACTGTCTGTGTTAACCCTCTAGAATATTGTCACATACATACCACTAGCAATGGCTCATAATTAAGATTCTTGTGTACCCCATTAGAAAAATACCCCAGGGATTTTTCTAGAGTTGTTTCATTGTCATTGATTTTTGTCCCAGCCAAATTTAAAAAAAAAGTCATGATCAAGCAAATACAGACTTTCTGAAGATGATAAATATTGCCAGGTCAGGAATATTTGCTAACATGGCTAGGAAAAGTGAGTCACGTTTATGCAAAGTGGTTTTCCTCTGGGCAGTGTAAGAATAATTAGGAAACTTTAATTCCACAGCAAAAAACATCTTCTGTACTGGAGAGCTAATGAACTGTAGTTCATGGTAACACTGTTAAGTCAAAGTCTCAATGTGCACAGAATTTCTCCCTTCAAGCTGCTTTATACATCCTGAACACCAAGACAGGAGGATACAGGAACTGGGAAATCTTTGCTCCTTTGTCCTCCTCTAAGTCTCAGTGGCTTCTCCACAGCTGACCAGGGAGATTGCTGATGAGGGTGGCACAGCCTCACTGCTGAAACTGTGGACACCTAAGGAGAGCTACAGGGCCTGACCCAGAGGTGACCCAAATCAAGAGATTGCTTGCTTCAAGTAAACTTGGAAAGGGCCTAAAAAAATAAGTGGTTTAACCTGGTGGGCAGCTCAGCCCCACACAGGCACTTGCTCATCCCCAGTCACAGGTGGGATGTGGGAGAATCAGAAGTGTGAAAGTGCAAAAAATTGTGGGTTGCGCCAAAGGCAATTTAATAGGCAAAGAAAAAGCTGCAAATGCCAGCAAAGCACAGCAAGGAATCCACTCCCCACTCCCTGCCTGCAGTGGGTGTTCAGCCATCCCCAGGAAAGCCCTGCTCCATCACACCTAAGGGTGACTTGGGAGGACACACAGCATCACTCCAGCGTCCCTGTTTCCTCCTTCCCACAGCTCTGTCTGCTGATCCTGATGCCATATGGTGTGGGATAGCCCTTGGGTCAGCTGGGGTCAGCTGTCCCAGCTGTGAACCCTCCCAGCCTCTGCTGGTGGGGGGTGAGAAGCAGAAAAGGTCTTGACTCTGTGGAAGCTGCTCAGCAATAACAAAAACATCAGTGTGTTATCAACACTGTTTAGCATCACAAACCCGAAACAGCACAGTGCTGTGAAGAAATTTAACTCTGTGCTTGCCAAAGCCAGTCCAGCTGGGAATATCTGAGCTGTGTTCAGGCTTCCTAAACACCTGTGACAACAATTCTGATGTGGAGTTCAAGAGCATGGGGACTCAGTCCCCTGCTTTCCAGACCTTCTTGTCAGGTCCCAGGGAGCCAGAGGAACCAAGACAAACCTTGACAGGGTCCAGCCTGAATGCAGTCACTTTTCTACACTGGGAGGCAAAGGAATCTCCTGCCCTGAGGTTTTTGGTGTCCATGTTTGACCTTGCAGGCATTTCCCCCTGCCTGCTCCATCCAAGTGGGATACTTTGGGATGGATATGTAATTCCCTGGGGTGGTCACTGCAGACAAGCTGATTTAGCAATATTCAGAGAGGGGACAGTGTCTGTGAGGCTTGAGGATGTGTCCCTAGCAAAGGCTTTGCAGGCAGGCAGTCTATCCATATCCTGGCATAGCTTCCATTAGCTGCTAATTGCCCTGCAAAAAGATTACCTCTGTGTTTCCCAGCTTTTTTCATGCTGTGACCCCTTGTTTGAAAACAGAAAGCCAGAACAGAAAAAAAAATTCTGTGGGGGAATGCCCTGCTGCAGGCTGTAGCCCAGACTCCGAGCTGGGACATTTGCATTGCTTTTTAAACAGCATTTTAACACTGCAGCAGCAGTACTGGTGTGTGGAAGAGTTTTGCTCTGAAAAATGCTGCCTCGGAGGAGACATGGTCACCCCCAGGAATGGCTGTGACGCTTAATGACAGAAGAGTTTGGGTTGGGAGGGACCTTAAAGGCCACCTAGTCCAACCCCCAGCAGTCTCCGGGTCAACACCACTCTGTCTAATCAACATTTACACAGCATCCCTGGGAGCCCAGCACACCTGAGGGAGCAGCAGCACAAACCTGTGTTTCCTGTTGGATCCCACGGACAGTGACTGACTGCTCTCTGCAGAGCCATTTAACACCCCTCCCGCTCCAGCTGTGGGAGAAGGAGAGCAAAGCCAGCCTGTCCCACTACCTCTCCTCCCTGCAGGCACAGAGGAGGTGCTCTGCCCCCTCTGCCATAAGCTGATAGCAATGGTGTCCTTGTCTTTTGAGTGAGAGGTGTGCCAACAAGGCAGCAGTGCTGCCAGTGCTGCCTCAGCTGAAAGGTGGAGGCATTGCTCAGAAAGCTGAGCAAGTAGCTCCTGCCATGCCCAGGCAGTCTGGCAGCAGAGTTCTCACCAAGATCTTTTATCCTTGTGCTAGGAGATGGAATTAATCTGAGGATTTTGGAATTATTATGATTTGTCGCTAAGATGAGTGGGTAAAGTTTCACAGAAAATAAATGTACATGAATTTAGACACTCTCGTAACATCACTCACACACACATCTCTGAAAAGCACATTTATTTTTTCTGTGTTTCATTTTGTGCATGAGTTAGACCCAGCCACTTCCTTGGCAACACATGTGTGCATGCAAAGCCAGAACTCACACTAGGGTGGGCTGATGCTGCACCTCACATCTTGGCTCATGTGGAACTTGGCCAAAGGAGACCTATTTGGGTCACATCTTTCTGTGTTGGTTCAGTTTCGGTTATATTGGAAAATCACAGGGGCAGAGTGAGGACTTGTGAAAGGTGTCTTGTTTTGCTTTGAGAAAAATTGTAAACTATAACTAAAGCATGTGTGTGTAAGAACTGTGCAAGCACAAAATGACCAATTTATATACCTAATTTCTAAGCATCTGACTTCAGGTTAGATATCAGGAAGAATTTCTTAATGGAAAGATTTTTTAAGCATTGGAATGGGTTGCCTGGGGAGGTGGTGGGATCATCATCCCTGCAGGTGTGCAAGAAGTGATTGGATGTGGCACCCAGCAAGTGCCAAGGGTTGACAAGCATGGTAGTCAGTCAAAAGTTGGACTCAATGGTCTTGGAAGTCTTTTCCAGCCTAAACAATTCTGTGATTGTGTGATTCTCTTAACCTAACCAGGACAATTCTCAGTGAAGATATGGAGGACATCACTGCCTTTCAGCACCTCCTGCAGTGGAGTGCAGCTTGGCAGCCACTTCCTCCCACACTTACCCAGTTAAACTCCTCCTCTGCCCCAGTGGCTGTTCAAAAAGGCTGGCTGGGCAGTGAGAGCAGCTGACTAGGAGTAATGCTGAGGTGAGGGAGGAGTAATGCTGAGGTGAGGGAGGCAGTTCCCCTGCTTGCTTTACATGACGTCAGGCTGTCCAATCTGTCCATATAAAAAAGGAGGCAGATGGAGAACAGAAAGATAAACGGAAATGTCAGTGTAGACTATAAACCTGGTGGCACTCGCAGGTTGCACTGTATAATCAAAACAACTTGTGTTGTGCTAACTATCCTTGACAAATAATTGAGGGCTGTTTTAACGCTGCTGCTGCTGCTGCTGGGGTCAGTCCAGGATCCCAACAGCTCCTGTGTAGGCTGGCAGAAGGAGAGGGATGCTGTCACTGCTTCCTCAGAGCTGCTTTCTTAACTCAGCTCTTTCACAGAAGCCACCCGGTGTCTGAGCACCAGCCCGGCTGGGTTCCAGTCTTGCTTCCAGTCTTGCTCTTTTTCCTGAAGACAGAGAAGTTGTCAAGCTCATTAAGGCATTTCCTCTCCTCAGAGAGACGAGGCCCAGCAGCAAGAGCTGCCTGCCCTGAGCCTGGGTACCTCTGCAGTGACACATGGCAGCAGAGGTGGCTGTGCTGCCCTCTCCCCTGCCTTGTACCTGTCGGCTGGGCCGGTGCTGCTGAGCCTTTCCCTGGCATGGCCAGTCTGGCTGCAGGGCCACCGTGGAGGCACACAAAGCCATGTCACCCAGCATGTCCCTGCTCCTTGGACAGGCTCTGTTCCCGTCACATGCCTGTGTCTCTCACAGGAGCTGTCATTTGTAAGTGCAGATACACCGTGGCTGCATGTGCATCTATGTACCCCCTTCCTGACACATTTTCACCCACTTTTGCGCACCTTTGTCGGAGCAGGATGGCGGGGCAGGGTTTTATTCTTCCTCTGGCACCAGCAGAGAGTTCCCAGCTCGCAGGAATGTCTATTGCAGGCGTTTCAAATCACAGTCAAAAAACAAGCATCTACTTCAGTTTGATTTTAAAAGAAGTCAAGTCCCTTTTCCGAATTACTCAGCTCTCAAATTTCAAAGGCAGGGAGCAGACTGCATGTGCAACAACCCTGTTTTATTCACTGCCTGTAATTTGTGGTGTGGCTTCTGCTCCCAGTGTCAGGGAGTAACTTTTCAAAGGGAATTAAACAGCAAGCACTGAGCGCCCCTGGGTGAACAAGCTGTTTTCTTTACACCTGAAGACATTACAAGAGAATCCCAGCCTCTATTAACACAACTGCGGAGCTTTCATGGTGGCAGAGGAAAGCTTTTGAGCGTGAACTCTCACTGCTTGGGAACCAAAAGTCAAATGAGAAACATGGAGAATATATCAGTCACAGAAAGCCCACTAGTGCAGGCATGGAGGGATGCAAACAGGATTGAATCCAACAGCAGTCTGTAAATATTTGTAAATAATGTTTCATATCACTTGGGTATTGCAAATCTCTAAATTTTGGCTGTCCCAGAATTCCTGCTCTCTCCTGAAAACTCCCATTGGTTTCAAGCTGGCATCTCTCAAGGTCACACTGGTCTGCTATTCACTATTAAAACCACCTCCCATGGAAGAAACCATTAAAAGCATCAGGAATGGGATCACAAGCCATTTACTGCAGAGCGTGTTTCTCCCACTGTGTTTGCCGTGCTCCTAGCTGGCACAAAGGGCTCCCCATCCTGAATGGGGCCTCCGGGCGTGATTCTAAATGTGAAACAGTAATTATTTTTTGTTAGTTTTGTTTTAAACAAAACACATGGAAATTAGGGCTTGCAGAACTCCCCAGACAAAAGGCAGCTCGGGTTATCATAAACTGCCCGGGTGTGCAGCAGATCATTTGCATTGCCTCCTCTGGCACATTCTGGCTCTTAAGGAGGTCAAACTTGCCTTGGCTTTCCCTAGGAGAAAATGTTGTAATGCTTTGTATGACACATGTTTTTAAAGTAATTAAAAAAATAAATATGACTTTCTCTACATAGAGTTTATTTTTATGAGTCTCAGAGAATTGTATTAATTGCTTAATTTATATTTCCATCAGGGTCCATCAATTAAGAGGAATCGGTGGTGTTATTATCCTTGTAAAACACCACATCAGTCAAAAATGAAGCAGAGTCAGAGGTCTAACTGTTAATCAGGTCACATTTCACTTCCTGTTGACATTTTTATTTCCCTTGCAGAAAATATTTGACGTTAAGTCTCAGATTATGAGCACTATTCACCCGGTGCAAACGCTGCAGAGCAGCAGCCCTGCCGGTGCAGCTGGGAAGAATTCACCGCCAGTCGCTTGCCAGGCACCTCTTAAAGCAGCTCAGGGTGGATCGACAGCTATTCATCTTGATGATGAATGGGAAATCACTCCAAGGTGAAGGTCAGATTTCCATCTGCACCTCGGAAAGCAAGGAACAGGACCAGCAGTGGCAGCAGAGGTTGTTTTGTCGTGGTTTTGTTGCAAGCTGAGCAGTTTGAAGAGTTTGGCCAAGAAGGAAAAATACCATAATGTGATAAATGTGATCAAGTGTTTGCTGCCAACTGGGATTCAGCAGGCTGGGCTGATGACATGGGAGAAGAGAGGAGAGGACAGCTGTGGTCAAGGATTCACTTTAAAACAAGGCAAACAGGGAGGGCAGGTTTGTAGTGAAGGAAATTGGCCCAGAGACAGGGAGGCTTTCAGTTATTCTGAACCAGATATTCATACACTTCTTGAGCAACCTTGAATGGGTCATTTAGTTCTCCTGGGGTAAACTGAGCCTCAGAGAGGCATAAAACATGCCAGCCTGAACAGTGTCGGGTGGCTGCTGCACCCTGAGCAATATGGGAAACACAAACCCCTCACAAGTTTTTTCCTAGTGGACTTGTTAATTTACATCCCAAGATAATCTTCTGACTCAATGTTCACTATTAGCCAGCAACCACTGGTTCACAGTCTATAATAAGGAACTAATAATATTTTCCCTTTGTTTGTCACATCAGCTGCAACTTCCCACAGAAGTCCCCAGTCCTGTTGGTGGAATTTGAGCAATGTGCACTGTTCCTGAGACAGCTGACTTATACTTTGAGAACAACCAAACCCAATGTAGCTCATTTAATCCATTTCTTTCCTATTCCCTCTTTGCCTCCTCTCTATTAATTTTGTCTTGTTTATAGAAATAAAGAGGTGCTTTATTTGCTATTGCTCCTTTCTGATGCAAACACCACCACTACCACCAATTAATGCTTTTTTCTCAGAAAGCGATGCAGAACATTGATTAGAGTTGTTTGTTAACAGTGATAGCACTGCACTGCAAAAAAATTCTTTATTAAAAATGTTACTTGCACCAGCACCTGCAAAGGAGAACCCAGTGTAGACACACCATGAGGGCTCAGCCAAAACCAGTAACTATCTAAAACTATTGTTTGTGTTTTAGCATTTTATTCACATTTTGCGAACTTGGAATAGTCTAACCACCACCCCAGCTGTCTGAGCTACAGACACTTGAAAAGGGGAAGAAACTACACATGCATGTCCTTTTTCTCAATCAAACTGTGTAAAAGTTTAAACTCTCATTAGGAAGCTGAATTTTGCACCTGAAAGGTCTGTAGAGAGTTGTCAAGAGACATTTTAGAGACAACCAAAATCCTCCATTCCTGTGAGCTGGGAATGTGGAATTAGATCAATGCTGTGGTGCAAAGTCCATTCCTGTGGAGTGTAACACACCTGCTGGAGGTATTCTGTTAGCTGCTAAATCTGCAGACCTTGGCTCTCTCTCCTGACACAAAAAGCATGTTTGAGTAGTACTAATTCTTAGATAAGCAGATATTTCCTCTTGCTTTTCGTGGGGTGTGTGGCATTTTCTCTATAACAGCAGTCTCAAAACTTCTTTGGATTGCTCTCTACACTCCCAGTTTGACAGGATTGGTTTGAGACCACTGTGACTTAGAATAAGTTCAGGTTTTTATCAGATTCTGCACTAAATCTTTATTTTGCTGAATATTTTACACGTTAGAGTACATGTGTGAGGACCCGAGGGGAAAGTGAGCTCTCACTTGTGGCTGGCGGGGTGGGTGTGAGAAAGCATGGCATTGATGAGGCCAGTGGAGTGCTTGAAATGACTCTGCAGTCCTGGAACACTCAGAAGTTTCCTGAGGTTTCTGGCTGACTCCCAGCCCCTGGACAGAGTCGGCAGAGAGGATCCTCTCCTGTTCATTTACTGAGTCCCTTGTATGTGTGCCCCAGGTGTCAACCTTTCGACACTCCTTGTGCTGAGACAAAAAGCAAACCAAATCCCCTTGATGTACATAGTCCATCTCGTGGATATAAAGACAAATGTGGGCAGTTAAAACCTCCAATGTAAATAAACATTTCAGCAAAACTGATCCACTGTTGAGCAACCAGTTGGCTCCCAGTGCTGCTGTGGCTCTCCAGCATTATTTGGGTTGTGTGTCCTCCAGGCCCTCTTCACCCCAACTTAAGTGTTCAAAACCACCAGCCTGAAATCTCCTGATACAGGTGAAGCCCTGGGTAAATATTGACATCTCCCACCAAAAACTTCTGAAAAAAAAAAAAAAAGGCTTCTGTCTGCAAACTCGTTGTGAGCTTGTTCCTTTCCCTTTGTAATATTGCAAAACTGCAGCTGAGTGTGAAAGGAAAGCCAGTGCATATGTCTGTGCTTTTCCTCATGCATTACCTTCAGAGAAAAGACATGGTTTCTGTTATACCTCTGGTTGCAGCAGGGGAAGTAAAATGTTATTTTTTTTTCCTGGGTATGACTATAACTTCTGAAAAGCTGCCTTCCCAAGTTGATCAAGCAAGTAATAAAAAATGGTCTGTTTATAAAAATGATGATTCTGATTGAGTTAAAGCACTGTAAGGCAGGCAGTACTGTCCCTAAAGAGAGAAAAATAAAGGCTTTATGGAGAAATATCTTGTTTTCCTAATAGCTTGGTTTGGAAGCAAGTTTATAAAACAGATTAAAATCCCCCAGGGGCTTGAGAACTGCAGTGTTTCTGAACAGTCACATTTACCTTGACCTCACAGCTTTAGGATAAGGAAAGATTGCCTTCTTTTTTAGCCCCAGGAATACCATACTTGGCATTTATTTAGCACTTGCAGTCTTAATAGCTCTAGAACCACAAACCAAGAATCCTTGCAGCCCAACAGAGCAGCAGGTTCAGACACCTTTACTACAACCTGTCTTTCACCCCACTTTACTACAACCTGTCTTTCACCCCTTTCCTCATCTGACTGAATGAAAGCCAGCCCTGTGGGGCTCTTGCCTGCCAGGGTTAGAAATTTTCCATGAGAGTCCAGCAGGATACTCAGAGATATAGGCCAGTTGAAGAAAGAATGTTTCATGGAGATTGCAAAGAACAATTTTGATTTTGATCATATTCAAAGTACTGCTAAGGTTGAGGGCTGTGGCATGGAGAGACAGGATTTCCATTTGTTTGTGGTTTGTGTTTTTTTTTTTTTTCTTGGTTGGTTGGTCGGTTTTTGTTGTGTTTTGGTTTTGTTTGTTTGTTTTTGGTTTTGTTTGTGTTCTTGTTTGGGTTTTTTGTGTGGGGTTTTTTTGGGGGCTTTTTTTTTTGTTTAAATTTTATTTTCTTTTATTTGACCATCACATTTTGTAATCCTGTTGTCTGCTTTTAAACCTTAGGAAGATCTTGGTTCACCAAGTTTTTACCTTTTACCAGTTTCTTATGCAGAGTACTTGGTGAAAAAAAAAAAAACCACATAGAAAGGAGAAGCAGGAACCAGTAAGTGCAAAAGCCAAAGGCCAGACCCTATCAGGTTTTAAAATGGATCAGCTTCTCCCCTGTCTCTTGCTGCCCTCACTAATGCCTTGGGATTTTTATTTTATTATTTTGACTCAGCAAATTAACAGGAAAGTGGCTGAATATAAGACTAGCAAGGGAGATTTCTTAGTATCTGTTCTGTAAAGTGACAGTGCTTTATTTCCTTGACCACAGCACCAAGGTGGAAAGTGCCTTAGGGGCATCATAATCACTAAAGACAAATCACACCAGTGCAGAGTGAGTTTTGTTTACCAGAGGGTCTGTCAACGTCCATCCAGAGTTCTCCTGCTCACCTAGAACATGAAATCCTCATCAAACAGAGGAAAATGTGGGCATTGGTGTGTGCCTGGAGCTCTCACCTTCTCCATCGGGCTGGCATTACAGGAACAGCTCCGTTTCTTTCCACAGATGGCACATGGGTGTGGGATGCCTGGAAAAAACTCTGCCTCCAGACTGGAGGAGCCAGCTGCTGCTGAAGGGGTTTCTGAGAGGTTCATGGAGTGTTACCTCCTGCTCAAGCATTCTGTAGGTAAAGACCAGAGGAGGGGAATAAAGATAAAGGAAATTTTAAGGAGAGTTCTCTCTGGCAATACAAAGTGGGAGATAATGGTAGTAGTAGTAGTAATAATAATAATAATGACAACAATAACAATCACCTTTTAGAACAGCCATGAAGAATTTATCTAAAAAAATGGGTGCACATGAATATAGATTGTAAGATAGGGCTGTCATTCCATATTCCTAGTGACTAGACCTTGCACCCCATTTTCATTCCCAAGTATGCCTTTTTAGTTTTATACTTTTAACCATTGGTTAAGATTTATAACAGCTTAGAATACTGGAATCTCAAATCATGATGGGAACCCCTCTGATATTAACTCCATATGGATATTAACCTTCAATTATAATGCACTGTTTCACCCTACTGAACCATTATACTGAATTTTTAAAACAAAGACTACGACTGGAAAAAAAAGAAAGCTTTCTTTCTTTTCATATTAATTTTTCAGGTGTAAGACACCATTTTACAAAAGCAATGTGTATAAAAATAAAAAATTGTCCAGTCATCCTATGCATTATATAGTACTTAACTAAGAAGAATAGGCATTGACTATAGATTTAAAAACTCAGTAGATCCCTGAGAGCCACTATGTAATCTTACGAATGCAATTATGATTCAAAGCAAATGTTAAAATCAATGTCTTTATGACTCATCATCAGCAACACATCCCTCAGAAGAGAAAGCTGACGATGGAGTTAACTGATGGATGCCTTTCCTGTAATGCTGCTCAGGGCAAATAATTTTACAGCACATTCCAGAGTGCTGAATGACCCGGAGATGTGACAAACCCCTTTGTGAATCCCCTGGGAGCTGAACCAGAGAAAGGTGGAAATTACCAGCAAAAAATCTGACTTGCTGAAAAAATGGTTACATTTTTCTCAGCCTGATCCTCTATAGCCACCAAAATGAGGAGGGTGCTGCAGCAGCCCTCCCAGATTAAATCAGATGACAAAGAGCTGCACTGAGGAACCAGAATGTGTGAGTGCATCCTGCTTTTACCTACACGCAGATGCTGTACTCTGAAAATCTCTGGACTCAATCTAAAAATCTTAAAGGTGGACAGCAGCACAGCTTAATCCTTCAGGGCATTCCTTTAGCCTAGCAAGTTTTGACCCTTTTCAGCAGATCTACAGGAAGTTATACCTTGACTTCTTCCAAACGTAGCATGCACTCAGTAGTCTTGGTCACCTTTTTCAAACCATTTCTCTCCACAGCTGTGTCCTTTGGATCAGAGCACTGATGTAAGGGAGACCTTTACAGCCTTCCAGGGACCTTTAAAGATCAAGGAACAGGGGAGCAGAGGGCTTGCCTCCCTTTGGGCTGCTGCACTGGTGCAATGTGAGGAGTATTGAAGGGATACAGGGGTCCCTGGGGCTGGAGGTGGTGGGGTTTCTTAGCAGTCTGAGATTCACCCTTGCTCTGGTCTCTAGCTTTAAAGGCAAACCCTCCCTGCTTTTTATATTTAATGAGGAGGGGAAGACAGAGGTCCTGGGAAAGACCTTATCAGCATGTACTTTCTTAACACCTTGGCTTGAGAGTTGGGAATTTCTAAGTAGATGCAACTGCTGCCTCCCATTGATCTGAGAGAATAGACTATGGGTCAGAGTTGCTGTTTCCTCTGAAATAGGCATGCACTGGGTGTTTTCAGGAATGACATGGTGCTTGTCTGCTGTGCATCATCTGCACTGGATACTTAATGAACAAGTGAGAGAATGCCAGGATGGTTTCCTGGGGCTCATGGAGGGAGGCTGACTTACCTTCACAGATTTCAGGGGAATTTGCCTTGGACATCTGAGATGAAAACCTACCTGCCCCAGCAGATAAGTGAGGATTGCTATAAGCTTCTTTACACATAGGTGAAGACTGAGGTGAAGACTATTGGGAACTGTGCTTTGGAGGTCGTGAGGATGCTGCAGAACACAACAGGCAGGACAGGGGACAGGGGTGGCTCTGCCCACCTCCAAAGGTCACCTGGTGTGGGAGCCACCATAGTCAGAGGTAATTTATCCATTGGGATGATTGATGCTGCCTTGGGATAGGGGTGACTGGGAGGGTTTCTTAACAAGAGCACGGTTGGGTTTATTTTTAAAGGTTGCTGTAAACCCAACACGGCTGTGCTTACAGCAACCTTTGTTTCCCCATGCTTCCTTTCTGTCAAACACCTGATGGCAATGTGTAACAGTGTGAGGAGCAAGCTGAGCCTCCAAAAACAGACTTTGACACACACACACAGAGCCTTGAGAACCTTGTTTTGCAGTGGAGGCACCTTGGGAACACAGGCTGCATTTCTTGTTTGTTCTCAGCACATGCGCTGGTCTCTGCTTCTTGTTGGCTCCAGAGCAGCTCGCCAGGGGTCAGCTGGCAGTGGCTGATTGCAATCAGCAGGTGAGAAATGCAGTGTCTCAGCAATGGAATTGCCTCCAACACTGAGACACGTTCTGGGAAATGGGGGGCATCCAGAAAAAGAAAGGGAGAGGCCTTAAACCCAGATTTCTGTGAGAAGCAGTACTTGAGAAAGACATTGGTGCACAGGACAAGTCACGTTTGCTTTTACTGGAGTTATAATGGAATGATTAATAGGTGGGAATCTTTCAGCACTCACCTCTGGTGGCTTCTAGTGGCAGTGTAGTGTCACTTGATGCCTCATTGCCATGTTTTGGGGGGTTTTTTTGCAAAGCTGTAAGCATCCTTCTGAAGCTCAAGGGACAGTGAGCAGGTATAGAGAGCATCTTGCCCTTGGTCCAGCAGTTCAAACATGGCCCAGAGTCTTCGTGTCTTTGTGACCTTGATGGTCACCTCAGGCTGTGGGCAGTTTTCTGCTTTGCTATGTGCTTTGTTTGGGAATCTGGGATGCCAAGCACAATGTCTGGCACAAGTGTGTGGTCTGTGTCTTTGTAGCAGCAACTGCTTTCAGGTGATTTTGTCTGAGCTAAGGATATCTCTACCATCTTGTCAGTCAGAGCCCACAGCAGAGGAAACAGTGATTAAATCTGCAAGGAGAATTTGATGCTTTCTCATCTTCAGAAGATCCTTTGAGGTCAAGGTTGAGTCACAAAAGCTTGCCAGGCAGCAGTGTAGGCTTCTCTGTTGATAAATTCGAGAGGACTTCGTGGCTAGCAATATAGAATCTTGACAGGTGCTCAGTTATCCCAGCAGTAGGTGTGTTACAGGACACAGGAAGCTATGGATGACGGATACATGTTTGAACAGCTCCATGTTTTAACAGGCCTAAGAGCCTAAGATTTCTCTGAGGTAGACAAGTAGGCTGTTTAAGCAATGAGAAGATTTCAGGCCTGTGGGAAAAATAGACAGCACCATCTTACCCAAAAGAAATCCCACATTAGCTCTCATGTAGGGATTGCTGGTATAGTGAATATTGGTATTAGCATATGTGCTGAGCAGTTCCACATCAGTGATGCTGCATGCAGCTGCTGAAATGGAAAAGCACTGAACAGCCTGGGAACAATGGGGGAGATCCCTGGATTCTCATGCCAGCGGCATGTCCGCGTTTATTTGTCTGCAATGGTGCCGATGCTCTGGGATCATCAAGGGCAAATTCTGCCAGATAGAGATCAGTGCACGGGCAGAAAAAGTAATTAACATTTTATTATTGTCCCATTCATGTGCAATTAAAATAGAGTCGATTCCCCTTCAGATAAAGATGCATAAATAAGTAGAGGCTGGCTGGTGGTCCTAAAGCAGACAATAAACTGAAAGTCGAAAAAGATCACCTGTCAGTTCAGTCCCTCATACTGAGATGCTGCAGGAAAAGGAGACAAGCAGTGCAAATGGGAAATGGCACGCTCAACAGTGAGATAGCATGCAGACAGCTTTTTGTTGTTGTAGTTTCAAAACCCAGTTTTAATTGCTGTGGGTTTACAGGTTAATGAAACAATGCATTCTTTCCAAAGAAACAGCTGTTTGGTGGATCGTTTTAATCACAGCCTGGTGATACCCACCCATGGGAGTTCATCTGAGCTGCCAAGTAACTTTTTTAACAAAGAGTAAAGACAGTCCTCAGTCTGTAGCTGGAGAACTGAACAAGTGGAAACAATTGAGCAAATTGAAAGGCTTCTCCATCCCTCGCACGTGTATCTCTGAGCAGAAAATGCTGGAGAACACAGATCACTTTGTCACGGGAGGAGAGCACACACAGAGTCGCTGGTGCTGGCCATCAGCTGGTGCGAAATGGCACAGCACATCTGATGCCAACTGACTGTACCCCAGCACGCTGCCCATTCAGGAGTTTATTGAAGTGCTCCGCTTGGACAGGCTGCTTTGAGGCAGCCTCTGCTGCTGAAATTGTTGGAAGAATCTCTGGAATCAGGGCTCCTCGGGTCAGACTAATTATTGGTCACTTAGCCCGACATTAATTGTCGTAGTAACCATGTGGGATAAAAACACGCTTCTGCCTGTCTAGGATAAACAGTGCTAGTGACACTCCCTAAAAATCAGACAATGTGTTTGGTGAAAGCTTTTAGAGCCTTTCAAAAGCTGCAAAAGTGATCGAAGGTGGTAGGGTGGGTGCGTTGTTGTTCTCATTAGAGCATCATTGCCAATTTATTGCAGCAAGAAGCCAGCAAACGGGAAGCCTTGTCTGTGTAAAAAAAGCCCCACTGTGCTCCTTATGCAACATTTAAGATATTCAAGGGTTGGGCACATGAGGGGTTCTGTGGATTGGCCCTCACTGCAGCCTGGATCTCTGTTTGGAAGAGCAAAGGGAGGAAGAGCAGAGAGGACAACGAGGTGGCTGTGACAAGGATCTCAGCCCCTGGCTCCAGTGAGGGCACTGCAGCCACCAGCTTGGGACCTGGACTCTCCGAAAACAGACAGCACATGGGCACCCCGGGATTTAATCATGATGAAAACCCACTGATTCTCACCAGACTGTTAATTTCTATGCATGCAAAAGAATAACATCGATCTTAGGCATGTGCTTCCAGACACACATTTATTTGATAAGATGGATTGATTTTTTTTCCCATCTTCACTTCCTTATGGCCTGGCTCCTGCTGCCTTTGAATTATGTTGTTTCTGTAGCGTAAGATCAAACATCTCAGCAGCTCTTGAATAAGAAGAATCCTGCACTGCAACTGTCCATCCCCACACAGCCATCTGCCTCCTGTCCTTCTCATGGACAGGCTAATATGCTGGTGGAAGAAATCCTGTTTTCTGGGGAGCATTGGGGATTTGGCCATTTATTTACAACAAAATTTGTTGCATAACACACCCTGCACAGTAACAACAGGCAGCCCTCATTTTATTCCTTACTGTACAAACTAAGCAGGGACTGCAGGTCACAGTGGTGTGAGCAGCTCTGGACCTCTCAGCTCAATCCCTGCTGGCATCAGCTGATCCCAGGAGCATTAGAGGTGTCACTCCCAGGCTGGTGAGAGCAGCTGGAAGACTTGGAGCTATCACCAGCACCTCTAGGGCTGGATTTGGCTGCAGTCCAGCATCTGCACGGTGAGGCCTGGGGAACTCACTGGGAGCTCTGCACACTACTGTAAAATAGAGGCAAAGGATTAGGAAAGCCCTGCGATGCTCCAAAGAGCTGTGTGTGCTACACAGGACTCTTTGCTCCAGCTAGAGGGGCTGCAGGATTTATATGAGCAGGAGTAACTATTACAATTCTAAAAAGAAACTAAAATTTGGAAGTTTAGTGAGGTGGTGTACATTTGCCCTACCTTGAGATAGACTTTGAGGTGTCTTGAGATGGACCTAAATCCTCTTTCCTCTTTGCTTTCTGAACTATAGCACCCCATATCCATGGGCAGAAGGAAACTGAAGAGAATGGAAGAGCAGTGTCCTGATGAGCTGAGGACCCCCTGCCTCTGTCTCTGCTGTTCTGAGCTCAGCTGAATCTGCCTGGTGAAACCTGCCCATTTCTCAGGGACAGTGACACATGGCAGCTGCTGCCCTGCAGAGCCACCCAGGGAAAGGGAAATCCCAATACATTCAAGGCCTTCCCACCAGCACACTTTAAAAGAGTGAAGCAGTGCAGGGAACTGCTCTGGGGTTCAGCACGGCTCTCACAGCATCTCATTTCCCAGCAGTGCAGCTGGGGGCTGATGGGGAGGGATGGGCCACCTGCACCTTTGCAAAAGGCAAGGGTGAGAGGGCACCTGTGTGAGAGAGTGCAAATGCTTTACCAACACTGCAGTCCTGCACCGGGTTTCAGAGTGCTGCTGGCACTGGGAAGCGTGCTGATCATCAAAACCTGGAAAGGAGCTTCTGATGCAGCATCTGCTGCTATCCAGCCTGCCCCTGGTTTTCAGAGGAAAGAAATTGCCTGTCTGGCTACAAAAGCATCTCCTGCTTGGGAACATGCTGGAGAGCTCTGATACAGCCACCACCTCCCAGGGGAGGCTGGGATCCCGGGCACTTCAACAAATTCAGGCTGAAATGTTTTTCGGTGTTTGAAGTTTTGCTGGTCACTCCTTTTCCTTTGTGGCCGTAGATCAGAGACTGTGAGAGAGAGAGAGAGCAGAGAAAGCAGATGGTTTGTCTAAACAAAGGTCAGATTCGCTGCTCAGGAGGCAGCAGACCAGTGTTGTTCTGCAATGAGCCGTGTAACGCTGTCAGGTCACACAGCCAGAGAGTCCCCTGGGGAAGGTGAAAGCATTACCCCACTGATACCATTGCTATCTTTTATGAAAGCCTGCACAAACACACACAAATTGTGCAATTAGCTCATACTCAGACCGCTAGTACCTTCTGAGTGACTCAGATAAGATCAGGCAGTGAAAGCAGCAGAACCTCCTGCTTATAACTTCCTAGGGTGCAAAACCATGCCCCAAACAAGAAAACCTTGTTTTCAGCCATGTACCTGAGCCTGTTGCCAAACGAAGTCAGCAAACATGCACAAGAGAGAGACGTGCAGGTAACTAGCAGTGATTATTCCAGCAGCTGGACCTACGAGGGCAAAGGAAAGCTAAAATTCATTCTTTGCATGGCATCAAAGACAGAGCTAAAACAAAATGTGAGCAAGCTGCATAATCAGGTTACTAAAAGTTGTCTTTTACTTTTCATTCCTCAAGAAAGAAGCATTGTTTTCTATCTAACAATGGCTATAGCCAAAATGTAAAGCTCTCAGGGGAATAAGTGAAATTCCATACCCTTTTCAGTAGAGCAGACGTCACTAATTACCTTCTTACCTTGTAGAATGTCAAATTAGTTGGAAAAAATAGATCAAGCTACTCTTAAGCACAGTGATTAAAGTGATCAAAAGCTCATAACAACACAAGAGAGTGCAGCATGGTTGTAGTTGTGCTCTAACACCTGCACTTCATGATGGAAGATAACAGGAGGCCAGGAGAAATGTAAACATGAGCATTTTGCAAATGCTCACATTGACTATCACAAATCATCCCAAATGTGGACTTTGGGATTTAATCTCAAGTTTCAATCTCAAACTGTGTTTTCCAAAACAAGGCAAGGCTTGTGGAAAGAGGTAATATCCTCTCTTCTGACCTTCAGTTATCCTGGCTACAAAACTCTGTTATGCTATTATTCTAGAGGCTCATTAATATTATTGTAGAATTTTAAGGAGGTTGGGATATTCTGAAACATAAAAGGTTGTCCAGATTTGGAAGACCCAGGCCACCTTCTGTGTCAGCATTCAAACCAACCTTCAGATTTTCTTCTGCGCAGTGATCCCCCTCTCTAGCAGGAGCAGAAGGATGGATCTCATTACTTCACTATGGTTAATATTTTTCTTGTCAGTGCTGCTGTGTGGACTAAGTGCTGAGTGTCTCTTCACATTTGGAACCACCCCATGCAAAAGTCAAAGCCTGGACTATTCCTAGGTGTCTTTAAGAAGCAGAAGTGTCTAAGCCAGCAGACTAAATTTCTTGCATAGTCCATGGTGAAACACAGGTATCAAAGGAGGGGAATTTATTAAAACTCCCAGCTCCCTTCCTGGCCCTCAAGGCAGCACACCTTCCTAATGCAGACCATGCTCCTACCATGCCTCCAGTGATACAGCAAGAATTAGGTGCAATAGACCCAGACCTAAGTAACTTATCCAGTGTCATCCTGGGAGCCTGTGGTAGATCAAAATTTAAAATCATGGTTCCCTAGCTCCTAAAGTATTCCATTGTAATCTAATTATTTTGTTGTTTTGACTGTTTTCTCAGCAAGGTGGCAGATAAGTTCCTCTTGGACATTTAGGTTTGTCCAAGCCAAGAATCTGCAAGAATCAGGTGAAAACTGTGAGAAATGGCAGTGACAGTGTCCATAAGGGTCCTCTTGTATAGCCCATGGAGATGAGAGAGCCTGTGTGAAGTGCAATAGAATTGGAGTCAAACCTGTGAACCCCATATGAAATATAATTGGCTGTTTTCATAACGAAATCCCCCCAGATGAATAATACTTTTTGTCATGAGGTCATTGTCTAAGCAATAGCAAATAGATACTCATCAATGGCTGTAAGCCAGAATCCTCCAAACACTGTTGCATTTGTTTACAGCAGGACTAAATTTGAGCCAGTATATCTAACAGGATGTTTGATAATCAGGGTTAGGCTGCTTTGAGGGATCCAGAAGGATTGCTTCTGCTCTTGGCCTTGCATTTCTTCAGCAGATGATGGGGACAATTCTATGAAGCTTTCACAGACATTACTGGAAATTCTGGAGAAGATAGGATTAAGACTTATGAAATATATAAAAGTAGTTGGCATCCTCATAAAGTGTTGCAAGGTAGAAACTCATTTTCTCCTTGAAACTGAGCAAAATTCAACCCCAAGGTGCAGGGACATTACATTTTGCACAGAAAGGGAGAGCTGCAAAGAAATCAGGAATGAGAAATTTTGAAATCAGTTTGCTAACCAAAAGAACTGTTCTGCTAATTTGCATTTTCTGTCCTGCAAAATGTAATTTGGGAAGAAACCCCCCTCCCTCCCCACAGTCCTTTATTTCTTGTCTAGAAATTATTTTTTAATGAAAGGTAGGCAATGTTCCTGTCATACCTCTGCTCATTAGCAAATCATCTGGAATCACTCCTGCTGCTCCCAAACATCTCCATCTTTAGGAAGCAGGAAGCAGTGTCAGTGGAGCTCACTGCAGAGTGCCCTGGGAGCTTCTGGCTCTCCCTGAGACAGAGAGGGAGAGGAGCTGCCCAAAAACTGCTGAGGCTGTGGGGCTCCACCACGGTCAATATTTCAGGTGCAGAGGAGAAGATGGAGGAGGGAAATTTTTATCAGCAGTGTATTCTCTATCAAATGTGCAGCTGGGCAAACGTCTCAGATTTAAGAGAATTCAGCCTTTTCCTTGACCACTGGTGCAAGCACGGACACGTGTAGGCATCTGACTAAAGACATCCACGTTTTCAGTGTTTACAGCAGAGCATCTCCACTGCTGCTAATGAGAAAGGGAGGGCAGTATTATTTTTCCTGTATGTGCAGCTAACAATTCCTGGAACCTCAGCTCTCCTCCCACTTCCCTTTTACCCTTTCCTGGCTCCTTTCCTCTGGGATTTGACAACACCAACCTGAGGCTCTGGGTTACCCCTAACAATGCTTCTCCCCTGTTCTTTTCGGACCTTGCAAAGGACTTAAAAAGTGAGATTTGTGGGTTGCTTTTGCATATAAAAGCCATGGGGAAAACAGAGATTGCACAGATCTCCTGGGGTTTCAGCTCTGGGCAGATCTGTGGTGCTCAGAGCAGTGGTGTGCAGCACTCCTGCAGAGCCCATGCTATCCCAGGACACCCACTGTGCTGCTGGGTACCACCTCCTTTCTGGATTTCTGCCACTTTCCTTAGGGCCTGGACTCAGTGCTCAAAATCTTGAGCTAATTGTGACCCTAGTTTAATCCTTGCAGCAGTCACCCTGCTGGCACAGCCTTGTGCCTGTGGCAAAAGTAGGGAAGAGCCTGATCCCACAGGAGACCCAGGAGATACCTGAGGGGATACATCTGTACTTAAGAGGCTCATTACTTAACACCTCTTCCAGGCATTAAAGTCTCAGCGTGCACTGAATGGCTTCAAGAAAGATAAACACAAATTCTGGATGCAGCACTAGGAATGGAAATGATGGTTAAGGGAAATAGTGAGTGCCACGAGCTTTCTTGCTGTCTCCGTGTGTGCAGCTGGATTGAACGCTGGACCTGCTTTTATGCTTCAGTTCTACATCCCTTCTGCAGGGCAGAAAGAGGCAGCACAGGAGTAAGAATGGCAGGATGCAGCTTTGCTCGGGTAGTTCTACAGCCAGGGAAGGATTTGGCTTTGCTTGGGTACCTCCCACAGCCCTGGTCTGTGTTAGGGGGAAGTTTTTCTTCTGCCTGACCACGAAGCAGGGAGATGTCTGTTTTCCCTGTCACACAGGGATTTTATGGCTGATCCCTAAAGGCAACCAATTCACCTGATTTTTTGTCTCATGCTCTGACCCTAGGATTATCCTTCCTGAACATTTTCTGCATGCAAGGAGGGCTGGAAACACAGCCCAGTTTGAGACCATAATAATGTAGACCAAAGCCTTTTCATCACTGCTCACCATGGCAGATAGACCACAGGATGTGGGCCACTGCCTCATGCTGGGCCAGACCTGTCATGTAGCTAGATTGAAGCCAACTCCCTGCACTAGGGCTATCACTGTGCCACCTACAAGGATTCCTTTGGGTAAGTGTCCTGATGCAGTGTGCAGCCTGGCTGGAGATTGTGTCCCCTGGCTTCACAGGTCACCAGTGACCTGCAAGTCACAGCCTGGCATGCCCAGCAGCAGACCACTAGACACTGAGCAGGGCATCTGCTTGGGAAGTGATTCACTCCCAGACTTCTTGTGTGATTTGCCACTGTGGAAAACCATGATGTGATATTTCTTAAAATAAGGACTTTAGAAAATATTTTAAAGTTCTGTTTGAAACATTTTATTGTGTTCAGGTAGTGGTGTGTTGTCTTTCTTTCTCTGACCAAGCTCAGAAGCTAGGAAAAACCTATTTTCAGTGTTTAAATGTGATGCTGCCTGTTTAATACCATAGTAGTGTTGGCTGGAAAGCCCTACAATGGCAAAAGGCTTTTAACCATAGCTACAAGGAAAGTTCTGGTAGAGGAAAGCAACAGTAAAAGTGGTGCAGCCATAAAAACTCTGTTTCACCATGCATGCACACAGTTCTGTCCCCAACAGGGGACTGTGTTAAGTATTCATGTTTATAAAGTTCTGTCCACTACAATGAGGGCTCTTGGTCACAATGAAATATAGGCAGCTGCACCCACATGGATTCTTAGATGATTCCCCTGATCCTCCTTGCCCCTACAGCAGCCTTTTCTCCCCCCTACAATCCCCCATCCACAGAAGCAGTGGCAGCAGCCAGTGCAGTGCTATGGTCCCAGGGAAATTGCACTGGTCTCCCACCACTCAGGATACAGCCTTTAGGACCTTGCACTGAGAAATGGGCAAAAGAAGGCAGAACAGCAGGATTTTCCCAGCTGTCTTTGGCTTGGTTGCATTTTTCTCAGCTCATTTTCACTCTCTGGCTCAGAGGAGTTGTTACCCACCTTGCTAGGCAGGGTGTTTCAGGTCTGTAGGTTCAGTTTTGGTGTGCAGTGATGGCAGCTATTTGCTCAATTTCCCATTGCTCAGGGCCAGTGTGGGATAAAGCAGCACCTTCTCCTTCCCACTGATCCCTGCTGGAACCACACCAGCCCTACCTGCATCAGCTCCACTTTCCTTTTTATTTAAAGTACAAATTAGCAGCCAGGAAAACACCTGAGTGTCAACCCCTGGCAGTCCTCAATTTCACAGTGAGGGGCAGTGGAACACTGAGGAATGGAAAGAAGAGCTGGAAAATAAACCAAACAAAATAACAAACAATACAAGATATGTCCTAACTCCCTTAAATTGTAAGATTACTTAGGTCCCCATAGCTTCATAGTCCTATGGTTGTGACAAGAGGTATATATATACATGTAGACATAAATATATATATACATAAATATAAATANGATTCAGCATTATGGAAATTTCTGCAAGAAGGTTTTGTTGGGGTAAATTTAATCCCCATCTCCCACATGCCTCCCCAGTGCTCAAACTGCAAGAATATACTTGTTCCCTAATTACAAAAGAGCACCAAGGATCTGTTAGTATTTCTGCCAGTGGGATTGATGAGTGTTAGCATAATCAGAGAAACTCTTGACTGCAGAATTTCAAGTGTCCAGATCAGCTCTGGAGTTTGGAGAGCAAAAAAATGAGGACCAAAAAGACTGGTGAAAAAACAAAGTGGTAGGTCAGAGTGCTTGTTGCCAAGCTAAGTGGCATTTTTTAATTCTCTATCCAAATCAGATACTCCAGGAAAGGTAGTCCAGATTAAATTTATGACATTCTGAATGCCTTGCACCTGTTCTTAACAGGGTGAAATTTTCCATTGCCCTCTAGAGAGGCCTTAGTTAAGGTCTCAGACTGGGTTGTGCAACCTTTGCTGGCACTGCTGCCCTCGCTTCAGGAGCCTCTTTGCAAAAGCCAGTCCTTGTACTCCCTGATCCACTTTTGTGTATATTTGCACCTTTGATGTAGAGGTCCCCTTTGTAGAACCTCCCAACCAGGGATCTCCAAGACCCATATAAATATTAGCTATGAAACGCTAATGTAAGCCTGTGAAGTGGTTCATGACTTCTTTTTGTCCTACAAGAAGGAGAGTAAACAGAGGTGCCAAGCTGGTAAGTGCTTTGCCCAGGGTTAGAAATGTAGGTGGAGCACAACTGGAACGAAGGGTATCCGTGGAAATGTAGGGTCCTGTGCTCAAATCCTTGCCGTTTACTGACAGAGCTGCAATTTTGAGACTGCACTGAGAGTTGGTCAAACCTCACAATTCTCTTTGAGTATGTGTGATTAAAGGAAACGTGAGTTTGCTGCCCGGCTGACTCTGCCCTGCCAGCAGCGGGAGAAGCTTTACCAGGATGGTACCAGGATGGGCAGTGCAGGGGAAGGGGATGCCCAGGACTGCCTGGTGGGTGTCAGGGTGGGTGGCTCTGTAACCTCAGTTACCTGTGGGCTTTTTACCTCTCACCCCTCATTGTCACCTTGATGGCCGGATTCCGGTGCTTTTGTGTGGAAAACAAGGGCTGAAGGTGCCCCCCAGCAGGCAGCTCGCCACCGCTATCGGACGATCTCCCTCGGCAGCCACCACCACCTCCGTGCAGCCTTCACCTGGCTCCCCCATCGCCGCTGATAGCATCGCCACCGTGACCTTGAAATCCTTCTCACAAGTGCCACCCTGTCTCTTAGCAGTGGGAAATCAGATTGCCCTTCCCTCGGCACGACTCCCTGCATTTTCATTTCTGAAGAAAGAGCCAGGGAGGGGATGGAGCTTTTCCCTGTGCAGCAGTGACTCTATTTTCAGCTGTAGCCCAACAGATTGCTTCGCTCCTCTGCCTTATCATCCAATACCACCTTAATGCATGCAGCTACGCAAGGTTACTATTAGTGACTGATATCACTGGCGCTGCAGACTGGAGGTTTTAACCCTAGATGAACCAAAATCTCTATACCACATCCTTGGCTTTCCCTGGATTTTCAGTTATTATTGAGCACTTTTTTTTTTTTTTTTTTTTCAAACCAGAAAATACAGTAAGTTTGTTATTTCAGAGGACAACAAAGAGAAAAGTCAGCCATTCTCGAGGACCATATCAATCAGTGGTTTACCTTGCATGGAGTGACTGACAGCTCTGGCCCTCTGGCATTGTAATTTATTTTCCAGGCTCAAACCTTTGCAAGTATCACATGTCATGCTTTTAAAAATGTATATATAGAACCAGCTAGATAGTTATATTTAGTGCAACTGTAGGTATGGAGGCATTTCTTTTTTTAGCTTCTGTTGGTGCAAATATAGAGATAGGAAAGAATCGAACAACCTCTCCTCACCTCTCTCCTGTGAAAGCATCCCTTCCATCTGGCTATGTGCCCAGAGGAGGCTGCAAATCTGCTGTTGGGGAAGGGCTGTGGAAAGAGCTGGTCGAGGAATGGTGAGTTTACAAGACATCCCCAATTTTCACCGAAAGGTGCAAAAAAATCTCATTCCACCATGGAATAAAAATGCAGAATGGTGCAGAATAGAAATAACAATTTCTCCCCGAGCCCTGCAAGGTTGAAAGAATTTATTTTGACCACTTAAAACCTACCTTGAGGCTATGCAGGTCACAGGAGGGGCAGCAGTTGGTAAGTGGGAAACCCCAAAGAGCAGAACACCCCTTAGTTAAGCACCTGATGCAAGAGGAGCATCCTGACTTGTATCAGCAGTAGTGTGGCCAGCAGGACTAGAGAATGGATTGTCCCCTGTACTTGGCCACACCACAAATCCTGTGTCCAGTTCTGGGCCCCTCAGTTCAAGAAGGACATTGAAGTGCTGGAGCACATCCAGAGAAGGGCAAAAGAGTTGGGGAAGGGTCTGGATCACAAGTCCTACAAGGATTGGATGAGGGAGCTGAAGTGGTTTAACCTGGAGGAAACCTAATTGCCCTCTACAAGTCCGTAACAGGCAGGGTGTAGCCAGGTGTGTATCTGTCTTCTCTCCCAAGTAACAAATGAGGGGATGAGAGGAAATGACCTCAGGTTGCTCCAGGGGAAGTTTAGACTGGATAGCAAGAAAATTTCTTCATGGAAAGGGTTTTCAAGCATTGGAACAGGCTGCCCAGGGTCTGCCAGGTTGAGTCACCATCCCCAGAGGAATTTAAAAGACCTGTGGAGGTGGCACTGAGGGACATGGTTTAGGGGTGGACTTTACAGTGTTGGGTTAATAGTTGGACTCAAAGGTCTTAGAAGAATTTTTTAAGACTTCTAAGAAATTATTCTATTCTATTCTATTCTATTCTATTCTATTCTATTCTATTCTATTCTATTCTATTCTATTCTATTCTATTCTATTCTATTCTATTCTATTCTATTCTATTTCAGGATCCTCCAAATGCACCCTTCTTAGCAGATTGGCCTTGGTCCAGGAATGGGAAGTGCTACCAGCTATGCGAGGCTCTCAAGGCTCCCAGCCCTTCCTTGATGACTGCCCTTGTAAATGGGGCATACTGGAAAACTGGACAGCACCAGAGCATAGGTGAAGAAACTAGGAACTGAAGAGTGTGTTTGGGACCATTGATGTCCTGTCTATATCCCTGCAGAGTATGTCTAACCACACAAATGCACATTTTCCAAGAACAAGTTGTTCCAGGCAGTCCTGGATTTCAGACTGGGCATCAGAGAGGCCCTTGGCAGGGAGCTGGTGGCTGCAGGAATAAGCAGCACAGCAGGGGAGGGGGGCACAGCATCCAGGCATCCCTGGTGGTGTGGGGTCCCTTGCTAGATCCCAGCTGTTCCTGGCAGCTGAATCCCATGGCCTGACAGCAACTGTAACCTCTAAAGGCATGAAAAACAGACAAGTTTAACAGGTACATGGACTTCTTGTCAGATCTGAACAGAAACCTCTCCTCTGGCCTGAGCAAGGCTTTGTGTGTCCCAATATATCTGTTTTCTCAGGCTGTTATCAGCTGGTCTGATAAAAGGTGTTACTCCTCCCTGCATTTCTCACTTTGCTTTTACAGTAGCCCAGGAAGGGTACCTGTGCCTGTATATATGCACCATTGCCCGTTGTTGTAAGTGCACCATAAAAGCAAACACTTGTATTTTTTAAATGCTGTTGTCCTTTTATATTTCAGCTTTCCATTTCTGGTCTGTTTGGTGTCTCCTGGTCTGTCCACACATGGGCACTCTTATTTGTACATGCACAAATCCATTGGCATGCACCTTTTCCTATGAAAATAAGCTTGTTCCTTGGGCAGTTGTAAATCACAGACTGGTGACACCTTCTAATCTTATTTTAGGAGCTGGTGGTAGGTTTTTCACACATTGACCACAAACCTACATGCACAGAAAAAATATCTTTGCTCTTAAACTCTCAAGCCTTGTTTTCCACACTTCCCAGCAAGAGAGAAAGATAACGAACACTCAGACCTAAGAATGTATTTTATGATCATCGAGAAAGCAATAAAATTTTCTGCTGTGAAGCCGAGATACATAATCCATGTGTATCTGCCTGAGGCTGGTCCGAGCAGAGCTCCCACAAGGCTGAGATGTGATGGACACAAGGTGATGGATGCAGTGTCACAGGCTGTTTGGAGGTGGCAGCATTCATATCCTGGGTATTGTTAAGGGCTTGGAAGTTATTACATCCCCTGCTCCGTGGGGGAGAGAGATAAGGAGCACTTTCAGCAAGGTCTAAACACATGGGGTGGTGATAAATGCAAATCCCTCAAGCTCTGCACAACGGGGCTAATGGGTCTTCAGCTTCAGCAGAAAGAGAGTCACAGTCTGGCTGACCTCGCCCAGGAGTACAAAAGACAAAAAGATGAGAAACTGTAGGGAGCAGCAGCTGTGACTGAAAGAGGGAGAAGTGTTTGGGTTCCAGGATCTCAGAGACATGGCCCCAGAGTCCATGGGGGAGACAGGCCTGATGGCAATTTGGCCAAAAGCATGCAAGGGGCAGGGTGCACATTTGTCTTGGTTGAAATCAAGGTTTTTTTGGGGGGATTTGTTGAAGCCACCAGCTGACCACCAGCACTCACCCTGCTTTGGGATTCTCCAAGACAGAAGTCAGCCCTGGAATGTGCATTGTGCCTGCCCCTGCATTGGGGCAGTCTCTCCCTGGGGCTGTGATTGCTGAGGCCACTGCTAGCAAACCTGCCGAGGTCACTGGGACAAGGGAGGAAGGCTCTTGGGACACAGGGAGACACTGAGAGTGCAGGAACTGACAGCCCTGGGTTCAGCCCTGCTGGGATCCCTCTTTGCTGAGGTCTGAATGCCTGCAGTGTGCTGGTTAAAGAAACACATCTTCCCCTTGCCATTCTTCAACCTTGAGTGATGCATAATCACCAATATTTGCTGGAGCTGCTTGTTAATGATGTTTACTGGAAGGAATTTCCCACTGTGTCTTCCCAAAAGACTGTCCCACAGTACACAGCACAGCTCTAAACTGCCAGGAAGTTAAGGCAAAAATATCACCTTTCCCAGGGTGCTAAATGACTGGCATGGGCTTGCATACTTAGTGTTCTCTGCTCCCCTCTCTGCACATCAATACCAGTCGGGTTTCTTTATCACGGATGATGGGGGATGGAGATGAGCGATCCTGCTCATACCTCAGCTTTGGCATTTTGATTCCCAAACAGCCCATTTGCTAGTAGCATAAAAATAATGTAAAAACAAATAGATCAAATAAATGTAGCTTGAAGACATCTCTATTACAACCCTGCTCTGTATTCTATAAGCAAAATATGTACTGTGCATACAAACACCGGGGGAATGAAGGGATGCAGGTATTAACACTGACACATCAAGTGGTTCCTTCATGAGACCATATTATCTGTACAATCACCTACAAGTATTTACATTTCATGAACGAGGTTTTCCAAACATCACGCCCAGCTGCACTGCCTCGTGCTGTTCTTGGATGAAGTTCAGGCAAAGAATGAGGCCAAATCAATGCCTTCAGAGGGTGTTTTCACAAAAGACCTGGCTGCAGGGGGAAGAGGAGGGTGCTGGTGACCTTGAGTTAGGGTGACTGTGACAGGGCTGGAGGTAAATATCATGTTTGTGGAAGACATCATTCAATAGCCAAGACAGGAAAGTCCACTGGAAGAAAAATGGTGAGAAAATCTCTAGTCAGGTTCAGCCTTGATCTTGGCTACAAGTTCTAGTGTGGTTTTCTCTCAGATTTTGGCACTGGTTCTTTTGAGCACAGTTTAGCATAGGTAGGCCTTGCAAACTGTTTCCTGGGACTCCTCAGTGGGGCATTTGTGGAGAATTTGCCACTCACAGGGTGCAGTTGGTGACTGAACTCACCTGGCATTTTTACAGCCTTTGCTGGATGGAAAACAGGTTAATGAGGAAGGTTTATAAAAATCACCTGTTCTGCAAACAGCCTCTCTGCAGACTGAGTGAGTGACACAACACAGCTGGCAGTCCAGAAAGTTTGAAAAACTCCATAATCAATTAATGGATTTTTTCAATATCGATCCTCTCCTAAATCCTGACCACTAGTTCAGACAGGGCACTTTATGACACTAATAAAACAAGCTGTGATGTTAAATACCCCACTTCAGTTCAGCAGGTTGCCTGCAAGTACCAGTCTGACTTCAGTCCTACGTCATGTCCTGACTCCAGCACAAGTCATCAATTTTATTTACTTAAATTCCCTTTGCAGGTCCAATGAGACACGTGCTTCCTCTCTGCTGCTTCTCCTAAGCTACTGTGATTACATTTACTGTTACAAAGTGCCTGTTTCATTGAGTATAATTTACAGGATAAACAAAAAAATCACACACACCTTTTTAAAAGTGGAGCATTTTGGACCAAAAAGTCTTAATACTGTAAGAATTACTAAATTATGCCCCTCCTGCACAAAGCAGGAATCCATGTTTTGTGCAAGGACAACTTATATGAAACTGTGTGAAAATGTGGCCTGTATTTCTAATAAACTTTTGTGGTTTTTAATTACATGTCAACAAGCAAAGCAGGAGGTGGCTAAGACATCCACACAGGATGTGGGAGATGAGGGTTAAACTTCCACTCAGCCCAAGGGGAATGTGATCTATTGCTCTTGCCTTTTACTAGGAGAGTCTCTATATCCTCTGTCTTCCAGCTGCCCTGGGATGTGGGTGCTCCCAGCCAGCTGTTGCAAAACATTTTACTATTTCTTGGCAGTGGGAAAAGAAAACAAGGGAGTACCCATGTGAGGCGGGAGAGGCACACAGTTATGCTTGGTAAATAGATATGCAGAGTCCAATCTGAGAAACAAATGAATTTAGCATTCAGCTGTAGGTCCCTCCAAGCACACACCAACTGCTGCAGTAATTGTGCTGCAGGCAAGGGAGCAGGACCGTGGAGAAGGATTTTCTCTCCAACTGAAAAACTTCCTGTGGCACCTCTGAAGGTCACTTTTCCAATGCTTCATCTCCACTGGTGGATATGACCACTGGTCAGGGGGATATAGCTGCTGCCTGAGGGTAGTAGAAGGGTTCAGGAGAAGGAGAGACCTAAGTCCATCACACTTAGGACACACACTTAAGAGTAACTCTACCCATACAATTCTTCCTCTGTAAGTAAAGGATCCATAGATAAACTCCAGTCTATTGTAGGAAATGTTCCTGCTGGAGTCAGTTGTTTGTACTTCCATGATAGGTGCCCCAAAGTATTTCTCAATTATCAACAAACCTAAGCCAAGGTGAATGGGTCAAGTTATCTCACAAGGGGCACTTCTGTTTTAAAAACTCTGAGTTAAACAAGACTACCATGTACTAAGTTAGAAGTGCTTCCCATTTGCAGGGTGAGAATTTGCAGTAGCTCAGGTGAAGAGCTGAGCCATGGGCGAGTTTATTAGCTGGCACTGCAGGGTCTGATCCAGACCCCATTCATGCATTTGGAAATTCTTCCTTGCCTTCCACAGGCACAGAAGGAACCAAGAGGAAGGGAATTAACCTTGTGTCAGTTGGTGCCAATAGCTCTCTTGAAAATCTCCAAAAAAAAAGCTCTGCTACCAAGACAGATAATAAAGAGGATGAAAGCTCACTCATTTAACATTCCTATGGGTTCTTTACTCACCTTAGACCTGTGTGCCCTCCTGATCTGTCTCTTGGACCATTGTTTTCTATTTTGATTCTCAAGCTTCTCATGGCACAGTGAGAAGAACCTCTCTATAGATGTGCTGCTCCCACCATCCTCCTGGTGCATCCTCCCACCATCCTGTGGGCCACAACTTCTGGAGCAAGGCCTGGCAGGGTGAATTTTACCCATGGTTCTTGGAGAACCACTACATTTAGTCTGCAATTCATGCCTCCTTCACACAGCCAGAGTGCAGGAAGGGGTCTGGGCAGAAATTGAAATCAGCCTCCTGGGTGCAAACAGGAAAAGTCAGCACACTGCCACTGACACCCTTGGGATGTAGGCACCTATACAGAAAACGGATGTCTTAATCACTTAGCAGAGTCTGTCCACAGTGTTTATGGAAAACTGATACCTATGAGCATTTATGGAATTGCATGAATGGGGAAAATGTTTGATCCATGGCAGTGCAGGCAGCCACCATGTGGGACCCAGGCAGTCAATCTCCTCTATCACAGTAACAGGATTTTGTAGTAGTCTTGTCATCTCCACCTCTGCAAGTGTTCACCTATGGCTTGGCCCTTGGTGAGCCACAGGAACATATTCAGTCCTTGGCTCAGTGCTGTAAAGTGAAGAGGGGGAATGATTGTATGTGGGGAAACAGTGTCCTGAAAGGAGGAATTGGGGGAACCCCACACCCCTGGCTTTCTCTGGAAGAGCTGGAAAATAGCTCTCTCCCAAGCCCTGGGGCAGGTGGATTAGGGAGAGAAGAGGTCTGAGAGCACTGACTGTTCTGGGGCCACTGAGGATGGAGGGCTGAACTCTGACCTGGCATCTCTGGTAGTGATGCTAATGAAAACATTATGCACTGTGAAGCCAGACCTTGGCAGGCTCTTTACATCTACCTGTATAACAATATGGGAGCAAAAAAAATCTCACAATTGCTTCCTTAAACAAAGATTTGCAGTCAGACTGCGTGCAGGTCAGTTGAAGGCAGATGGAGGCTTCCCAAAGGACTTCAAAGATAAGATAACAAGCACACACACAAAAAATGCAGTCTGCCTTGAATTCCTCTGGAGGGTCACTAAGGCACTGCAAAGCCAGCTCTGGGTTGAAAGCTCTGGTTTGCTTGTGGACCTTCCAGTAAAATATGGTCTTTTCTCTGCAAACCTCAGTACTTAGAAGGGGAGAGAGATGTGGAACAGTCTTGTCTCTGGAGCAGGGGTGCAGCCAGGCTCTCTGTTTATTGGCTGTGATCAGCTGTGCCTGGGGACCACAGGGCTTGACCTGCCCCGTATTGCAACACAGAAATATGAGAGCGGTGCACAGGGCTGGACCAAAGCTCCTGGATCAACCTGACAGCTCATTCCTGAAAGCAGCCAGTGTGGATGGGGAGGGAAGGAGTAAGAGGAACACGGTGAGGAGATGATCCATCTCACTGCCACCCTCTCAGCATCTCAACAAATGGGAGACTTGAGGGAGCTGGAGCTTGCAGCCAAACCTCTGGGGAATGCAGCAGTGGTTAGTTCAGCTTCCCAACTCTGGTTAAACCCTGTTGGAACCTGTTTATACTGGGGGCCTCCACATCAACATGTGGCAGTGAGTTCCCCTGTTCAATTATGTACGCTATGGAAAGGCATTCCTTCGTGTTTATTTTGAATTGGCTGCCTGCTAATTTCAAAGGAGTTCCCATTCTGTCCCATCTAATTTGGAGGATGTGTGCCCAGTGGCTAGACCATAAGAATGGATCTCTGAATTAATTCTATTTTCATCTCTGTCATTCTTCTAGAAGAACAGGTATTATTATTCATTGGGGTGAGTTTCACCTTCAGTCAGCTCAATTAAAATTACCCCAAGCAAATAGTGATCTGGAATTTGGACGAGACTAATGTTCTCTGTACACCTGCAGAGAACAGGTATAAACTAAACCAGGCAATAAAGGTAAACATTCTGTTTTAAATTTCCAATGCCTGGATCGATTTGTGCAATTGAAACTGCTGCCAACGTGTTACAAAATAACTTGTCATACAGAAGCAGACTCTATTATATAGCAGAATGTCCGTAATTACAGAAAGGTGAGAGCTCACATGCAGGGCAAAAATGTGTAATTTCTAAAAATAGCAATTTGCATACTGACCTAAGGACTGACTATCTATCTACCTATTGTAATTGTCCTATTTATATTGATGTGTCTTCATGTCACTTGTCATTTGCCAGTGAAATGGCACAAAAATCTTGAAAAACCTCAGCTAGATGAAAGAGTATTTAACAACCTGTGTTAGCAGCTGAGAAGGGTTCACAGATATAGAGGTGCTGGTTATATCTCAAAATGAGAAGTGATAAGTGTCTGCATTAATTATAGTTTTGGGCACATGCTAGTACCAAAGCCCAGCCTTAATGGGATTTTCTTCCTTCTTTCAGAGGCAAAAAGCCACAGGGAAAGTCAGGAAGCCTTTCTGCAAGAGGTCGTTTGCATCCAGGACGTGTACAAATCTCTTTACATTTATTTAAAAACTAAGGCAATTAAAACACCCCAGGCCTCTCCTGTTAACTCAGAAACATCATTATGAAGATGCTTATGCCTCAGCGGCTTACTATGCTCGGTTTAGTGGAAAACTGGAAAGCTGCATTTCCAGCCATTTGATCAACATTTTCCCGAGGTTGCTAATGACTTGCAAAAATCTGCCCAACAGTAACAACCTCAGGGAGACCGCGTTGTCTCTTCTGAGAACCCCTATTTGTTTTCAGAATGAGAAGTTTATTTAGGCGACGGGGGTTTTTTTGGCGGAGGAGTTCATGCCTTGAGCCCTCAACAAACAAACCCTATTTGACTGCCCGGGAGCCCAACCCTTGGCACATCCGAGGACCAACTGGGGCAACGGAAATTAATCTGATTTTAAACTGGTTCCCTCTGCGTTTCCCCCCTTTTTGCGCAAGCTGAGCTCGCTCCCCTTCTGTAGGGGTGCACATGCCTTTGTTTGTGCATGGCTTTCATGGCCGGGGGAGGGCTGGGGGGCGAGGCGGGGGCAGCAGGCAGAGATGCCAGGGACCGCTCCCGGGGATGCCACCGCAGGCGGGCAGGTGGAATTCCCGCAGCGGGGCGATGTCTGGGAAGGGCGCGCACAAACAAACCCATCCGGGCAGGCGCGGAGATAAGGGACAGCCAGATGCCACCAGCATTCCTCAGGGCTTTCTCAACTTCCACCGTCCTAAAAAACCCACGCTCATGAGGCACGCTTAGGAATCCCCAAAGACTCTCCATTAAGTCACTAATTGCTGCTAATTATCGTGAGAATGATTTGTGAGTGCCGGTAATGCGCTTGGTGCTAAGGAGAGCGCAGAGCAGCGCCGGTCCCCAGCCGGTGGCAGTGGCACTGATGGGGAGGGAAGGATCCCCAGCAGCAGCTGTAGGAGTGGGCAGGAATGCCCGCTCTGGAGCCGTCCCAGGGGCGCTGAGCAGGATACGGCCCCCCTGGGATCGGGGGAGAAGGGCACCGCTGAGAGCACCTCGCAATAAGTCAGATGGGGACAGGGGAAATAGGTGTACAGGTCACCCAGGCATCCCCTCATCGGGGCTGAAAAGGGATGTGAGCTTGGAAAAGCTGATTTCTCCACCACCTTGGGGTGTTTTTCCCAGCAGAAGCAGAGGAAGGGAGTGTTATGCTTATCTGAACAATATTAACAGTCTTTCCTCCACGTATGGTCTCATTACAGGAGACCCAAGTGCACAGACCAAGTGTAAGATTTCTATGATGTTATTTCTACGGGTTGAGCTTTTTTCTTAATTTTATTTTTTAATTTTTTTTTACATTTGCATTTGTTATTTTTTCCACATGAAGGTCTCTGCTTCATTTTTCTCCCTGTCGAAAACAAGAGTCTTTGCCATGATTGGCTGCTCTGCACTCCTCCCTTCCCCCCCTTTGCCAAGATGTGTCTGTAGGCACATTCCCCAAGTTATTCTAAAGGCAGGCTGGCACTGCAGGGCACTCTCAGTTTAAGAAGAGGAGCAAGATGATATGTGGGTATTTTTTTCTGGCAGGGGACAGTGAGCCACTGGAAAAGTTCCTCTTCGAAGGATAAGAGAGACTCTTCCCCTTTGGGTGGCAGAGGAACACACGCAGCTCCCCACCCTCCAAAGGGAAAACTGCCTGCAGTAAGTGTCCCCAGGCTTAGGAATCTTCAGGCAGCAACTGCTTACCAGCCTCCACTTCCCCAGCTGCTGTTCTTTGGAGAGTGATTTTCCTTAAAGCAAGCGTTCCCCCGCTCTTTCTCAGCTAAACAAAATGGGCAAAATCAGTGATGGCATCTCCTACAGAGCGCCCCATTTAGTTTGCTGTCAAAATCATTGTATGTATTATTTTTGTACGATTTTATTTCACAGCATAAAATTAATAGAGGAGGAGAGTGGGTCTTTAAAAATCAGTTGCAAACAGCATGTTCTGATGTAAATGAACACTCTCCAGCAGCATTTGCAAATCTTTACTGGATCCTTGTGCATCAGATTGAAAAGGAAAACAAACTGGGGGCCTGGCTACCGAGGGAAGCCTAGGTTTTTCTCTCTCTTTTTTTTTCTCTTTTACAATTCAAACTGAAAGGGGAAAAAAGGCTAATAACATGCAGCTGAAAGCTAAATTAGGTATTTAAAATTCAGTCTGTTAAGTTAGGGAAGGAATTGCTTAACACTCCAAGAAGAATATGCTTATGGTCCATGGTTCTAAACCCTGCTGAGAGACGTTGAGCTCTGCCCTGTCTCCATCTCCTGAGCAAAAGAGGTGCAAACCAGAGGCAGGCATTTCCCACTCAGCTTGTGTGGCCATCGACACCTGATTAGCAAAGGGGAAACCAGCCAAGATTATTTTTAGCCTTACAACATCCCTTTAAAATTTGCAACTCCACGAGGCATTGGTATATGACAAATGTGCACCTGAAAAAAGTCCAACACAAAATTCATTTTTAAAATTACACAGAAGTGAATGCAAACGTATATGGGAGTTGGAAGCTTGGTCTCCAGGCTGCTGCCTGTCAGGGCAGCTCTCTGTGCCTCAAAGATTGGTCACTCCCTATCGGAAGTCATTCAGGAGGAGAGCTGAGCCTTGCTAGACAAGCCCTAATTTTCATATCTGTTATCTGGCCATCACAGCAACAGCCAGAAAGAGATTAGGCAGATACACAGATAGATACTTTACATTGCCTTCTAATGACAAAAAAAGGGCCCCGGGGAGAATGCATCACTTGCTCCGAGGGAGGACGCAAAGGGTGACACATCTGTGATAAGGGAGTAGCTCCACAGAAAAAAAATTAACTCACCCCCATGAGTAACTCAGCTGGTAGCTTCTGCTTTGCCACTTTGACTCCCTATTTGTGCAAACTTTTCTCACTTAGTAACTGAAACAGATGGTGCAAAGCACCGTTTTGTTAAGGTGTCTCCTAAGCTTGCTACTGAAAGCCCATCAGACACTGTGGACCCAAAAAAGGGGGATTGCAACTGGCCTGGTGGGGCTTTTCCTACCTCTGCCCACGTTGTGGGCTGGCTCTGCCTTTTCTCAGGTGCAATGAGCTGTTCAGGAGGGAAACAGAGAAGCTTTACCTTGAACCTTGCAGGACCATTTGTAGCCTGAAACGATTCACTGAGGTGCAGCAAGCTCTATTTAGAAATGGATATATCCAGCCTGGAGCCCTGGGAGACAATAAAGCATCTGTTTGAATTCCTCAGTGGGTTTGCTGTGTGTAAATCATTTATCCCTGCTCCTGCTCCCCTTTCTTAGCTCTCACAATTTGTATTTTTTTGCTTAAAAAAAATGACGCCTGCCTTTCTGTTGGTGAGCAGCTTGGGACACATTGCCTGGAGTCTGACCTCAAAGTAGGGTGGGATTTGAATCTGAAATCCACTCAGTTTGATCTCACAAGAACCGCCGTGCTGCACAGCTTGTACATCTTTAGTAAAAAGGCAAGCCTTCAAATCCATCCTTTTCAGAGGCCTGTCTCCGTTGTCAGCTGCCATCTTCCGAGAGAAAGATCTAAAATTAGAGAAAAGCTGCCCTCCACTGCTGGAGAATACTGCTGCTGTGACATATGAAAGCAGAAATAAGCTTCAAATAAAGGTCTTCTGCTTAGGCTCATGTAATGAACAAGAAAGACTTTGGGTCTCTCCTGTCCAGACCGGCGTTTGTGGGGATCTGATTTAAATAGGCAGCCACAGCACCGGGGCTTATCTTTGTCTGCCTAAGCGTTTATACTTTGCCTGTCATCATAGGCGCCGTTATTTTGATGGAAATCTACAGATCCAAGTGTTTTTCTTTTAAATACCTTCCCTGGAAATCCTGAGGGATGCCAGGAGACCCTACTCTTTTCAATAAATCAGTGAAAAAGAAGGAAACCCTGCATGTGGGAGCAGCACCTCGAGACGCTTTGAACGTGGTGTGGACAACGAGCAGGGACTGAGCTGTGGCTGCAGCCCTGGAGACCTCAGCTTCAAATCTGTGTCCTTTAGATGGGCCTGGGGTGTCCTCAGAACCCCCCCAAAACCTATTGGCAGTGGTAACACCTGGGGATTAGGAGTCTGGGGTACTCCTGGTAAATCCCGGTGTCTGCACTCCACAGTCTCTGTGCTCTGCTGCATCCCTCCCATTAAACAGTGTTCTCCTGCCCTGGAGGGATTAGTGGGGTTTACAGGGTTAGATCTGCTCTAATGTACCGTGGCACAGCAGCCCGGGCGTGGTGCCCAGAGGCAGAGAACCCCGGGGAGAGCCCCTGCTGGTGCCAGAGGGGAGAGGAGCTGGTGATGCACCAGGGCGAATTAAGACGAGAACTGAGAGAATGGATTTCAATCTTCCCACTACTTGGAGGCAACGAAGGTGCTACAGCAAAGCAGGGTTTGATTAGAAGCAAGGCAGTGTGATGGTTTCCCTTTTAACCTGTGTGCCTTACAGTGTCCCAAAACCAGAGATCCTGCTCTAATATAGTTACTGCGACTCACAGGGAAGAAATCTTTCTCTTCCCGTTCCCTCCTCCCCCAGACATCCAACCCCCGTTCCCCTCTCTGTCATTGCTCATGCCTGTGCTGTGCTGGTGATGTCATGCCATAAACTACCCTCCAGTGGCTCCAGCAGGAGCTCAGATCTTTCCTGCACCCCTGGCTGGCCGTGCTCAGTCAGCCTGGCAGCACCGGCTGCTGTGTCCCACAGCAGCAAGCAGCAGGTGGGAACAACTGGCTGGCTCTGAAAGAGCCATCCCAGGAGTTTGTGGAAGGCAAAACTTAGTAGGAAAAACTGCCTCAGGACTCACCTGGCTGAACAACAGGTTGGTCGGTAGCTGACTTTACCTTGGCCAAAGGTAAGGGCACTGCAGCCAGTTCTCACCTGCCAGCTTGGGAAGGAGGCAACACTGGCACCAGGAGAGAGGGAGAATAGCACCAAGGGAAAAGTGCAGAAACTGCACATGTGAGGAGGCTTTGTTTTTGCAGGATTGCAACACATCTGAAAAACTGTTGGAAGCATGAGGTGCCTTCAAAAGCCTCTTTCCCACATTGCAAACACAGGAGAGACTGCTCACTATCTTTACTCTCCCTGCAGTGGGCCCCTGCAGCTCCAATCCTGTGTGCTGGCACCACAGGCTGCCCCTGGAAGAGGCTCTTGTTCGGATCCTCTTCAACACAATGACACAGGACAGCCAACTTTGTCACGTGCCTGGCAAAAACAGAGGCACAGTGCAAATGGCCTGCCTCCAGGGGCTGGAGTGCCAGTGTGTTTTCCAGACTTTCTCGGGTCCCTGCAGCTCATGAGACAGTAATGTGACAGGGGAAAAACCAAAATTCATAGCTGGGCTGCAAGTGCAGGTGAAACAGGCACACAATGGGTCAGGTAGGATCTTGTAGGAGAGAGCACCTGGCAGCTTAAGAGGGAGAGGGGATTTGGTTACTGGAGTTAGAAGGGACCCATTTTTCTTAGGCAAGAGCAGTAGAAGTTTGTCTTCCTGAAGCACTAAAGTGTAACCAGGATGGCTCATCATCTCCTGGCATCGCCCCAATGCTGTTATTACTGTTGGTACCACAAAGGGATCAGATCATTAAAGATTATTAAAGGGCGTGGCTAAGTCTGTGCAGGTAAAAGTGCACATACTTTTGGCCTCAGCAACATTTTAGGCCTCATTCAAAATCCAGTGAAAACACTGGGAAAAACATCCTTTTAATTGCTTGAGTTTTCTCCTCTGAGATTAGCTTTATGGCAATAATCCCAACAGGAACCCAAGCTGAGAGTGGAACTTGGCTACTTGCACACTACCTAGATGGAAAACCAGGACACATTGCTTAACCCAAGAAACATCAGTATTAGTGAGTCTCTGTTGCTTGGCATGGTGTTACTGCCATGCATGACTGGTGGATTTGCTCCAGAGCCTTCTCCTGCTTTTTTCTATGTTCATGGAGCTCTGTCTGTCAGAAGAAAAACCTGATTGAAAGTGGGTTATTTATTTTAAGCCAGGCCATTCAGATCAAGTTCTTAGGATGTCACTGACTAAAATACCTGATCCCTAATCTCTGCTTAGCCTCTGACTTTGCACTTGACTTAGGAGGGGCATGTGATCCTGTGCTGCTGGGATGGCTGTGGCCACGACCACGAGCTTGAAGGCAGAGCAGGAACAAAGAGGGAAATGAGCAGCTGCCTGAAACCCAAGGGGACAAGGCATGATGGTTTTTTGCAGGCAGACCCAGATGCTGAGAGCACCGGGATCAGCAGAAATGAGGCACCTTTGCTGTGAGGCTGCAGAGCAGGAGCAGTGCCACAATGGGGTGGGAAGCTGGGGGCATTCAAACAAAAGAAGTGGACACAGTTAAAAGGATTTTCTGATATTTGTTTAGCTTGGCTGCTACACTTTGCTAAAGAAAAGGAAGGTTTTTGCTAAAGTTGGAACAAACAGTAGATCAGAACATTAAATAAAGGGTTAGCAAACCTTCCAGTAGTGCTAAGTCAGGTATGCTGATGAGGTCAAAATTTAATTCCACACTGAAATTGGAAATTTCAAGTACAAATGTTCATAGCAAGGCAAATTATTTTACCTACCAAACCTCCAGGTTCTCTGAAGAGTCTCTTTCATTGTCATTCATCCAATCAGCATATACAGCACTAAAATCCACTATGGAAACAGAGACAGAAGGAGAGCAACTTTTTAGTGTATATAGGGCAGACACAGCTGGAAGCTGTGCAGCCAGCCTGCCATGGGGCCTCCCCAGGGCTGACAAGACCTGCAGTGTCATCTAAGCATCTCCCATTGATCTTCTCCCCATCCCTGTCCATTCCCTCAGCTCCTTCATTAAATTATAATAAGGACAGGAGTAATTTGAAAGTGCCGGTTCAGTGGGATCAAGAGGAGCAGAGGCTTGGGAGGATAAGGAGAGTGCACCCAGAAGGATTGTGGCTCTTGGAGGGATGTTCAGGGGCAGGTTGAGTGGGGTGCTGGCAGGGACATGTACAAAGCTCCCAGGGCTCTGATGTCAGGCCTCTGCTGGGTGCAACACTTTAGCCCAGGCAAGAAAAATAGGCAACAAAATGGAGTTATGTGGCTTCCACTCTGATAACATCCATCCACCCAAGGAACTCCTGAGCTTTGACGAAAACAGGGGCATTCATCTCCTCATTACCTGTCTGGCATGAGTAACTCCTCGCAGGGCTGAGTAACAGGTTCACAGCTCGGGTTGTGTGCTCCTTGCTCAACACTGCACTGCCCATCTGCAGCAAAGCCAGGAACAGATCTGGTGATACATCACATTTGAGTTTGTGACTTATGGGTACTAATTATCGTAATTAAGCAGTGGTCTCAAATTACTCCCTGGGTTGTGAATGCTTCTGTGCTCAAGTAAACTCACATTTACCTAACCGAGTAAGGACACAGCAATCCTGTCCCATAAGGTTTGTATAGCATATTAAATTCGTATCCTCAAACTGCACATCTAGTTAAAACACTCTTATAAGTAATTTTCATAACTGTTTGCAGTATAAACATATTACCAAGTTAAAATTAAATGAGCAATTATCATATAGTATAATATAATATAAAAATTCATTCCTTATAATACAATCTAAAATTCACCAAATAGAACAGCAGTGCTGTGTAACTAAGCAAACAGGATAGGTGTGAAATTAAACAGGATATAGATGCATTGTGTGAGAGAGATTTGGTGGTGGAAATGAGTCACCTCTTTGTCAACAGCATCACCACCAACTACAACTTGCTGTGCAGAGGGGAAGGGAGGCAGCCAGAACAGCAGTGGCTGTGCAGAAATGACACCAGAGCCATCCCAGCCTGCACTCAGTCACCTTGAACAGTAAGGAGTGCCACCAGCAAAGCTCAGAGATGCCCAGGGTCCCCATCCCTGCTCCAGCAGCTGGCACAGCTCCAATCCACTGCCATGGGAGCTGCCTCCACCTGTCTGCAAACAGGGATGGTGCCTCATGGCTTGGAAAAGAGGTGACTGAGAGCTTCTGGGCAATACTGAATCCATCCACTGCCTCTGATAAATAAAGCCATGCAGTGTGATGTTAGAGCTGTTCCAGTGACCTGAATTCACCAATGAGCCCTCTTTGGTGACCTGGTTTCACCATGCCCAGGAGCGGCAGCAGGACTGTGTCCCATGCAGCAGCTCCTGCCCTGCAGCCAGCCCCAGCTTCACTCTCAGCTGCCAGCACAGTCCAAGGGGTGCCGTCCCACTCTGAGGTGCACTAGCACAAGCATGGGACTGGGCTGTGGTCCCAAATTCATCCCAGGGGGGCCCTGCTTCCAGCCCCTCTCGCTGGTGGCCCCAGAGAGAGGAGAGGGGCTGTTATGTCCCAATGGTGCCCTTTTCCAAGGGACAGCACCACAGCTCCCTTCACGTGCAGCCCCACACCAGGCTGTCCTGGGGACATGCCACTCCTTAGGGGACAGGAATCGGGTGCCCTGATTGAAGCAGAAAAAAAAGAGCTGACTTTGCTCCACGCTATTTTGCACATTAATTGTTACATAAATGCATTCAAATATTTGTAAGGTTGATTGAAAATGTTGCTAAATCAGACCGCTCAGATTTAACCACCAGAAATTAAATCAGATAATAAACAATCAGCATTCCATTCCTACAAAAGGATGATGATTCTGCAGGACTTTGGGTTTATATTGTCTATGCACCTGCATGTGGAATGCTAGCGATAAAGTGAGATTTGATAGCAAATTGGACTGGCAGACTGTTTTTGAACATAATTGCTCAAAAGAAACCACCCGGAATAAATTTAATCATAGTGCAACTGATTTTTAATTTCCAATGGGACAAAAAAGTACCATCCACATTAGGATTTTACTGACTTTGGTTTGTAATCATGGAACATCTGTATTGTAGCCAAGCTAATTAAATAAATGCTAAGTATTTCTCACTTTGTAGTACAGAAAAAAATAAAATAATTAAAGGTGCCTCCTAAACAGCAAAATGAACAAAAGCTAATGGCCTGGCAGCACACTCAATCCGTGGTTAGACACAGTCTGTTCTCGTTCAGTTGTGAAATTCTGGGACAATTATTGGCAGTTTCTCTTGAGGCTCTCTGGACAATTAGCAGTGGCACTAACAGAAGGTGGGGACACAAAGCCCAACTGCCAGAAAGGAAGCATTGCTGCAAAATTCCACCTGAAATCTGGTGTGCAATGCTGAAATCTGTCCGGCAGAAAAAGGTTCTGCCCTGGCAAAGAGGGGGGTGCCCAGTGGAGCATCCTGCCCTCTCTGGTCTTGCCTTTCAGGGCAGGAGAAGAGCTGTGCAGCCACCAAAAAGAGCAAGACAGAAGTGCCAGAGCCCCTTCCTGCCCCCCTGGTTGTGGAGGCACTCGCTGTGGGTGTGGCAGAGGAAGCAGCTGCTCACAGCTGCCTGAGCATCAGAGGGGAAGGCAGCTGTCAGGTCATGTGGTGACTGGAGCACGAATCCAAAAAACACATGGTGTGTATTAGGAAGAGGAAAACAAACTGCCTCATAATACCTTGGTCCTGCGAGGAAAAGGTTGAAGCAATTACATTAATTTCATTTGGGATGGGAAGTCATCTCCAGTTTGCCTTTATTCTCTAAGTGATTCTTTTTAACCAATTTTGGTGTTTGTTCTGGATGTTGTTCTCTTAGCTGGAAGCTATTAGGGCACAGTGATCTTACAGCCCTATATCCTGAAACAGAGATCTGAGATGAGACAGAACTGGATTCTTGCCTTCTCATCCTGCTTTTGATTTAGGGAGGGAGAAATTAGACTCTACATTCTCATGGGGGAAACATTAAGAATAATTTCCTCCTCTGATCCCGTTGAGCATCTTGAACAATAGAACACAGACCCTGTGAAAAACAGGGTTCACTTTCCTGTTAAAATTTAAAAGTTTAATAAAGGACAATAGGAGACAGAAACAGTAATGCAAAGATTACAGCCAGGTGTGTCTTGGCACTCATCCAAGAGCACACCTGCTAGTTTGGGAAACACCATTTTTATACCATTTCTATTATATCAGCCTGTTGCATATTCATAGACTCTTATGCATATCCATAAACTAGTTTACATATTCCAGGAGCTATTTTACATGGCCCCTCCTCGGGTCCGCCTCTTTAGAGCACGCGTGTTTCTTGGCTGTGGTTTTAGTCCATTCTATCATCACCTCCAGGTCTTGGGTCTTGGTCCACATTGTCTTCAGATGGTGAGTGCTGATAGTTGACAGAATAGCAAGGTCCTCGTTGTATGTTCCTTGGATATTATCCCAACCAAACAGGCATTTTAAGACAAGCATATCAGCTACCACTGCTACTATGTCCAAGTTTTTGTTAATGGCAGAAATAAAAGCAAAGTTATTTTAACATTGTACATATAGAATTTATTTTAGTATTTGTGAAAAGCCAATAGTATAATGTGTGTATATAACAGATCCAGTGCATGGCAGAAAAGTGAGGTATTTCTGCTCCTTTCCGTGACTGCAGCCTCCCCCTGCCCCAGGAACTCGCCTGGCAGCAGGTGTGGATGTTTCTGATGAAGTAGCCAAAGAGCAAAACACACCTTTCTGCTTTTGTGCTGCCTTTGTGAGGGCTGTGGGAGGACAGACAATACCTGAGCTCTCAGGATGCCTGGCAGCCCACAGCCTTCAAACAGCTCCAAACAGCGAGGCTGAACTGGCAGCGTGAGTTCCCCGAGAGTCGGGGTTTTGCAGGACACGGCTCTGCCGGGCTCTGGGAGCCACCGTGTGCTGCTGTGACACTGTGACCTGGGGCTCAGAGCTGAGAGAGCCTCGCTGAATCTCTGTCTCTGTGTACCTGATCACCAGAGGGGAGCACAGGAGCCTGTGCTGGGTACCAGGGCGTCCCACACCACACAGATAAGTGCTTTGGCAGCACAGCTGGAAACCCAGGGGTGCTCAGGGAGCTCTCAAACCCAGGGGTGCTCAGGGAGGTGCAAGTTCCTGAGGGCTGCCAGCCCACATGAGTGGAACGCAGGAATAACCAGGGAACTGATGAAACAGTGACAGCTCCCAAGCCCCTCTTTCTAATCAGCATAATGATGTATTTAGGGTCATAAATGCTGCCTTTTTTTCTGGCAGAGTGTCCCTGATGAAGGGGCAGCATTTAGGCCAGGAAGTTTTGCCCTGCCTCAGACACAGGAGCACCAAAAAATAGGTGTTTATACATTGCACACAGCAGTGCAATGCCCAGCTCATCCTTCAGGCTTTTGGCAAAACCAGCCTGCTCCACTATATATATATTTAAGATTGATAATTCCTGTCACAAGAAAGCCCCAAGCAGTTGGCCTGGCTTTAATAAAACACAAGTCACTGGTGCCTTCTCTCTTTTGTTCAAGGGTGAAGTAAAAGTTGTGCTTGTCCTTTGTGGAGCTGGGAAAGGACATGCATCAGAGCATTTTGGGTGCAAAACCCAAACACTCAGGATTAGGCTACCCCACCCTGCAGAAGTCAGCTCCAACACAGCTTAAACAGCAACCCAGTGTTCAGGCAGGGGAGACCAGTCCCATGGAGAGCTACCACAGCCCTCACTTTTCTGGGTAATTGAGGGAAAAGAAACCCACCGGTTCCCTGGGGTTAAGATGCTTTGGGACTCAATCACATCAAATTTTTCTTCACAAAGCAAGGATACCAGAACAAAAAAAATCCCCACTGTAATATGCTCAAGGCATCCGGAGGCTGGAAGGCAACCTACACCAGGGAAAGTCAGCTTTAATTCTGAATGGGTGTATTCCCCACACACAGAGCCTCTGTGCTGTATTATTGGATATGACAGACCCTTTTTTACCACACCTGTCCCGCAAAACCCCAGGCAGCCTTCATAACTCCATGCAGAATTAAAAATGAACTAAACTTACAAATTACATCCAACACTAGTGAAATAAGAAACAAATTTTTAAAAGGGTGCGTTATTTATTTATTTATTTGTTTTGAAGAGCTCATTTGAGAATGGCAACACCTCCAAACAAACCCGTAGTATTCCCAGGAAATGATACAGCTCTGCAGGATGGTTAAAATTAAACCTGTTGAAAGGCTCTCTCCGTCTCCTATACTCTACGGGAATTTCCTGTGACTGCCGCCTTCAGGGAATGCCTAGCAGGGAAGTACTGGCATGCTTTATCTGTCCTGCTTTATCTGTCTTGCCCCACCCTGTCACACCGGGGAGGGGATCTGCCGGGAAAGGGCTTTGCTGGCTTAGCAGGTGGGATGCCGGGGTTTAAACATCGGTGATTAGTGCCATTCGAAATGCCCTAGGGTATCCGGCTTGATTCCCAGCAGCTGCTTCGGGAGGGTGGAGGTTTCTGGCAGGTCCTCTGCTGCATCTGCCCTGCTCGGATATCCTGGGCTCTCTAAAAGCTGCAGGGACAGACAGCCCCCGCAGGGCTCCTGGTGCAGGCAGGCAGGAGCTCAACACCGCCAGCCCCCAGGAGGCTCCTGCCAAGCCGATTTTACTGAGGTGCTCAGGATCCAGGAACGCAGCAGAGGAGGGATGTCCTGGCTCTGGGCAGCCAAGGGCTCTGCAGCATCCCTGTGGCAAGGGCAGAGCGGGCACAGCAGCGCTGCCACGGGAAAACTGGGAGAGCCTTGGTGTGGAAGGAAGATGAGCCTGGGACACAGAGCACATCCCACACCTTCAGCTGAGCCCTGGTTACCTGCAAAGCAGGGCTGGCAAATGCTGCTGCCTGTGTCAGCCAGACCCATGGGCAAACCACACGTGCTCCTGGGTGTGAGGCAGCTCCTGCAGGAAATCACAGCACCTCATCGTCCTCCTGGTTAGATTTATTTCAGTGGGGACAACTCACAGGCCCCAATGTTTTTCCTCCGTGTGCCCTGTGGAACAGGACAGCAAAAACTGAAAGTATGGCATAAAATACGCTTTTCCCCAGTGAGATGTTTTTAAAGTAAAAAATATAAAATGTAATAGAAATCTTCAAATAAAATGAAAAATGACAGCATCTTGCAGGGAGAAGATGCAGGCATTTACTTTTCTGGCGTATTCAAATTTGGAATCTCTACTTTATGGTTCATTTTTCCTCTCCTGAGACCTCTGAGGCTGGTAGGAACTGTCTGATTCCAATGAGCTCAGGCCCTATCCTGAACAATTTACTACCCTAAACATTACCTGCACAGTAAAGTTTTGCCAGATGCCCCAGCACAGGAACAGAGATGACACTACTGTTGTGGTATAGCTGCCTTCTCCATATGCTGCTCATTGCTTTCCTAAGTTCAACCATAAAAGAGAAAAAAAAAGGCATGTTAGCATAGCTGCCCTGTGTTAGGATCTCAGACTGCTCAGACCCAGTAAAGCTTTCCCACAAACACAAAGGTGGAAGTGAAATCCCTGCAATCATTTACCCTGGTCAGAGCTCTGTGGATTTCAGCAGATCCACTACCTCCTGTGGGAAGAAAGGAAAAAGGAGAGTGTTGCTGAGTGACTTGGGAGACCAGCATCAGACTGGATATCACATAACAAGGAGTAAAAAGGAAGGTTTTCAATGTTTCCTACAGTCTCTAGGACAGCTGGGAATTTCAAAACCCTCCCTTTGTATCCTTCCCGTGACTCTGTTCCCCAGAGCAGTGGTTGAAGTCCTCAGGCTCACCTTCCTCCCCTGTCCCTGGGAGGCCAGGCCAGCCCTTCGGGTGTTTCTGAGACAAACATCAGGAAATGAAGGGTTATGAGGCACAGCTCAAAATCTGCTTTGCTGCTCTGGAGGGAACAACCCATTTCTGGGGAAGGATGTGAATTGGTCACAGTCCCCTCAAGTGCCAGGATGGTCTTTAGGCTCCCAGCTCCAGGGAGAGCAAAGTTTCCTGTCTGCAAAGCAGAGGGCTCACCAAGCATTTCTGAAGTGAAACTGACACCAGTAATCTTTAGGGCATGCAATGAAAACTGGTGTCTGGGTAAAGTTTATGAAACACAGGAGACTGCAGGGGAAATAGGCCTCTGGGGAGAAAATGCACATTTAAGAGCAGGGCTTGCCCAGAAGCAGGGATCCTGGCAGGGGGAAGCAGCAGATTGCCTCTTACCACCAAAGGTTACACAAGCAGCTGGACACATATATTTAGCTGGATGAAACAAGAGAGAAACCTTAGAAGCTGACCTGGAGAACAAGCATCAAGAAGTGCTGCAGTCCTTCATTTCAATGCAGCTGTTTTACACCCCAGTAATTTAATATACTCCTTTTGTAATAGACATGCTGCTGCCAGTACCCACCAGAGCATCGTGCAGCTGGTGCTGACACTGATAGGATCCCACAGAGAAGGGAAAACCACCAGGACATGGCTTCCTGAGGACTCAGTGTCCAGATTCAGAGCAAAGATGAGGAATACTCTTCTTTTATCATTTAGGGCACCAGCACAGAGATGCAGCTGGCAATTGTCCTCCAAAACCAAATGAGGGATGCTGCTGCCTCCATTTGGCATGGGTTATTTATCAGTTTCCTGAACACAATCCTTTTCACTGGGTACAGGATCTGTCCTTGGAGCTTACACAGATATGAAAGGGGAGGTTAAAAAAAGCACCCTGACACTGACAGGCTGATAGTGCAGGTTTGAGGGGAAAGTTAAGTGAGCCTGATAAACCAGCTCATCACATTGCTCACAACAGCTGCATAACACTGGATCCTGTTAATTCTTAAACTTGTGTGTAACAGGGTGATGGTCATTCCACACTGAGCTGAGCCACCAAGCCACATGGCACTTTCATCTGCCTCCCCTCATCCCCAGCATCCTTCCAGCAGCTGCCTGGAGCACTCTCACCATTCCTGTCCTGGCCTATCCCTGGGCCTGGTGGATGCTGCCAAGTGTTCCTGCTGGTCAGCAGAGGTGCCAGGTGTCACCACAGCTGGTGGCACAGTGTGTGCTCCCCCCTGGTCCTCCAGCCCTCAAGGCACAGCTGGGGTGACAAAGTGAACATGGATGGTGCTTAGGACAGGACCTCACCCTAGGGATGCTGCAGGTGTAGCTTTGTATCAGTGTCAAACCAGAGAGTCCTTTAACGTCAAGTTTCATTAGAGTCTGGAGATGCCCAGGCCTCCTGCAGGAGCAGCAGAACGTCTCAGAGGTGAATCTCTTGTCAGAAAAGCTCCCAAACTTCATGGATTGCTGTCAAGTTGTAACTTTTCCAGTATCACTCTGCCCCTTTTGCCTTACCATAAAATGGCTTCTTTTCCATTCCTGCACTTTGGAAGCTTCCCTAACCTTTGCTGCACCTCCCACAAGTGGGCATCTCTAGTTTCCAAGAAGCCATTGAGCAGACTGGTCTGCAGGGGGATGGAGCAGGGTGGATGAGGGAGGCACAGGAGCTCTCACAGTCCCAGCCTCATGGTGGCCACAGCAGAGGCTCCCCCATCCTCCCACCCCTGTGCCAGCACCTCCCATCACCCTTCCTTTGGGCCCTGTCACCCTGCCCCTGCCTCCTGCCCCCTGCCTCCTGCACTTCACTGACCTCCCCACAGAGATTTGTCACTTCTTCAGTGCTCTGATAGTCAGGTCGTCCTCTCCTTCTTTTCTCCCAGTGTTTTTTGTCCTCCTACAATGTAAATTAATGTGGGATATGCCTTGGCCTCTCTCCTTTGAGAATATTAAGGAAAACAGTTAATTATATTTTTTTCTACTTACCAGTGGCCAGCTCACATCAATAAATTATCCTTACCGTGTCGTGCAAGTAAATTTGCTGTCTCCTCTTGAGACCTTTTCCCTTGCATGTCTGAGGAGTTTCATAATTACCTTGATCTCTTGCACAATATTTCTTTCATTATTTATTTTTCTTTTGTGTGTTTGTCTATGTGTGTGCACATGTGCATATTACTTCTTTCACTCTCTCCCCTCTGCTCTGTAACACCTCCCTCCCTTCTCTGGGGTGGTGTTTCACACTTCACATACGCCTCTCCCTTACTCTTGATTATTTTCTGTTCTTCCATACTCCTTCACAGTGCCCTGCTTTAACTCCCATGGTATTTATTCCTGTGTGGCATATAAAACCTGTGGACAGGCTGTGATTTGTGTGCCACTGCTTTTCATTCTCTGCCAGCCCACTCCATGCCCTTTCTCTCCTTTACCTTGGGTGGTTCAAACTCAGCCATACTCCTCATTTTTTCCTGTGCAGTTGCACTAGAAGCAGATATCTCCATTTCTCCCTCTTTGGGAGCTGCTTCCACCTTGCTTTAGGATTTAGTGGAACCATAGGCTCTGACCCTCTCCAGGTGAGAGCTCCAAACAGCCTCAACAAGCACCAGGAGCTGACCCGAAACTCGGCTCAGGGTGCCCAGCAATGAGGCAGGGATGCCTGGCCGTGGGCTGGCTCAAAGCCACACTGAAGCTGGGGGTCTGGGGGTCTGGACAGGAGTTAAAAGGAGAGAGGTGGAGCCGAGCCCCGCAGAGCTCTCCCCAGTGCCACAGGAAATGGTTGAGTGCCAGGGGTGCCTGCGACAGCCCAGAAACCCAGGAAAGGGCAAAGTCGTGAATCTGCTCTTTCCTCTGGAGATCCCCAGGGCCCCAGGGCCGGGTTTATCTCAGCCATGCCAGCCAGGAGATTGTTTAAGACATCCTTTAATCTGTCCCAAGAGTTAGGGTGGGCCTCTGATTTGAATCACCAGTCCCATATACCATTGTCCTAATGCCCCTTATCTCAGTTATTGCTAAACATTCCTCAGCAGCAATTACACCTTTCCTCTCCAATCTCCCCCAAAGCATCTTCTACTATTTACCAGCATTGATTTTCTGCATTCCATTTTATTTATGCCTATTGTGCCTTGAATTATAAAGTAAAAGGCAAATTTGCAGACTCTGGCATGTTCCTGAGTCCCTCTGTGTGTCTGTTCTCATTCCTACCTCTTCCATATACTACAAATTGCTTTAATTAGTGAAGCTACTTCAAGAACTTCCAGAAGGAAGCCTTCAAGAGGAAGTGCATATTATTTTTTTAGGTCTAGCACCTCTCTTCTATTTTATCAGTGAGCAGATGTGTCTTCTTGTCTGTCCTTGGGATACTTCTCCCCTCCTCTCCATGGATTTCTTGCTAAATAAAAGGAAAAATGCCTCCTAACATGGAAACATTATCTGGGCTCCTGGAGCTGGGGCTTCACAATCACAGGAGATGATGGGGTATCAGGTCTTGTGTCTGTTTGCATGGGATGATCTCCCAGGACAGGTCATTGATTTAAGAGCCAGTGATGGGCTAAAAGCAGTCTGTAGACTTGTATGGGTGGATAATGACTATTGGTGATGGCTCTGCCCATTCAGTAAAGCCTTAACAGATACAAATCTGCTTGTGCCCACTTAAGAACATCCTCTAGACCACAATTGTCCAGCAAAACATCAGCTAGGTCTTTAGGATGGACTTCCTCTGACCAGAGTAAGGTAATGAGCTAGGGACAACCTGGAGAAATCAGAGGTGCTGTGGGAAATGACAGACTCCAATAATTAGAAAATGTAAGCACACATGGAGAAAAACCTCAAGTGTGTATGCCTCTGGTTTGCTTAAACATGTTGCTTCAATTCTACTTTGTTAGGCACAGATTTATTTTTCCTTCTTGACAAAGATTCTGCCTCTCCTTTCTTTTCCCCACGGGCCGTTGCTGCTAACTGCCACTGGAAAAAGCAACAGCAGAGGGGAACAAAGAAACTATTGTCAAACAAAAGCAGGCATAAATAAATGGAGGTTTCCTGGGGTACTTCTAAAAACTAGACAAAACCTTCTTTCTCTTCCAGAAGAAACCATTTTGTAATGAATCATTAATTCCCCAGGGGCTATTGTTCAGCTGATGAACATGTATAATGCTCAGTTACATTGGTGCAGGTGCTGTGGGTATAGCACAGAATACAGAAAACATGTCAGTTCCAGGATGCTGCACAGATTGCAGCATCTGCCCTGCTAGGAAATGACCTGAAAGTATAGTTTAAATTTTCCCTCTTCAGCAAAACAGACCTTGTTTATTGGTCATGATGATGCAGAGGTTTATATATTAACGAGCATCTTTCCAATAACTTCCATATCTCTGAATCAACTCCCAAGCAGGTTAATAATAGCAAGGCAGCCCCATTTTCACCAGGTTGAGGAGGGAAATCCTATTGCTAGATAGAGGCTTGTGAGTCTCTGATGGGATCAAGTCCCGCCTTCTTGGAAGGCAGTTTGGTGTTTGAGCTGTGAGTTTTTAAGGATGAGCTAAAGTTATTCTGTGGGCTTTTCCACCAGGAGCCCACCAAAGCCCCATGGAGGTAAATGATGGTTTGTACCTTCAAGGGTAGCTGCTGTGGGCTTGGGTGCCACCAGCTTGCTGGACAGTGAGCCAGCCCCTGGCCCTGGTGGGAAATCAGAGGTGAGACAAAGCTGACCACTGGCTGCCAGCATGGGGTTTTCTCTCATGGGAGAAAGGCTGCAGGACACTCAGCCCTGGGAGGGGCCACTGGCTGCAGTGAGATGGTTCCTGGTTCCTCATCACTCCTTGATGGCTGTTCTGCAAGCTGAGACCAAGAAGAGGATGTCAGGCATGTAAGTTGGAGGCAACAACTTGGTTTGTCAAGCCCCTCCCAAAGTCCACCCAGATGAAGTTTACTCAGCTTCCACCCACAGCCAGTTGTGACTTCCTTGCCACATTTTGCAAGATGTTTCTGGTGTGAACATCTGCTCCCAGCAGCTGGTTGATGTTATAATATGCGTTTGGTCCTTAGGAAGAACCTGTGGTACCAGAACATCTCCTTGCCTCTGTATGATCAGTGATCCCTGGGGATGAGGCTACCAGTGGGGGTAGTCTCTGCTCTCAAGGAGGTAGAGCCACCACCTTGTGTCTCACCACATGGCCTTTACAATTAGAGAGGACTCCACCTCCTGCAGGTGTTTCTCTCCTGTGCTGTGCCTTTCTCCATGGTCTTCCAGCACCATTTCCAGCTGGGCTGTAGGACCTTGGGTTGAGCTCAGCTGCCTCTCCCCTTCACATTCTCAGAGGAAGGCATTTTGTCCAGGCTGTGACAAAGTTTTGGGGGTATATTCTGTTCCCTCTCTCTTTTTTCTCAGCATCCTTTTGGGAAGTGGACAGCAGACCTGGCCACAGCATGCTGCAGCACTGCCTTTGGTTCCAGTAGTGCAGGCACAGAATCCACACCTTTGCTTCTCCCTTTATTGCTCTGCACCTCACAGCATCCCATTAGCTGTGTTTGCAATGCTGCTCTACTGAGAGTCATCTCAAGCCGTTTGCTTTACAATCATCAGATTTATAACAAGCTTGACCAAACCCCAATCTAATTTGAAACTGTGCTAAAGCACTTGTATATTTACTTTAGTAATGAAATAAAAATTTCAGTTCTGTTTTTAAAGTGATTTATTTCAGTATCACTACTGGTACAATATCTCATTTGTGTTTCATAAATTGCCATAGGCAGAAACAAAATGTGAAAACTGTTTTCAGCAAATTACTTCTAAGGAGGATGTTTTCCCTTGTACACTTTCACGCACAGATTTACCTTTTCAGATCTAACCAGTGATTTTGGTGCTCAATCTGACATCAATAAAAGGTGCCTGATCTTTAGGAAAGGGTGAATAGACATCTTCTGATTATCCACCTATATCTAGCATGGCTTAGACTGGATACCTAAACATAGTGTTAAAGGAAATAATTTTTGAAGCTGTGGACAAAAGTTATTTAAAAATGACTTTTTGTGTGATCAGAATGTGGTCAGCTAATTTGCATCATGCTAGCAGTGTGAGGTGTCCCTGACAGTTATGTTTCTAACCCTAAGTTGTCCAGCAGGATCTGATCTCCCACTAAGGACCAGAAGAGGTGAAGAGTTCAAGGCAAGGAGTCTCCACAAAGGGGATGGAGAGGGTGGGCTTCAATTTTGAAACTAATTTTCCCCTTTGGTCCATCAGCGCCCAGATTTATTAACCTTCCCAACAGGCTGTAAAGCCCATCTATTTCCCTGTTCCAAGCTAAGGCTATTGCTAAGGGTGTGAGCTGAGGAGGAATTATTTATGGAAGGTCCTTTGTCTAAGTTTATGCTGTTATCTTTAATTTATGTGGGTAGGTGCCCAGTGTACTGCTAAGATGCCTAGAGATACATTTTAAAAATTTGAATACATAAATAAATAAAATACTCTGTACTCAACCAGACCTAAATTATACAGTGCAAAGGGAGGAGCAATTCAATAGACATTAGGAAAAGCACCAAAGGAGCAGAGCAGACCAATGCTTCTTGCAGATCCAAGAATTCTTGCCCTTGAGCAAGAAATAGAGAGGAGCTACAGCTGTCAGCCCAGATTTTGGGTGGTGTTGCAGCCCATCATCCCGCCTTTCACTTGAGAGCTGAGTGCAGGTCTGTAGCAACCTCAAACCCCACCAAAGTCAGTGCTCTTCCTAAACAAGCTGATGTGTAACCCAGTCACAGCTGGTGAAACCCTGGCCCCAGTGGAACTGCCAGGTTCTTGGCCAGCAGCTTGTAGGGAAACCAGAGTTTCACCAGATTATTTAGTTGTGTAAGTCAGGTCTAACTACAGGATGAATCCATTGTAAGGCACCCACCACTTAAAAGACAGATGTTTAAAGAATCAGAAGACATTAAGCAAATAAACATCAGCTGCCCTATCAACAGGATGACTCTGATTGATGGTGCAAGCACGATGGTGTGCACTAAGTACAGCATACATCTATAAATGTACATAATTAGAGGTAGCAGAACATTTGTGAATGTGATGCAACAAGCAGCGTATCACAGATGTAACCAAGAACTACGCTGGCCTGTGATGGGGTATCCATAAACATATATAATTATACATAATGGGGCTATAGTATGCTGGTAATACACCGTACTTATTGGATATGTAATCCCTGATAGCATCACACAAACAGTGTTGTGATGTTCATGGCTAAACTGTACAAGCGATAAATACAGAATAATAAATATATGCACACAATTTTGTGTCCTTTCATTTGTTTATGGGTTTAATTCAAATTATGAGGACACATAGGACCAAATGCAGAACACATCAGGAGCTCTGCACACATCTTGCTGTGGCCCAGGAGCACCTGGAGCAGAGGCTGCAGTGTGAGGAGGGGGCTCAGGGCCTTTGCTAGACAACAAGCACACCCACATCACCAAATGCTTCACAACAGTGAAAGTGTGGATAGAAAAACTCCTGGCCTGGGTTTCCCTGGAGCAGATTTGCACTGTGACCACAAATAATAAACATTACTGAGATATCACTTAAGGAAACTAGCTCAGGCAATTTTACCAGTTTGGTGAGTGTGGCATGGGCTACGAAGACACAAACTTTTGTCTTGGCTGCTGAGAGCCCCTGTGGCTGTCGCTGCCATGGATACTGTGTCAGACATGTAATTTAAAAGGCACCAGCCTGGCTGACCTAGCCAGGCTGTGATGGCATCTCATGGCTGTGCTGGGGGCTTGGCCCCAGGAAGCAAAGGCGGCAGCTCCCCCTTAAAAACACTTTTATTTATTCAGGATTTTCTGTCTGCACTTTGCATTTCACCCAGCCCAGGATTTAGGCTGGCATGGGGCATCTCGCCTTGAGCAGGTGAGCCTCTGTGAGCATAGGAGCATTTCTGAGGAATCCTCCCAAAAATGTGCCAAGCTGTGGCAGAAGCCAGGCCATGAGCAAAGTGCACACTGCACGTGCTCCTGGTGTCAAAGCATAATCACAGAAAAAGGATGTGACACAGGAAAGGTTCTCGTTGCTTGCCTACAGCTCCAGCTCATGTGGGTCACGAGGAAGCACCTGGCTCTGGTGGCAGAGCCCAGCTACCAGCTGCCACCCCAGGGCACAGGGATGAGGACAAAGACATGTCCCCCAGTGTGCTACTTACCCCAGCAGTGTGTCACCACAACTGGGACAGGTGGCACAGCCCACAGTGCCCTGCCAAGCCCCATGCTCCTGCCGGGCTTTTCCCCATCTTCCTGCCATCAAACCTCCCCCGCCCCAATGGAAACAAACACTCACTGTGGCAACAGCCACTGCCCTCCACTTTCCAACCTGTGGTTTCCAGTGATGGACTAAACCAGCTTGAGCAATGAGGAGGATATATTTGCCATTAAGTGCATGGGCAGAAATACCTGAAACTATAATTGATGGAGGCATTGATCTCGTTTGCTGATGTGAAGCAATGGGCATCTTCTGCCTAAGAGAGGATGTCAGTTTGCATTGCACAATTTGGAAGTTTTATTCCCTTTGTTTTGAAAGAAGCCATTAGGAACCAGATGGCTTAGGGATTTGGTAATAGAATATAAACCCTCTCATCTCTCCATCGACCATTCAAATATGACCTATTGTGTTAGTCATAGAAAAGCATCAGATTACTTGCTGGTGTCTTACACAAAATGAGATATCTGTCCTCTTCTGCAACCCAGCTCCAGCTGAACAGATTTTCCTGTTGAAATAGTAGGATTTCGTTCCAGCAGTTTGATTTTCAGTTTTAAGAAAATCAAGTGAGTCTGGACTGTGAGCTGCAGTAAGCTCCTTGCTGGGACAAAGCTGAGCCTGACTGCTGCCTCATCTCTGACACAGATGTCTGCCAGTGACACAGGGAAGGGATAGCTCTGAGACATGTCTTCAGGTCTGTGTAACTCATGAGTGAAAGTTCCTTAGGCACAATGCTTGGCCAATGCTCCTCAAAGAGAAGAGTGTGCTGGAACGGGCCTATGGCTTTATCAGGATGACTTCTTGGGGAAAACACTATTGAAAGCAGTAGAAGTGATGAAACTGCACATCTCAGCTGATCTGGGGTGAGGCCTGCAAGGAAAGGCTCTGTGATGGTGAATGGAAGAGAACCAGAGGTAGCTCTCAATGACAAAACACTTTTATTATCCTTTCCACTTACTGGAGGTGCTTTGAAATTTTCAGTCTGTGCTGCCAGCTGGAGTGTGAGGGATGGGAGTGGTAAGGGAACATCCTTGATCAGGTCCCTGGTTGGGTCCATGACCCACACAGTGGCTGAACAGAATGCCAAGCCAAACAATCTCTCTGTTATGGTGAATCAAATATAATGGAACAACAGAGGCTCATAAGGAAATACTGAAAAATATAGAATCATAGAATCATTTATGTTGGAAAAGACCCCTAAGATCACTGAGCCCAGCTATTGTCCCAGCGCTTCCAAGTCCACCACAAAACTGTGTCCCTAAGTGCCACATCTACACATCTGTTAAATACCTCCAGGGGTGGGGACTCAGCCACTCCCCTGGACAGCCTGTTCCAGTGCCTGAGAACCCTTTCCATTAAGAAATCATTCCTAATACCCAATTGAAACATTCCCTGGCTCAACTTGAGGCCATTTCCTCTTGTCCTATCACTTGTTGCTTGGGAGAAGAGTTCAACCCTCACCTGGCTACAACCTCATGTCAAGGAGTTGTAGAGAGCAATAAGGTCACCCCTGAGCCTCCTTTTCCCCAGGCTAAATACCCCTGGCTCCCTCAGCAGCTCCCCACAGGACTTGTGCTCCAGACCCTTCCCCAGCTCCATTGCCCTTCTCTGGACACACTCCAGCCCCTTAATGTCCTCCTTGTAGTGAGAGGTCCAAAACTGAGCCCAGAATTGAAGGTGTGGTCTTAACCAGTGCTGAGTACAGAGGGGTGGTCACTGCTCTGGTCCTGCTGGTCACACAATTGCTGATCCAAGCCAGGATGTTATACTTTGGTGCATTGAGTTTTCAAGGCCAGGTTTTTGGTTGCATTCAGAAACACAGGAAAAGAGGAATGAAACAGGAGAGCAGAGCAGAGAGAAATGTGTCTTCAATGTATTCAGTTTTTTCCCACACATGATAAACCTCTTCTATTGTAGGCGCTGGCTCTCTTCACGGACAGCTAAGGAAATAAGGCTTTTAAGGAAAATGTGGATGCTGTGGTTTAACCCCAGGTGGTAGCTAAGCCCACACAGCCTCTTGATAACTCTCCCCAGGTGGGATGGGTGGGGAAGAGAATCAGAAGAGTAAAGGTGAGAAAATTCATGGGTTGAGATAAAGACAGTTTAACAGGTAAAGCCAAAGCAGCACTCACACAAAGAAACAAGGAATTCATTTGCTGCTTCCCATGGGCAGGCAGGTGCTCAGCCATCTCCAGGAGAGCAGGATTCCATCATGTGTAATGATGATTTGGGAAGACAAATTGAAACACCATTGCTTTGAATGTCCCTCGCTTCCTTCTTTCCCCAGCTCTATATGCTGATCACGGTGCCACATGCTGTGGGATATCCCTGTGGTCAGCTGGTGCCAGCTGTCCCAGCTGTGTCCCCTCCCAAGTCCTTGTGCACTCCCAGCCTCCTGAGGGGCAGGAAAGGCCTTGACTCAGTGTAAGTCAATGACTAAAACATACAGGAATTATCAACACTGTAGCACAAACCCAAAACATAACCCCATGCAAGATACTGTGAAGAAAATTAACTCTGTCCCAGCCAAAACCAATGCAATCTTCCCATGTCCCCTTCTGGCCTCGAGGACAGGACCAGAATCCAGACAGAGCATCTCTGACACTGGAGCACTGCATGCCTGATCTGCTCAGGCACAAATGTCAGCAAACTTGTAAAATCTCTTGTGTTCCTCTGCAAAAGTGAGGAGCAGTCCCACCCACCAATGCATTATGAGCTTGGGCCTGACCCTTGCTGTGCAAAGATTTTTGCTGGCCATTACCCTTCTTTGGGGACCTTGGGCAAGGCAGAGTCAGTCCATGCTCCAGCAGCATTCCTGAAAAAGATGGAATAGGGCAAATAGCAGCCACTTGCAGCTGAGAGATGAAGTGAGAACAAGTGGCTAAGGCTTGCAAGGCAAAAATACACAGCTGAGGATGGTGGCACATGAAGAAGAATGGAGGGCTACACTGATCTCCTCATTTCCAGTAGATGGAGAAAAAGGGAGGCTGCAGTGGCTCAGGCTGTGCAGCTGTAACTGCAGGGAACAGCCAGAGGTGCTCTCCCACATGGATACTAAAATATATTACAAAATGGACAAAGCCTGACATGTTTTTAATAGAGACAAAATTTGCTGTCCTGCTCCCCTTGCCACAAGCCTCAATAACGTAATGTAAAAAAGGGGGAAAAAAGGGTATGATCTCACGCTCAGTGATTTATCTAAAGTGAGTTGCTGAGCTCAGTCCAGCTCTTAGTGGGCAGATCCAGGCTCAGTGAGCATCTGCACACTCCTGACCTACTGCTGGTTTCCTCAAGAAAATCCGGCACTGATGGCCCAGACCTTCCCCACAGGGGTTTTACTTTCCATTTCAGGGGCAGCAGAGCTGGAGGGATAGAGACTGGAATACTCTTTATTTGTAGAGGTCTTCCCAGGTGAGGGATTAGATTTACTGGTGGGGTAGTCTTGCTGTGTGGTTTTGTGCCAGTGAGGGTTAGAAAGGTCCATGCCTGTAGAGACAATGTATTTCACACATCCAAGCTTCACTTAAAAACAGGAAAGAGAAATAAAAGTGATAGGAAGTAATGAGCAGGAAAGACAGCAATAGAACAGTTGAAGTATGTTTAAACCTACCCCAAAAGGATTTGTACCCTTAGGACTAGTGGGTCCACCTCAAGAAGTCTTGCTATGATATGACCTGTGCTACTGTTTCACCTTTTTTGTCCATTTATCTATTTTCCATCCCCAAAGCCCTTTGACTGGGAGGAGAGGCAGCCACCTTGATCAGTGTCAGGGCACAGAGAAACAGAAACATGGGACTGAGAGTGGGCACAGTTCTGTCCCCTGCAGGCAGGTGTCCTGTTGGCTGCCACTGTAGGATGGGGATGTCCCTGTGCCTGGAAAAGCAGCCAGCCCTTCACCGCCCCAGCCACGGTGGAGAAGATAATGTGGAAATTATTTCTATCCCTCTGCCATCTTGGCTACGTGCTGCATATTCATCATCTTTATATTTTCTCTACTTTAATCTCCCCCATTTGCATATACACAGGTCCAAATGATAACAATTACCATAAAACAATCGCCTTGTCGCCCTACCAATAAAAATTGCTCTGTTAATCAGGAGACTTTCAGAGGCACCATGCCTGAAAGACCTCACTTTAACCTGGCAGGCTGTACGGGGCAACAGATAAATTAGCCTATATATGATTGCATGCTGAAATACATTGATTTAAGATTTTGCCCATTCAGCCTGACAACTTGTCTAAATAAGCTCATGCCTGAAGAAGACAGCTTGCAGACATGATGCGAGTGACAGGGCACTGCAAATATAATGCAGCGCTTCGCAGAGCGAGGGAGCAAAATCATCGCAGAAGGGATTAGAGGGACAAAAGAGAGAGCTAAAAATAAACAAAAGCAGGTACTCCAAACAGCACAGCTCTCAAATTTCACCCTGAATTTTCTTCTTCCATTTCTAATTGCTGAGTCACTACAGGGAAAAAGCAATTACTGATCTGCTATAATTCACCATGTCATCTTTAGGCCCTCATTAGCAATTCCATCGACAGTCTTAGCATTTAGCTCCCATCCTGTGATTCTGAGTGTCCTAATCAGGCTGTGCTGGTTCAGGGTGCCTGAGGAGCAGTGGGCAGAGACCCTCTTCCCCCTGCCCAGGGGTTTGGACAAACACAGTGCCTTAGATATGGATTGTCAGAAGTGTGTGATTGAGGTGGGTTACAGTCACTGCCAGTCCTGTGGGCTCTGCCCGTGCCATTCCCACAAACATTTTCAACAAGAGAAACACTTCAGAAGGTCCAAATCCTTTTTGAAGAAGCATCCTATGAAGCACACTGTAAATCAGCCCTATGCCACAAAGGTTTTAACTGTGTAGGTTAAACCCCAGTATTTTTCCTCACCAGCAGCACAAAATGCCAGGTGAAAGAGCTGACACTACTTGCAGCATTAGAGTTGATATAAAATAATATGCATATTTTGATACACTGTGTAATACCATCCATATTATAAATATTAAGCAGCTGCTGGATTCTCAGTACAAGGCAAAGGCAGAGAGATGATTTATGGAGGAACTGCACTGGAGACCTTACCACCCAGAAAGCTCAGGACTGAAATTGGGCAAGGTGGAGGTTGATGCAATAGGTGCCTGGGAGCCCCTTGGCCCTGCATGGGCACATGAAGAGCTGGGCTGTGTGAGGACATGCTGCTGGAGTGAGCCATGGTGGAAAGATCCTCTTCTCCACCTGCAACGTACCAGCTGGGCCCCAGCTCAGTCTCTGGGAACAACTTCACTGGAAATCCTCAGAGAAGCCTTCTCCCCAACCTTTCAACCCACATTTTGCACTCTTTTTCCCCCCTGAGAGAAACCTGAGGGACTTTTTGAGTTGTCTCCATTGCATCTCAGCCTGAGGGCCTTCCCCCTGATCACTGCTGGGATAATCCCTGTGCTCCATGGGGCACAAGGGCAAAGCTCAAAGCAGAAGGTGTTTCTCAGGACAAACCTGCAGTTATGGATGTACCCATCATTTCTGGAGTTAGTTTTTGAAGTGTGTAGTGTGCAGATTTTGCCATTTGGAGCTATATAATAAGCTACAGAGAAGTATGTGGGCAAAGCCTTGTGTAAAAGAGGTTTGTGGTCCTAACAAAGCTCTGACAACACATGTGATTCCTGTGAAGACTGTGGCCTTGGCAACAGAGGAACAGAGAGGAAAGCAGGGGTTTTCTGTGCATACTGAGGCACCAGTGGAAACCCTTCACCTTTGCATGCAGATACTCCCCATGTCTGCACATGCTGCACAGGAGTCTGGAACCCTGGCCTTAAAACCCTCCTGTGCCCCTGCAGCCTGAATATTCAACTTCAGGCCCCCCTTACCAAGCATGACCTGGCTCCTTTCTGCATTGGCTCAGGACATAACTGGGCCCCCACTGTCCAGAGACCACGAACTTCTCATCTTTCACCAACATGGTGTAACCCATGTGAGGTAGTGAGGAAAAACCAATTAAAAAACCTTGCTGTAGAGTCCCCTGGTGCTCTGACTCATTAAGTGTTAGTCACCAGCACGGCTGGGAGAGCTGCTGTGCTAAGGAGTCCTTCATGTGTCCAGCAGGACAGGGAAGAGCTGCTGCAGGTCTGTGGCTATCAGGAACTTCTCATGGGCTTTCAACACCCGCTTCCTGCTCGGTTTCTGCAGAGCACTGACATCTGAAGAGGGTGGGGGATCTGGGAATGCCTCTCTGACACTGTAATTAGCATTTATTTGATCATCCCTTGCCTTGGATCCCTATTAAAGCATTTCAGACATGATGCAGGTTTCTCTAGTGGACCAATAAATTAAGGAGACATACATTTTTAGAGTAAGCATTTTAGTAAACAAACAGTCTTGGGGAAAAAAAATCTCTGGGGAGCTGGTACTGATGAAAAACCAGTCTCTGTTCACGGGAAGCTGCTCATGTCAGACCAGTGAGAACTATTCAGCTGCCTGAAAGACAGAGAAGGGCTGATGTGAGGGGCAGAGGGTGCTGCCACAAACACACCCCAGGACTGCTGGGGGAAAAAGGAAATGTTTGTCAGTGTGAGGGATGGCAGTGGGCTGGGAAGAGGTTACCGTCTTCCATTTTGTTTGGAGGTTTTACAGCACAAGATACTGCCCAGTCATCCTGGGAGACAAGCCTCTTCCTGAATCAAGAGCTCCAGGTTTGATAGGCAGAGAGAAAAGGGTTATACACTGTGCTTCAGAAAATACCCAGAATCAAGGACTCTGCTTCACATTCTGAACTTCTCTTGGTCAGCACTGTGTGCCAGGAGACCCTATAAAGCCCTGCTGCATGAATTATCTCTTCTTTGGGTTTGGAGCACTCATATCCCCTGGAGGACATCCCTCTGATCCCTCCTTCATTGCTCTGGCCCAGCATAAAGGCATCCTGCTGATGGGAACAGAGGATGACAGCATTGTAACTCAAAGAGCATTTTTGCCTGCAGCCACTGGAAATTGAAACTTTTGACCTACCACAGTTTGTCTGCACTGCTCTTGCATGTGTCCAGCTTGGGATCCACAGATATTCCTCTGTCTTTAGATGGCTGATTCACTCCTACCAGCCTGCACTGGTCTTGTTTCTCTGCAGGATTTGTTTGGGGTAGGAGCATATTTCCCTTTCTCTCTGTCCAGGCTATGCATAGTCCACAGGTTCTTGCCAATTTTTCTGCCCAGCAATGCAGTGCATTAGATTTTTGCACAACCTTTACCTGCACAGGGGTTAGTTTATGCTGGCTGTCACAGGCTGTGCCTCTTCACATGCCAGTTTTTGTGAGTCTGACTTTGAACTTCACATGACCCCTCATGTCAAGCCCTTACCTGCAGCATCTTGATTTTTTACTTTGTCCCTTCTGTCAAGGCACTGTCCTCCTCCCTCTGTGATTTACCTCTCTTTCTTGACAAGCTTTCAGTCTTTGTCATGCAGTAATTCCGTGCCTTCCTTTAATCTCTCCCAGAAGGTCTCAGTCCAAACCTTCATTATAACACAATCTTACAAAAGACTTTGCTGCCAAAATCACAAAGGCATTTCTGCAGCTGGAAAACCCTTGCCAACAATTCTTCCCTTGCCTGCACATGCAAAAAGATGTAGGTACATACCCTTTTTTTCCTGTTGACATAACACCCCGTGCCAAAGCTTCTGCCATGCATTTTCACAGCTGAGTTAACTGCAAATCATTAGGAACATGGTGTTTATTGCAAGGAGAAGAAGAGCTCTACCCCTGGCCCCAGGTGCTTGTGTGTAGCCCTTGGCCATGGCTGAGCCTTTTTCCAGCCCCTCTCCAAGTTTGTAGCATTTTAGTTCCTGCTGGGAAGGTTTGGCTGCATCAATGGGCTCCTCCTCCATCCCTTCCCACTTTAAAGCTGTTTCCTGTCACTGAGGAGGTTTCACATCCTAACTCAGGGTCTGCCTGGCAGTGAGTCCCCTTCCTGGGAGTCCAGACCAGGGATGTGTCCATATCTGGATGCTGTGCCGCAAGAAAGTCCCTCTGGGGACTGGTCTTGCCCCTCGTGGCTGGGTCTGTCTCTTCTGCGTATTCATTAACAGCAACATAAAGAACAGATGGCACCTTCTCCCTTTAGTGCACCGAAATGAAATTTAATATTGTTCTCTGTCCTTTGTTGTGAACAGCTTTAAATTGCATTAGAGGCCTCAGGATTTGCAGTACGCGTCACCCCTTATCGTGCAGGGGAGGGAAAACAAACACTGCTGAGATCCCTACCCAGTGACTCATTCGTGGGAGAAATTTTACACTGGGGGTTTGCACTGGCTCTTGGTCAGTACACATCCAAGGGCCTGAGCATTCCTTCAGGCTGGAAGGGATGATAGGACTGGCAGGGAATGCCAGGATAACAGAGTTTTGCTTTGGAGAACTAAACTAAAATAGTTAGGGGACCAAAAAAGGAAAAAAGAGAATAAGATTTCAAGGATATAATTAGTTCACTAAGATATTTGCATTTTCATGTTCAGTCGCATAGGTAGGGGATTAAATGCACATTAATAATTGAAAAATCTTAGGATAAATATTTAGATACATAGAAATGATCTCCAGATTTCTATTCCAAGACAAAATACTTAAGAGGATATTGAGAAATGGCCAGTATCCAGAACAGTTGCTGAGAAATGAGTAAAATCTGAAGTTCAGTTTTACAACAGGATGTGCTGTTAGCCCTGCAATGCCTGTGAATAACCCCTAGCTTCAGTGGATTTACAGCCTGGCCTAAACAGTACTCAGGTTTCTGCTTGCCTTCTGCACACGAGCACACTTCAGCCTTCTTCATACTCAACAGAGGTATGGAAATTTATTTTTGCATTTTTGCTTTCACACAGAACTTTTTGTTTCACCACAAAAGCATTTATTTCTACTGAGAATCTCTGGAAACACCCACAGCCCTCCCTCTCAGAAACTTCATATCTGCACTCCCAATGGTAATAAAGTGGGGTTTGCTCCTATTTGGATCTCCATATGGCCCTCATTAATTTTGCCATCATTCCTCAGTGCTCTGGGCACCCAGTTTTCCCAGTCATTTTTATTATCTTAGAAAAAAACTTGAGCACTTTTCAGGTAGATGACATATTTCAGCCACTTTGTCCAGCTGCTTTAAGTATCACAGCACTCCATGGAGTTCAGCCCATGGATTGAAAAGTAAAGAAGGAAGTGTGTTGACGTGGTCCAGGAGTAAGGAGCACATTAAACAGAGAAGGGGGAATAAAAGCCACTTATTCTGAGTCCCAACCCTCTTATCCAGGGCACATAACATTCCCCTGTCCTTACCTGCCAGGGGTACTGCAGGTGTGGGGAAGTTGCTGTCATTCTCCTGTGCTTCCCTACATTGTTGACTTCAGCAGTAGGCTTTGTCCAAAATCTGAAGCATTTCAGACCTGAATTTCACCATTTGTAACACCTCTTAATTTTAGGTGAGCAGCAAAGCTTTGTCTTTTATCGATATGTAATAAAGGGTGTTGTTTCCCTGTTTTTTTTAATTGTGCTTTCCCCACCCCTTTCTCAGTGGATTTGAAGTCACTGTTAATCTGGTTGAACTGAAGTTGATTAAAAATCCAGCTAATGAATAAAACTCATCAGCAGCACACACAGCTGGAAAATTGCTGCATAGTTCTCCCCACCCCAGCTCCAGCCTTCACATATTAGTGGCAACCTGTTATCCATACTGGTATTTACCCAAAAAGCTGCCACTGAAGTGGGCAGGAGTTTAAATGCTGCCATCCTGTAACCCCAGTGAGAAGGTGACAATCCTCTGCAGTTGTACAGCCCCATGCAGAGGGCTGGGGACACCTGAGCAGGGCTCAGCTCCCACAGGGGACTTGCCCATGGGAACTGTGCCTGCGCCCTGAGCCCACCCAGCTTCCCCAGGGAAGGGAGAGGAAACAGGGCAGCAGGTGGCTTTCTTTGAAAGGCATTCTTCAAAAGGACTGTCTTCCCTCCTTCCAGGGCAAAAAGATCTTCAAAGAGATTTACCTCCCATTCCAAATTATGGGTCAGCTAGCTAGTGGCCCATCCCAGGGCAACTCCTGCAACCAGGAGGATGCCAGCCTTCTCCAGAGGGCTTCTCTGGGCTCTGGAACATGGTCCACCACCACGGCATCCTCTGCAAGGACTTCTGTCTCTCTCTGTCCTGGCAGAAGAGTGACTAGACCCACAGCACTGGGAAGGGTATCCAGCAGGTTGATTATCCTGTTCCCAGCCCACAATCTGCATGGCCAGGGTCACAGGTTTCGTCTTTTGATGATTTCAGTTAAAGGGAAAACTTTCCCTGGTTGAAAGCATGTTTTTGCACGTTTCAATTTGTTAGCAGTCACACAGCCAGATCTCAGGCTTTCATCAAAAGCTCTGTGGCACTTGCCAGCTAAAGCACCCACTCCAGGAGACATGTGAGTTTATGGACATTTCAGCCTTCTCTTGATCACTTCACTTATCTTTTTCCTCATTGCTTTGAAATAGGTTTGCTTTAACTCTTACCTTGGAGGTTTTACAGAATTATGAAATAACTTTTTGTCAAGAAAATACATTCTATAAAAAGTATTGTATGAGGTTTCTGACTGGCATTCTCACAAATAGCAGAGTAACTCCACCTTGGTCCTGTGAAATGATCTTTGCTTCTAAGTGAAAGAGTAAATCTCATGACTGTGTATTAGGAATGTTTAAAAATCAATAATTAAATAAATAAATGGAACTGAAAGAGGTACAACTACAGACCAAATGCCAAATAACACCCCAACAAGCAGTGAATATATCAAGACAACATTGTTTACGTGCTGCTTTATTACATATGATTTTGAATGTATTTGGTTCATCATAGTAAAGTTATGCCTTTAGGTCAGAATCCACCAGCACATCAAAAAACAATAAAAAGAGTTAAAAAAAGAGAAAAACAACTAAAACAATTTTCAGGTGTTGGATCCAGTTCTCAAGCTGTGACCCAAGCTGGAGGATGTTATTTTTACCAAGGAGAAAAGTTTGAAAGTGTTTGAACTTCTTAGCTCCCAGGTTTTTAGCTATACTAAGGTTTTTCCTTGAAATAAGTATTCTTCACAAATCCTTCCTACTTATAATCTTAATCTTGAAAATATAACATAACTGATTTCCAAAGTCCTATGGAACAACCCACAGTGCAAAGAAAAAGTCCTTCTCTTACTTTACAGTTAAGCTGTGATTATTAAGCCAGCTCAAGACTGGAGAGCTTGGGACTGGGAATTCATGGGACTGTTTCATGCCATATTATCAATTTTCCACGTAATGACTTCTCCTGTGATCCCTTCATCCATGTTTTTTGCCTTGTGGTGCTGGGCTCAAACCCATAGGTGTTTTCTACATTTTAAATCTTCTCTTCTTGGCTGAAACAACTGTTTTTCTCCTTTGCTGTTAACTTGTATTTGTCCTAGAGCTGGAGATGTCTCCTTCAAAACTTGCCAGCAGGAGCTCAAACTCCCAGCAGCACCTGAGGAATCTACCAGGAATCCAGCAGGTATCCACAGATCCAGCCCCTTCCTCCTCCATTTTGCCGGACTTCTCAAAGAAGCTGAACAAAAATGGGCATTTGCATGTTTTCAGCAGCTTTGCTGGTTGCCTGGAGCAGCTGTTGCATCGTGGAGCTGAGGATGGACCAGGCAGGACCCACGTTTGCTCTCTCCTCAGTGAGATCTTGCAGGAGGAGGCTGGGGAACCCCAAGCAGAGACCCTATCACAGAATCATTGCATCGTAAAATAGTTTGGATTGAACTGGATATTTGAAGGCCATCTAGTCCAACTCCCTGCAGTGAGTAGGGGCCTCTTCACTTAGATTAGGTTACTCAGAGCCCCTCCAACTTGGCCCTGAATGTTTCCAGGAATGGGGCATCCATGACCTCTCTGGGCAAGCTGTTCCAGAGTTTTACCACCCCCACTGTAAAAGATTTTTTTCCTTTATTCCTTGTTTGGCCCTAAGCCAGGCACTGATGGCTGCTACACAGAATTCTGCCCTTTCTAAATACATGAGCTGATTAAAAATAACACCTCTAGTGAGACCTGAAACTCACTCCATCTTGCCCCCAACAGATCAGTGTTAGAGGATTTGCCCAGCATCTCTGAGCCTTGGAGGGAGGACATGGTGCTTTCCCCATGAGTCCCTGCCCAAGGACTCACACTCTGGAAAGTTGCTCCATTTCTGAAAGGCAGATGTGCTCAGCCTCCTCCCTGGCCCTACTGCAGCACAGGGGCTTGGGATCTTCAGAAATACCCTAGGTCTGATCATACAGGTGTACTACACATGGGCATGAGAGATGCTCAGCTCAGTTTCTTGGAGTTTTTCTTCCCTTTTACCATTACTCACTCAGTCTCAGGAGACTCAACTTATTTCCAGCAGGAATCATGAAGTGTATATGATGAACCATCACAGATAAGGCATGAATAGAGCTGTCCCCAGGTGGGCTGGCAACCAGCAGCATTGCACCCATCTCTATCCCACCTGACTACCATCAGCCAGGGGACAGTGCTGGAAGTCAGGCAGGGGGACCCTTCCTCACTAAAGGTACTTTGGGGGCTGGGTGTGGGGCAGCAGCCTGACAGACCTGAAGCCAGCCTGGTTTAGCTGGCTGAAGGAAGAAATACATTCTGCAGAGGCAGAGAGGAGAACTGCCAGGTGGTGAGCCTGCTGCAGGCAAGGAGAAACTCCTCACAGTCGTGCAAGGGACAGCAGGAATTAGGGAGATCTGCACTGAGGCATGGGAGCTTTAGATGTCTACAGAGCACGGGGCAGCCAGGAGAGTCAGAGGGTGCTGCTGTTCTCTGACCTTTTACAGAGCAACACGCACTTCTAGGGCAAGGCTCTCTTCCTCAGGCACCTTTGGTCCTAAAGGTGTGCCTACTCCTCTGCCCAGGGCACTTGGAGGAGAGTGACAGTGCCAGCCTGTGCCCAGCAGCTGGCAGTGCCCAGCCTGCACCCCAAACAGCCCCGTCACCCCCCAGCAATTCCTGCAAATCCCACTTCAATCCACCTCTACGCTGCTGGATTGAGGCTCTTGGAGCTCACTGGGTTTGCACTCCATTGCAGAGCACTGGGGGCCTGCTCCTCATGGAATTACATGGCATCTGTGTTATTCAGAGCACCCCTCACTGCACACCGTGGTTACACACACACACACACACACACACACACACACACACAACACATACACACATCCAGTTCCATTTTAATTCCATTTTACCTGTTTTATCTGTTTTACCGTGCAGTGTGAGGGAAGACCAAATGGAAATAATTTGTACCAAAAGTTGTACATTGCATCAGTGAATATTGTGTATTTTAGGATGGGTGTTTACTCCACAAATGCAGCCCAGACGGGGATATTAAAATATTTTGTAGATAATCATGACACATAACTAAAACCTGGAGGTGCCACAAACAGGCAGCCAAAGGCAAGCTGGGGGAAAGTGTTAATAGAGACCAAGAAGTGGCAATTTCCCCTCTAGCCCCAGCTTCCTGCTGGACTGGGATGTTGGGAAAGACACACTGCCACTCTTCTGTTTTCCAAAAGTGGCTTGGCAAAAGTACAGAAAAGACTTTGCCAGTCAGCAGAAGGAGGTACAGCAGCAATCATGGCAGGGACCTTTGGACATCCTGGAGAACTTTCTGGAGAGGACTGAGGCAGAGAAGAGGAATGACCTCTTATCTTTAGCCCCATTTTTCTGGCTTTTCTCCTCCCTCTCCTTGCCCTGTTCCCTCCCCAGCCCTTTCACTTCTAAGGAGGCTGAGACAGAGGCTTGCTTTATTCATGCAAAAGGTTTGAGAGAGGAGGAAGGACTGAATCACACTAATTGCACTTCACACTTCCCAAACATCAGGCATCTTTCCAGCACACCCACCTACCGTGTCCTGGAACCAGCAGCAATGCTGTTTTTAGCACTGGAAACACAGGGACCAAAAGGATCTCTCTTGTCTGGCTTGTCTGGGCCAGTTGCACACTGTCAAGGAAAGCTTCAAAAAGTTCAAAAAATTCAAGTTTGTCAAGCTGCTTCCCTAAACTAGTTAGGATTTTTTTAAATTTTCTTTTTTGCCCCCAGAGTATCATTTGTTTGTATCTATTTGTCCTGGATGATGTTATGACAAACTTTGAAGGCAGCAGCTGAATTTGCAGAGGAGGAAGAAAAGAAGATACAGGGTGAAATGTGCCATGGATGTGTAGTGATCTCAGTGCCACCCATCCTCCTGGATTGCTAATGCTGCAAACCCACTGGCATGCCCAAAAGATGTAAATATGCAGAGGTTCATCAGTATTTTTTTTGAAGGAAAAAGATAATCCAACACCAGCAGACTTGTTACGTTCGACTACATAGCCATGAGAAAAAACTGGGGTGGATGTGAGGGAGCCAACCAAGGATTACTAATTTTATGTCCAGAGCACCCAAAGGTGTGGAGCCTGGAGGAAAGTGCCTCAATCTGCCTCTTCTCCATTTACTCCATGCTGCAAACTTCATTTCCAGCATAGCAGAGCTCTTACAAGAATATGATGACAGAAATAATGGAAATCTCCAGGGCTCAGTGGGGCTCAGTGCCAGTGGAGCTCCCCAAATTGTGTTCTGCTCTCTGTAGATGCACTGGGTACAGCTGCCCTGGGTCATGGGTGTGAAGGGATTTTGGAGCTTCCCTCTAACAGCCCAGATATGGAAACCGTTTTTGCCACAGAGGTAACTTTTTTTTTTTTGCAGGGAGTTAGGGTAAGCAAGCTGCACTTCAACTTCATCTCAATGTCAGCACTGAAAGAGCTGGAGTCTCATAAAAACCCCAGCAGTCTACTTTTCATGAAGTTTTTTTCTGGGCAAGGCCAGCTAGCAGGCAGGAATGGGTAGTTTTCTCCCACAAGGCAGGTGAAGCCAGGCTGAGGGCAGCTAGTCCAGGGGCTGATGCAACTTTACCATCGAGGAGGTAATAAAGGGATGCCCACCCGCCTTCACCTCCTCACCCAGCACTGACCAGGCGGGGCCACTTCACAGCAGGTGCAAGATCTACATCCAGATTATTTTTGTGGCTTTCTCCAGTGTTTCCTAATGCAATGTTTGTGGTGTTTTGTGAAACGAGTGTTTGTGGAAGAGTCAGGTTTTTGGTGTGGATACAAAGAGCAAACACTGACCTGTGATAGATGTTTCTTTTATCTGCTCCCTCGCGTGCCCCAACTGTTCCCATGCCCAGCTCCTCAAGGACACAAATCTGTCGCAATCTCCATCAAGCAGTACCAGTTCTGTAGCCCAAAAAGACAGAGAATAATTAGCTCCCTTTTGAGGTCTCCCAGACCAGCCTTTGGGGTGCTGCATCCCCCTCAGCTGACTTTTGGGGTGCCAGGTTCTTAGGGCCCCCCAAGATGTGCAGATGGTGCTGGTGTTTCACTCCCCTTCCCCAGGGGAAATCAGAGGCAGGAAATTATATGGCTGCTACACACACTCCCACACCCTGCAGAATCCATCCTTCCATGAAAATGCCAGAGAGATTTAAACAGCTTGCATAATTTCAAGAGGAAGTAGCGAGAGTAGAAATAAATATACATTGTAATTGTATAATATCACTGGGTTCAGGGAAAAAAAAAAAAAGGAAAATATAATAAAAAGAAAGCTGTGTGGTTACGAAGGAAACCAGATCTGCTGGCAGCTCTTGGAACCAGATGGGACTGGATCTACAGGAAAGCATGGCAGGGTAAGTGCCCATGATCCAAAGGGAGTGGTGCCACGCCGCTCCCAGTCCAGGACTACTGGGAATGGTAATGGCTGCTTCTATAGTGACAGCCACCAGTGCCACCCATTGCTCCAGGCAGCTGCTGGCACTCCAGCAGTTTAGCAAAGTTACAATGAATGTATGGACAGATAACCTCAAAAAAATGCCTGCTTTGAGAATTTTTTTCTGAAATTATTTTGTGTTCTTACCTTGTGTTTTAAATTCTCAAATGCTGATCCCTATGCATTAGCTAGGTTGTGCAAATTTTACTTAATAACTAATGTAACTAATGCAATAAAAATCTCTTCCAAATTCCGGGGTGAAAAAAAGAGCTTAATTTCCAGTTACCAGTGGACACAGAGAAGCACAGTGCCCTCAATCACTCAGAGATTCTTTTCCCATGGATTTGCCCATTTAAGATAGCAGCACATCAGGAGAGAGTTCCCACCTGTTCTGTACACCTAAAATAAGTTACTGGGCATTTTGTGGGGTGAAGTGCAAGATCTTTAAGGCTGCAAGAGGGAAAGGCTACAGAGAAGTCAGGTGGCTGGTGACCCTGTGGCAGAACTTACCATTCTTGGCAGAGGCGAGCCACATTCCCCCTGCCAACAAAAGGAGCATCCAATCCAGGAGTTTGCATGCTGTGATGACATTCATCCCAGCAGGGCTCTGCTCCCGAGGAGAGCAGGCACCAGGAAATTATGTGCAATACATTTAACTGATTTACAGCTCTGTGCTTGTGCAAGCCCACTGTCAGCTCCAGTTACTTTACAGCCAGCAGCAGCTTCAAGGCGTTTAAAGGTTTCTTTTCCAGCTCACAATATGCATGCAAGGTGGAAAAGAAGTCTACAAAAATCATGAGTTAAAGGGAAAACATAATTGCAAGAAGGGAAACGCACATAAACCCATAAGAAAGAAGAGTCTAATATGTCCCTTGGAAGGAAATTCCCCACCCCAACCCAGGTACCAAGGAACTGAAAGAGGGGCTGGTGGGGGCACTGGGCAGTGGTAGCCCCCTTGAGCCCATGGGAGATTTCAGTTAGAATGAAAAGGGGGAATGGACACCATCAGCATATGGCATTTTCATCCAGGATAGCAAGAATCTGCCTGTTGTTACCCTCCCTTACCCTGTGGATAGGTAAAGGAGAGCCAGTATTAACATGAATTTATCTGGAGGCAAGCAGCAATTCTCAAAAAAGCACTGGCAAGCTTGGGTGAGGCAGACATAGATCCAGTCAACACACAAGTCTCAGATTCATACATTTTGAGAAAAACGTGAAATCACTAAATAATAATTCTGTTTCTCATTACGTTGCATCATAAGGAAATACAACACAGCTCTTAACGCCCAAAACTTAAAGTTAATTTTTAACTTTCCTTCTTTATCTACCTCTAAGCTGAGCTCAGACTATCACAGTGGGCACCTCTCCAATTTCTGCTTATAATTTTGAGTCACCCTTCACACGGCTTTTTTGCTTTCATGCAAAGACCAACTTTGGACTTTGTGCATTACCAAGTTTTCTTCACTGTGACTTAGTTCTCTTTAAAAAATTACCCAAACTGAGGCCATTTTACTTTCAATGCATTTACATTTTAGCTTCCTTAAGCCTGGTGACAACCTCACTCAGCTGCAACTAGGACAACCTTCAAAGCTGAGGGGAGCAAATGTGACTTTTGCTGTCCGTATTTACCATCTTTAGTTGAAATCCTTGCTGTGCATGTGGTTGAAGCACTAGGAAGTGTCAGATTTTACTGCAATTCCTAGATAAGCTGGAGCAGAGGACTTTCACATCTTACATACATTAGAGGGTGTATCTATATCTCCTTATTGCTAAAATTTCACCATAGCTGGACTTCCTAGGGGGTTTCTGCACCCTCTCCAACTTCATCAGACTCAGTAGGGAGAAAAAACTCAAAATAATGGTTTTTTTTCAGTTTCATTTCTGATTTTTTCAAATGTGGTTTGGTTGTGGTTTTTTTTTTTTTTCTCTAGAGTGGAACATGGAGCTTATTCACTGCCAGGGCATCCAGGGGCTCCACTTAGAGCCAGGCCACTCTAAATTATATTCAAACATGTAGGAAGAGACAATTGCTGCCCCATAGCTGTACAACTGGGATGCCTTCTCTAAACCATTGACACAGAAATAATTGTTTGCAAGACCCCACTCTTTGTTTTTAAACTTGCTAGAGCTCTGAAAATATGGTCTAACTGTACAGGGGTTAAAGCACTAGCAAAGACCATGTGGTCTGGTGAGTGTTTTTCCTTTGGTGAGTGTTTTTCCTTGCATCCCTATCAATGCACAGGGAAGATCTCTACATCCCCAGGTCAGAGACCTACACGGGTTCCAGGTCCCTCTCCACAGCAGGCACAAACCCCTTCTGCCCTCTTGTCACTGACAACAAAACCACAGGGACAAATCTGGTTCCATCCCACCCCTCCACTTCCATGCACTTCTCCTGAGCCCCTTCCTCCTGGTTGGGAACTCAGGAATTTCAGGTGCTACAATTCAGGAAGCACCGCATGCTACAGCAAAAGCCAGATGTTTGGTCTTGACAAATTCAGCATGAAATGATTTTAAACTAGCATAATAAAGATAACATTTAATGAGAGACCTACACACAATTTTTACCTAATGCACCTTTTTTTTTGAGTACAGCACAATGCAAGTACCACCTAAACCATTAAAGCTGAATTACTAGCACAGAAATGCACCCTTTGCCATGCACACAAGTAATTGGTCTTGTATTTTGAATATGGAATATTAATAAATAAAACTTAGCAGCTATGTTGTGACTGTGTTTCAAACTGCTTTTAAAATTAATTAACTCTCACCAGCTTGTGTGAGGCGGAAAAACATTATTAGCCTAGTTTTTACACACTGAGGCAGAGAGCTTTCTCCAGCCTGCAAGCTCCTTGGGCAACATCACCACCGAGCTCTTTAAACAGCACTTTTAACTCCTGGCGCTCAGATTACTTTGCAAAGGAAATTGGCTTCCTTTCCTTGAGATGAAAGGAGCCAGGAGGAGAAGAGGGCTGTCAATTCAGAGGTGTAGACGTGTTTTATTTAAATCCCTGGGGCTCCAGTGACGCCTGCCAGGTCCCCTGGCCTGTCCCTTGGCTGGTGACAGGCACAGGGGATGTGAGGAGGGTCTCTCTCAGCAATTACAGCCTGCAGCAAGGTGGGCACAGGGCAGATGCTCCAGGCCCTGGGCAGTGTCTCCTGGGTCTGCTGGCAACAGACCTCATCACAAGCAGGATCCTGAGCTGTCAGCCTTCCACAGGGACCTGCAGTTTTAGAAGAAATTGCTGTGCCAGCTTTCTTATGGTTTGTTACCTGGTTCCTCTTGGCCAAGAGCCAGAGACCTCTGGTCTCAGCCAAGGTGCAGCTCTCAGGCCCTGGAGGCTCAGACCTGAGCTGTGGCTTGGGACTGGCAAGCCCTGAAGAACCTTCCTGGGGCCAAATGCTCCAGGACAGGAGATGGGACAGCTTTGTGGGCTCCTTTAACCTGCTGCAGAGTGGCAGGACAGGACGGGAGCCCCAGGCACCACCCTTGGTCATTACCCCAACCCTCAGACAGGCTGCTCTGCCTGGACACACCACGCAGCTGATGATGCACATGAACATCTGATTTATCTGGGGCCAAGATGTAAGATTAAACCACCCACAGACTTCTCCAGGGCTCAGTGAGGAGCACTGGAGTACACGTGCAGGCACAGACACAAGCTGCCCTCATGGAGACTTGCCAGAGTGGAGCCAGCTCCCCGAGCCAAACCCGGGGCAAAAGGCAGGGTTGTTTTGGTTCACTTCTGTTTGCTGAAAGTAATTCAATGGAAGAACTAAATAAAAAGGGCTTGTAGGATTGCTGCTGCCAGGTGACAAAGGCCATTTTAAGGAAAGCCATGGCTTGACCTGGCCTTACCTCACCTTGCTGTTGGGTCTTCCCCTCACATCTCCCACTCTCACACCAGCCCTCTCTCCCACTTTCTGGCATCTTACCTCCTCCAACCCCATGCTGGTGTGTGCTGCACTCAAGACAACACTCTGTGCACCTGCTAAACACCACACAGTCAGGTAACAATAGGCTGACTGCTCTGGTGCTGCTTACTGGCAAAAATAAGTTGTCCTCTGCAGCAGCATCTCAGACTGAGTAAATGGTCCTTGTAAAGCACAGGGGACTCTACATGGACACAGGTTTGATGGTCCTTGTAAAGCACAAGGGATCCTACACAGCCACACATTTGATTTAATTTCTGAGTCAACCTTGCAGGGGAGGGAAAAGTTGTGAAAGTTATAAATATTCTGCAGATTTCTGCATTAGGCGATTATGTCACGGGGACGTGACCCCTATTGTCACCACCCTGGTCTCTGCAGGAGTTCAGGCAGCAGTGGGATGTTTGGTACTTGAAAATCTGTCAGCCAAGCACGGCCAGTGCAAGCCAGAAAAGGCCAGCAAGTTCCTCAGTGTCAGGAGCTGACAAGGGGTGGAAGGAATCCCAGAGCAGAGGGTCACCTCTAATCACCACCTGCACACTCTCTCTCCTCCACAGCAACAGGAGATTTCTCCGCAGCAGGCACATGGGGAGGCACTCACCTGCTTCCATCTCAGCTGGGACCAACAGGGCAGAGGGCAGCTCAGATGCATTTTTCAAAAAAGAAAAGAAAAACTAACCAAAGGAATAAAACAGGGGAACCCCCCCACATTTAAAGAAAAGAGCAAAGCCCCAGAAGGCTTTTGGTGGTCTTCCCAGCACCTCCAGTGGCTCTTGGCTTCTGGCCAGCCTGGGTGAGCAGGTTCTACCATATTCTGTAGTCTCCTCTCCTCACCAGAGACTGCACTGGCAAGACCCCATGGTACTTGCATGTCACACCTCAATTAACTGGGTCTTAATTTGTAGGCAAAAATCTCAAACCCAAACCCCACCATCACCAACAAAAACCCACAAACAAACAACAAAAAAATGAAAACCAGAAAAAAACCCAACAACAGCAACACCCCCCAAATAAATAATAATAATAAAAGATTTTTTAAAAACTCACAGGGCTCCTCTAAGAGCAAGTCTCAGCAGAGCTCTCAGATCTGTCAAGCAGTTCAAGCATTATGTGAGACCAAAGCCAGAGGCTATTGAGGGGAAGACCTAGAGGGCCCCTCTATTCTGGGCTCTTCTTCACTTAGCAGATTTGCTGAGGTTTAACAGCAGCAGCATGTAATAGAGCAGGAGCTGCTCCCTTCTCCAAAGGATCATTTAGCCCAGGCTTACCAAGCCATTCATTTCATGCTTATTAACCTTTGGAGTATTGTTTTGTCCAGAGTGCCAGACAAATTAACTTTTAAGAGGGGTCTATCTGGATGTCTGCAAACTCCCTTAGACACAAAGCAACTCTTAAGGAATATTTAATGAAATATGTAACAGTCAGTTTATCTATCTATAAACTAACACATCGTTCTGGACAACAACTCAATGGAAGTGCTGTGGCTAATTCTCAGGGAAAAGAAAGTATCTGAAGAGGCAAATAGGGAAGAAGAGCAAGACAGTCATGTACATCTACAGAAGTGCTCTAAAATCCCCATGCCAGATCCCTGCACAGTGCACCAAACCCAAGCATTGGACTGCAGCAAACTGCCAGAAGGAGGTGGCAGTTCCAGGGGGCTTGGATGACACTCATTTGTCACTGTGGAGAAGCCTGTGGAAAGCAGATTCCCTAAAAAATGTCCCAGAGATTTTCTCTCACCACATATTTGCATGCAGGCCAAGTCTCCTTCTTAACATATTTTGCCTTTTGTCTTGTTTTTCTGACTTCCAACAACAACCCAAATAAACCTCTGGAAACAATGAAAGCATTAAAGGAAAATGTCATGCCTGTCAATAAATGCCTTTGTGGCTGTGGGAGCAGAGAAGGCATGATGTCACTGGGGGGGAATAGCTTATAAAATTCCATTGAGAAAAGGGATCTGCCTTTAACAGATACCAAACATCCCAAAATATGCACTGTGCCACCCAGATATCCAGGAGAGCACTGAGCTGTGATGCAGCACAGGCCAGGAGACTGATTTAATTCAGAAGTTACAGAAGAAACTTGTACTTATTTACCATAGGGCACAGAGAGGTGATGAGTGCAGGGTTTAATTCTGTGAGCAAAGATATCTAGGGGAGCACTCTCCATATTCTGAGACATAATAGCAACCCCTCAAGGTGTATGTGCAATGCTGAGGCTGGGTGTAGCTCTGCAGCTGAGCCCTTTGCTGGGCTGTTGAGTTCCACTGTAGGACTTTGCATTAAATCAAATAACAAGTTTGCTCCTCTCACCTTGCCTGCCTGATGGACCTCTGTTGGTTTCAAGTGCATGACAAAGGGATGAGCCTCTTCTCCTGGTGACAGAGATCTTAATTCTCTTGTTGACTTTGTCCTGAAGTGGACTGGAAACAGCAGCCTGGTCCCTTAGGGCTGGGCAGGGGTTCAAAAAGCCACCCCTGTTCTCCTTCCAGCTTCCACCCTTTAGTGGCTCAGCTATTTTAAGTGCATCACTTAACAGCTTTCTGGCTGGTGGCTCTCAATACTGACAAGTACACTGGATTGAGATCAGATAACAGGATTTTGAATGTTACAGGATAACAGGATTGAGAAGAGCCAACACTGTGATGGTTAATTTTGGATCCAGATGTTACCCTCTGGAAATTCTTGGGAGGGTGGGATCTGAAATTCTGGTTTCTGCAGCTATAGAGGTCCAGAGGTGAGTTGGGTAAACGTTCAGTTCTGGGTAAACAGTTCTGCTGTAAAACAATTAATCACACCTTCAGCTCACTAAAAACCTGAGACTTCCCCACCTGGGAATAAGAGTGAAAAAGCAGAGTCCCAGACAGCACGGTCCTGCAAAGCTTTCTGGTTTTCCTCTCTACAGTCACCCTCTTCTAAGGAACAACTCTGGAGGAAAATGAGACCAACTTCCAGGGTTACAACAAACTTGATGCTGAGAAAGTACCGGCTCCTGGCAGTCTGTGCTGGGATATATAGAAATTATGGACTTCTGCTCAAACCCACAATCTTCTGGGCTGTTGCTGTTGATGAAAGGCATTAGCAGGTATGAAACAAGGTGAGCAGAGAGCCTGCCTGCCTGCATTTGAGGTCATCCTCCCTCTCTCATTTGCAGCATGGCAATTGCCTGCTGCCAGAGGCGTCCACAGGTCGCAAACAGGGGAAGACAGCTCCAACTGGAGCATTGGGAAGCGCTAAGGTACAATTTTGTTCTGGGAGAAGCGGTGGTTTGGAAATGTCAGTGCAGGGCTCGGAGTGTGTCTGCACTGCAGAGAGCAGCACTGCCAGGGACAGCTCAGCTGGCCCTGAACGAGCTGCTGGCACAGGAGGGACATGGCCAGGTCTGGTGCACCTCAAACACAGCTTAAGTCCAGCTGACAGGGACCTTGAACTGGCTGGAGTGCAGACAGAGCTATGCCCTGTCCCCTGTGTACCCAAACCGTGGGTCAGGTCTGCTCTCTCTTTACCAGCCTCAGTCCTGGGAGCAGACTGGCACATCCCATGGCTCCCTGCTTGCCTGCAGGTTGCCTTGTGATGTAACCAAGGCCACTGCAGGGACTGCTGTGGACCTGCACCTTCTCACAGCATGCAGAGATGTGCTCCCTTCCCACTGTTTAGAAGCTGCAAATCCTACTGGCCCTTTCATCAGGATGGATGATTTCTGGCTCTCCTCCCACAAAAGTCGAGTTGTTACAGCTAGAATCCACTGAATGCTCCTGTTTATAAAGCAAAGGCCAGCAGAGCTCACATTTCCAAAGCATAGCTGGATCTGGTTTAGAGAAAGGGCAGTGAAGGCATAACAACTTATTCTATCATTAAATTCAGCTGTCCCAGTTTGGGCAGACTTGAGAAGCAAAACAGTTGAGGCTGAAGTTAACCAGACCCTTTTCAGGGTAGATTTGTGCTTTAAAATGCTACAATTTGTGGCTGTTAGGGCTCCTTCACAAGGCTCCTGTGCAATGCTAGCACATGAAGGGTCACACCAAATGTTTACCATATGCTGCACAGGCACAGTTTCCTCTTGAGGTTTTCATTATTGCAATTACATTTTTTTCCTTTAATTCCCTAGGCTGTTGTTGGAAGTAGATGCAGTTGTATTGATGGGGGGGAATTTCACCTGTTCAAATCAGGTTTTGAGGGATCTGGATATACTTTTTTTCATGTTTCCTGATAAGCATTCTGCCCCTTGTCCCTCCAAGGGGTGGGAGTCATGCTTCTCATTTCCTTGCACATACCCAAAGTACCTGTGGCTGTGCTGCACAGGCCTAAGGCAACACAAGAACCCTCTGCTTACTTAACAGAAGAATGTAAATGAATATCAGTCTCCCCTCTAATGTCACACAAGAGTCAACACAGGAAGATTATACTCCACCAAAAGCCTTGGCCTGCAGGTCACCGTCCCCCTGCCAGCCTACTCCAGCTATTCCAGGAAAGTCAACAGATCTCGACGGGTCATCTCTTCCAGGTGGGTCAACAAATGATACCACTGAGTTCATTTAGACTTTTTAAAAGCATAGCTTTTCTAACTGGGAAAATATATACTGAGCAAATTTCATTCTTGCTCACACACGCTTAGACAAATTAGAGTACAAAGTTCCTCTGCTTGTTTTGTTTCTCCACAAAAGCATTTGCAAAAAAGGCTAATTCACATCATTAACTGTACTAAGTTGGTGAATCAGCCAATTCTATATTTAAGTTTCTAATTCTGGGTTTCTACACATGATGAAGAAAGATTAGCTGTCACAATTTGTGGACTACAGTCAAAACCTGTACCTTTTAAACACTTTCTTATAGGGCTCCTGAGTTTTGGCCCGAGTTGCAATTTCAAGAGATCTATTCTCAGTGAAGTTGTGGACCAGATGTAACAACCAAATTAATGCAAACAAAAGGTAGCAGGTCAGATAACTTGCAGAATAAGTGCTTGGGAATCCACTTATATTTCTCTTTACACAGACAGCTTTATTTGGAAGTACCTATTCTGAACAATTCAAAACCACATTTTTTATTGTAAGGGAGGCAGAGTTTGACTCAGAGAGGTTCAGGATGAGAAGAAATAAAGGACTAGTTTTTACAGCAATGGATTCTGTTTCCCAGCTAAGTCTGTCCTTAGGTCTTGCTAAGGACATGTAGAAAGTGTTAAAACTCCCATTTGATGTGCAGCATAGAGGTCTGGTCCTACATTTAGTTAACAGCATTCTGCTCACAGCCATGGTACTTTGCCTGGCTGTTCTAAGGTATTTCTGCAGCCATTGGAAAAATGTGAATTTTAATATTCCACATGGATATAATAGAAATGTGAACACCAGAAGCTCTTGAAGCAGAACTCATCCTTCAGCTCATGAGTGGAAGTGATGGCTTTCTTGACTTCGTAGCATTGTTGAAGATTCAACAAATTTCCCCTTTGACCTCCACATACTCTAGAGAAGGATTCCAAAAAGGATGATACTTGAATTTCCCTAAAGCTTCACGTTTTATGGAGCATGTAGTACAAAGACTGATGAGCATGTCAGTGTTCACATCCAGTGGGGGCTGCGCTGGAAGGAGGATGAGGAAAAAATTGAGGAGATTGTGTGGGAGGCATAGAGGCACTCTTTAGTCCATCATTATATATTTACTGTTTTTAAGATCGCTGATCACATTCAGACTAACTCTAAAATACTGGATTAGATTGCTTCGGGACTTTCCTCAGGCCTTAAGAAATTTTCAGGTATTTCTTTTTAAATCACGACAAACTACAAGATATGAGCTGATGCACAACAGCTCTGCTGTTTTCTGCAGCCATCTTACTCTTACCCAGTCTTGTTTATTTAATGGTGTCTTAATCCAAGCTAATCACATCCCTAGCAGCAAATTATGTTCTAAATGACAATGAATTATGTTAGCAGGAGGATAATCAGGGGAGAGCAATCCAATCACTTCTATTTTTTTCAGCATACCTTAATCAAAAACGGCAGAGAAAAAGAAGGCACATTGCAGAGCAGCACACGAGAGGAGTAAGGTATTGCTGAACATACCTGGACCTGCATTAAGCAAGTGTGAAGAGAGGGAAGCACTGTAGTAAGGATCCTGGGTATTTATCAGCCTTTCCAATGCCCTGACAGACAGGCCACATGTCAAACATGCTATTTACCAAGAAGCACTTTTATCGATTTTTTTTGATAAGAGAGCAAAATATTGGCAAAGACTTCTCTTACTCCTTATCATGAACATCAACACAGAGCAAATTTCATGCATTAGTCCCTTACTTTTTTGACAATAATGTAGAAAGCTTAAATAAATTCACTCATCTCGCAGCAATGTTGCTTCTGGAATAGCTGCTTTGTAGCTCCCAGTTATTCAGTTGCTGGAAGTGTCAGATCAGCAGCCAAACAGCACAGCCAGTCCTGGCACTCAGAGGGGATTATCTGGGGCTAGAGGACTGCCCCATGCAAAAACAGATGCTAGCAACAATTTGCTAAAGTGATATGTCCTGTCCCACAGTTGAAAAGTACCCTGGGACCCTTTCTCCATCTGCCTGCACACAGCTCTCATTTGCTCCAGCCTGATTCAAAAGTACATTTTGTCTTCAACAGTTTCATATCTGCCAGAAACACCACGAGAAAACAGGACAAAGCCTTCTCTGCAGTGGGAAAAGAACCTTAATGGACAGTTCTCTTTCAGCAAGCCTTAGGAAAAAAACATGCTTTTTAAAAGGCAGTAAATAAATTGAGATCCAGCCTAAGTGAATGCAGGCTGGTATGTTTTGGGGGGAGGGAGGAAAGGGAGGAGTACAAAGAAGAGGCACTTAGAGTCATGAAAAAAGCTGAAAATCAATAAACAGACTGAAGAACAGCGAACAAAATGCACCAGGATTGAAAATGAAAAAAAAAAAACCCAAACCCTCCAGCCTTGAGGAATTAGTGCTGTATATACCGCTACAATGGCCCAGGAAAAGAAAAATTAAGGGATCTTAAACTGTCAATGGCTGTGGCCAAAACCCCACACATCTTTATTTCCCTACTTTAAAAAAGACCTGATATTTCCCATATCCTATTTTATGGCTCTTTAGGACTGGGATCAAACCTGGAAGAGTTGGGGTAGCAGTTTTCTGCCACTCTCAGGGGTTATGCCTGTCTGATGGGGTAGGAAGGAATACTACAAGAAGAGGAGGCTTAGGAATTTGCCTTGGGAAGTTTGTAACCATGAATTGTATACACTGAACATTCTCAGCACCATACACATGTAATGGAATATATATTTATTCTGCTTCTATTTCTTTGTTCAAAATGCATTGCCATAAACAATGGCTAGGCTTCTTAAAGCTTGGGATCCTGTTTGTTTAAGATGCTCTTTTCCTGCTGGAGAAGTGCTTTTTCAGTCTGAGCACAGGGAGCTCAGGCAGTGAAGCTCTAAACACCACTCCCATTGATTCCTGCTATCATGCTGAGGAGAAAAATAAGATAATTTCACCAGACCCTGCTCATGTCATGAAAATGCATAGGCAAGAAGACAGAGCACATGGAAAAGCACCTTGTCTCAGCACAAATGTCCCCCTTGATTACGGCAGGTTTCCTCCCACAGGGATACCAGTTGCATTGCTGGTCCTTGGGGTGAGGTGATATTTCTGGCTTTGACAGCCCAGCTGTGGATGTGTGAGCAGGTCTGGCCCATCCCAGCAGGAATTTTCCCTGTGGGACTCTGTGTCTGACTGCAGTGAGTGGGAGCCAGAGCCTTCACACTCAGGGGTAGTGAGCTGGTACTGAGGGAGAGAAGAATCACAGAACCACAGAATATTCTGAGTTGGAAGGGACCCACAAGGTCTAACTCTTAAGCACCAAGCAAACCCAGTGGGCTGCTGCAGGCACAGGTCTTGCTCACACTTTGGAGGAAGTTTTCCCTCATCCAAACACACTGCAGGGATCTCACCAACCTTGCAGCAGGCAGATGCCTCAACGCTTGCCCCAGAGGCATTCAGGCAGTCAATCCATGTGTACAATGAGCCTTTCTGAGGTTTGAGACCTGCTTTCTCTCAGGCATGGGATCAGCAGCCCATATGGCCCATGCAGCTTGCTTTCCCTTGACAGGCAGCCCATGGCTGATTTTTCTTTCTGGCAAGGATGCCTGATCAAGAGTCTTGCTTTAAGCCTGGTTTTCAGGAAAAAGAAAAAAAAAACCCACATGATTTTACTCTGCATGTACTGCCTGGATCTCCCTTAGCAAGCTTTGAATCCATCAGCCCAGCTCACCCAGGTTTGACAAAGGAGTTGGTATTTCCAGCTGCACTTGCTGGGCTAAGAGACCTTGGAGGTGGCATGTGTCAGGGGACCTGGTGGAGTGTGTCACATTCCCCACATGGATGTTTCTCTCTTCTGGAAATCGGAGCCTGGGGCTGGAGGGACAGGGGCACTGACATTTGACTATGTTTTACCCTCCTAAGGGGCGAGAGCAAATCTGTGGAACCCAGGAATGCAGAGGCTTGGGGGTTTCGCAGTCCAGACACAGCCAGAGATACCTGTCTTCTGCAGGTTTTGTGGGAACAGGCAGCTGGGTATTCCTGCTCTCCCCAGGGAGAAGACTGGAGCATGAGGTCATGTTTTGTTGGCAGGGAACCCCTATGCCAGAGAAAACATGGAGACAGACCTCATAGTGCCCCAGCTTCAAGAAGAGCTTCAGCTGAAGCTTTCATTTCCTTAGATGTCAGAGTCAACCACCACCAAGACACAGATCTGTACCAAACCATCTGGTCATTAGCTCTTGCTACTTCCCATCTTCCCTACCCAGCCCCCAGCATGCTCTCTGAGCCCACTCCACTCCTGGGGTTTACAGCTTAAGAGGAAATTATCTGCATAAAGTAATACATTTTATAGTTTGCAGTTATGTTCTGCCCTGCACATCGTCACATCTGCCACAGGTTTTCTCAAGGTCTCAGCTCTTACAGGCAGGACTCTCATATTCCCTAGGATGTAAATCTGAAATCACAAAATGATCTCATGCATTTTTTTTCCCTCTGGTTTCAATCTCCCTTCCCTTTTCCAGCATACTTCCAATATACAGAGTATGTTTCCCTGTGTTCATTTTCAACTATTTTCTATTTCAATTTTTGCATATTCCTTCTCCTTGCTCTCTTTTTGTCTGTCTTTTGTCTACCAGTCCTCGTTTCCTCCTTCTGTCCTATTTCAAAATCTTCCTATGAGCCAAGCCGACTATCTGTAAAGAGTAGTGCTGTCAACTTTAATAGGAGCTGAATTAACTCTCATGGCTTTCATCATCCCACTTTTTTTTTTTTTTTTTCCCTTCATCCCCTCTCTGTTCCCAGACAAAAAAAGTCCCAGTTCCTGCTTCCATTTTCAACTTCTTTGGAACTTACTTGAACTTTTCTTTCCATTACTTACCTCATACCCTTCTGCAGCCCCTCCTTGACTCTTTCCTGCCCTTTTCCCTCTATCCATCTCACAGCAAACAATCTCCCTAATCTACCATCTTGCTGGCTACTGAGCATTTCAGTCCACACCCCACACTGTTGGATGGCAGCACCTAGTACATATTAAGATTGGGATCTCTCTCCTATTCTCTCTCCTTTCTTCACAAACAATGCCAAAAAGGCTGCTGTGGGGTTTTGTTCAGTACTTCTGCCTCTTCCTTCCCTGCTCCTCCCTAGCTCTCCTGGAGAAACAGAAAGGCAGAGATGTGGGTTACACAAAATTATAATTAGCCTGTTAAATGCAGGAGAGGTTTACTGTCTTGCTTTCTCCCCCAGAACATGACATGAAGCCTGATGTAATATCATCCAAAGCCTGATGTAATATCATCCAAATCCATGCAAGGACTGAAACGAAACTCCACACAAGCAGGAAGAGACCCCAGGGAGAAGAGACTGGCAGAGGATGTGTGGAAAAAAAAAAGTGGATGGGAGAGAGGACTGTAGAAGATGGGAATAAAAGGGAATATTAGAGGTTACCTGACACATGATCTTCTCTCTTACAATCAGGATCTCCCTTGAAATCTGTATTTCACTGAAACAAATTATCACTCCCTGGGGAAGTTATTCTAGGAAGATGATCTAGACAGTAGGGTAGAGGAGGATCCACCCATCATGATCTCAGCTATTTCTTTCTCACTGTTCATAGGAAAGTCATTTTCTCACAGCCACCGCTTCTCTCAAACTTCTGTGCTGTTCTGGGAAATTAAAAGGAAATGGGCAACGTTGTGTATCACCCAAACTTGATCACAGAAGGACAAGCAGGTCTGGAAGGGATTCAGTAACCTTAACAATAACAAAAAGGAGTGGATCCTGCTCCCATCTGCCCCCAAAACCAGGAGGAGGAGACAGTGAGAGATGTTTATTGGAGTACCTCCTCTTCCTGTGGGGCCAAGAGGGAAAGGAAACAGAAATGAGCAAGAAGGGTTGAGAGCATCTCCTACCCTCTTCCTAGGTGTGAGAGAGAAGAGGAGATGGGGAGCAAGGATGAGAGCCTCTTCTAGATTTTCCTGGGCTATGAAACATCTGCCTGGGAAAAGCAGTAATATTTAGGGTAGGGTGCTGGGAGCAATATGGGGAGCAGAGGACTGAACCTAGCCCTGAGATTTCTTCATAGATTTCTTCAGTTCCACAGTGGAAAAGGGTCAAAGGTGAAGTAAACTTACATCCATGTTTTAGAAAACGTGCTTCCAGCCCTGGAAGTCTGTCTGGGCTCCTGCAGGCAGGCACTTCTTCAAAACACAGGGGCTAAATGCAAAAAATGCAGACAGGAAAACCACTCCAAGTTGCCAAACAGCTTCTCCGAGAAGGAAAAGAAAAGACAGAGGAGGAAAGAGAATATGCAGAAGGAGAAAGAAGGAAAAAAAACCCAAGATAATAAAAAATTTAATTCAAAATATCTTAATTCACAAAAATTCAAATCTGCTATGTTATGTTAGTAATGTATGTTAATCATGCTAGTAAGTTAGAACTGCCTTGACTTGCCCTATCTAGACACCAAGGTCTTTAAGTGCATCAGCAGTAAATTATATGCATTTGCCATGATGTTCTTGCAGCCAGAATTAGGTTTCTGCAGGTTTTAATTCTCCTCCTTTCCTATGGCAGGAGCTGAGATGGAAACGATGAACAACTCTGTTCATACGCTTCTCATAATTTCCCATTCCTTGATTACTCAAACTTTCTACTCCAGGCAGTGACATTAGCAGCTCTTTCTGCCATACTGAGGCAGGTACATGACACCAGCTCATGTCCCAGTCTCAGTCCACAACGCTGAATTAATATGGTGTGGTTTTCCACAGACTTCCATAACTGCAGGGAAATATCTTCAGGAAGGAAAAATGCAAGAATTCCATGTCCTTTCAGATGAATTACAACCCCAAAAGAATAACTGGAAACTTGCTTGCAAAAGTCTGTAGACTTGAGAAACAGCAGTACGTAGTTTGTAAAGAGAGGTAATGACATTGATTGTCACTGGAAGGAAAAGGATTGCAGTATAAATAATGCAAGAGGGAAGGAAGAAGGGACAGACAAGAATAATATGTTATTGGTCATAATCAATAACAATCATCATACAGTTTTTATGAGACCCTATCCTCCCTGAATAGGCAAAGGCATAGGAGCACACTGCAGTAGCCTAAAAATTAGAATGTTAAAGAGAAGTAAAGCAGGCCATGTTTTTACCACCTGTCAAGTAAAACATGACTTGTTCCTGAGTAAATAAGGCAGTATGTCTGCTGGCAAAGTATGCAGAGTATAATACTGTCATCTGTATATTGAGGGAACTCAAATCTGCCAATTCAGAGAAACTGAGGGTTCCTAGAAATCAGTAATTTCATCTGATTAATAATGAAAAGACTCTTGTCTTTTTCCTTAAGGAACACCTTCTCTCTTTGGGTCAATTTCTTGGGGAATCCCCCCACATCAAACTTCAACCTGAAGAACTTGTGCCTAATGGTTCTGGCAACTGATTGTGCCAGAGAGCATAGCCTAGGAGGCATCCTCAGAAAAGCCTTTACCTGATAAATTCCTCAAGTGACAGAGCTTATCTTTTTCCTAGTGCCCCAGAGCTGCCTTCCTCTGCTCCACTGTATCAGTGACAGATCATGCCTTTGTTTTCTGTGCACCTCAGGGTGCTTTCCTTTCCCTCTGTAAAAGCACCTTGATTTTCTAGTGGAGACTGAAGGATACTTACATGTCTTCATTCATCCGTGAAACTCACAAATAATGGAAGAGATCTTTAAAATGCATTTGTGCTTCCTCTGCAGAGAAAACTGAGAGCACTGAGGTCAAAGACAACTCACCATCTCTCCAACATTAGTCAATGTGAGGCATCTATACTTAGCTTTGCTTCACATCCTTTGGTATTCTTGTTCCTGAACACTTACGTTTGCTACCTTGAAGCTGGAGCAAAGGTGACCCACTCTCCTGCCTTTAAAGGCAATTTAGAAAAGGGAAGAAATTGTTGTGCAACAGAAAGGATGACTTGGCAGTAGATGCTCTGCCAGCATAGTCATGCTGCTTTCCTAGAAAGGGGCTCTTACCATGCTCTGGACATGGACCAGATGACTTTTTTTTTTTTTTTTAATTCAAAATACTGTAAACTATGCACTCACCCAGTGACATTCAGGATATTTGAGTGGAAGGAAGATAATGTATAGCTTAGCCAACAGAGATTGAACCATCAAGCACCCAAGGTAGTCACATTGTGTTCCCCTCAATATGCTCTGACAGTCCACAGACAGCTGGTTGGTCATATGGTGCCAGTCTCTTTTCCCTGCTTCGAGCTGCTACATGATATTGAAAGGAGAAGGAAGGAAGGGAAATCCTTTCTTAAAAATCATGTATACAAACAATAGCTGCATCAATGCAGATGGAAGGGGATTCTGTCCAAAACACACAGTCAAAAGCAGCAAGTGCTTCAGAGTCTGACAGATAGTCTCTCATGAGCCTGACTTTTATGGAGAAAGCCACTGCATCTGGAGATGTCCCCTGAGCACTGAGTCAGGGGAGGAGGAGGGAGTTGGTGTGGTAGCTCCTAAAGCCCAGCCCTTGATGCAGAGGGTGGCTCCCACTGCCACCAACGTCACCAGCATCCGCTTCCTGTCTGCCTGTGTGATTCAGGCCATGGGGCAGAGCCCTCAGCCACGTTTCTGATGGAAACTCTTCTCCAGAATTGTCTGGGTAAGTCATTACACACGTGCAGACCAAAGGGGCACCGTGGGCATCAAGCATCTTCCTCATCCTCCATGGTGACTCCAGGTCAGATGGGGGCATGGTGAACAACATTCTCCCCTCCCTTCTGCTTTCTGTATGAAGGAAGCTGGGCAGGAAGGTTGGAGGAAACTGTGGGTTAGCACTCCTGCTCACATTGCAGTGGATTCATTTCTGCTTCTCCTCCTCATGAAGGCAGCATCTTCTGGCAAAATCAACAGGCATTCCCTCCTACTCTTTCCTGGTGGTACAGGCTCCTGCCTGCAACCTCCTGTGTTTTCCAGGTGGCTGCTCTAAGAGTAGGGAGGGAACAGAAGCTGAGAGTCAGAGCAGGGCATGGCAAGGCTCCAGTGCCACAGGGAGGGCATAAGAGGGAGGCTGCCTGGGAAAGCCATTGCCATGCAGAGCTGCCTACCCAACTGAGAGAATTAGGCAAAATTCTTGCTGCCTTCTTTTGCTTTTCATCCCTGATGGTTGCAGCAACAGCAAAGGAAAATTTTACCATGCACAGTGATGTGGAGGCAAGAGAAGTCTGGTTGTTCCTGTACCGCAGTCAGATTCTACCTCCTGCAGAAGGCAAGGTGAGCCAGAGGAGAGAACTGTGCCAAAATCTGCACTCCACTAAACCACAGGTCCCACGAGAAATGGTTTTAGGCTTGGTAGTGGTCTCACAGCACGTCTGCTGAGAAGGACTCCCCACAAAATATTCTGCCTTTTTACCCACTGGCACCTTGGAGGGGTAGCCGAGACCTTATTTTCAATCCTCCAAGTAGCTTCAAGTTCACCTTTTGAGGTTTCTTAAAGAGTGGTTCATCACTTCAGGAGCAACCTGCTCTCCTGGCTCTCAGTCTTCTGGTCACAGCCTTATTTTGCATGGCATCCTTTAATTAGAGAGCAAGAGAGACCTTGTGCTCAGGGTGCTCCCAGGGAGGGCAAGTCCTGGGCTCCCATCCCTGCACCAAGGCCTGGCATGTCAGTGCCTGCGTACAAGATGCACCAGGGCTCCTCTTGTCCCTTCCTCTTTCCCTCACACACAATCCAAAAGTATTAAACCCTTTCAATATCAAGCAAAATTGCTGCCATGGTGTGCTCAGCATCGCTGTCCCACGGAATCTCGTGGGTGTTCTCTGGGAAGCGGGGACACCAGTGGTGGCAGCATGGCAGCAGCGCTGGTGGCTGTGCTCTGAAGGAGCTGAGGGTCTCCTCCTAAACTCCGTGTGGGAGCATCTCTTCTTGGCCATGGCTCTTAAATTCTATGTGGGAGCATCTCTTCTCTGCCATGGCCACCACGAGGGAACAGAGGCAGCCAAGAGGCAGAGGGTTGAGGTGTGACCTCAGCCTCCTCGGTGCTTGCACCCAGCGGTTCGTGCTGCCCTGCTGAGTGTCCCGGCTGCCAGGAGGGCGGCGTGGAGAGCCGGCACTGCTTCCTTAGGGACTGCAGGCACTGCCTCCTTAGGGACTGCAGGCACTGCCTCCTTAGGGACTGCAGGCACTGCCTCCTTAGGGACTGCAGGTATTGACTCCTTAGGGACTGCAGGTATTGACTCCTTAGGGACTGCAGGCACTGCCTCCTTAGGGACTGCAGGTATTGACTCCTTAGGGACTGCAGGTATTGACTCCTTAGGGACTGCAGGCACTGCCTCCTTAGGGACTGCAGGTATTGACTCCTTAGGGACTGCAGGTATTGACTCCTTAGGGACTGCAGGTATTGACTCCTTAGGGACTGCAGGCACTGCCTCCTTAGGGACTGCAGGTATTGACTCCTTAGGGACTGCAGGTATTGACTCCTTAGGGACTGCAGGCACTGCCTCCTTAGGGACTGCAGGCACTGACTCCTTAGGGACTGCAGGTATTGACTCCTTAGGGACTGCAGGCTCTGGCACAAGGAGCCGGCCCCTGGCAGATGTGGCACATCAGTTCTCGTCCTGGCCGGGATCTCAGCCCCGAGCAGCCGCCAGTTTCAGTGATACTGAAACTCATCAGCATACAAACCTCTTTTGAAGATGGCACTCAGATGACACTTTCACAACACGCTTAATCCAATCGATTTGAAAGTGGCTGCCAAAAGGGGAGGTCCGGCTCTGCCTTCTGGCAGCGCGTTCCCAACCCTTCCTCCGACACCAGCCCGCAGCTAATGCAGCTACACCTTCTGCTGAATGAGGGAATTAGTACAGCTGAAAGCTTTTCTCCTCTACTAATTTTGATCTGGATCAGCTCCCTAAGCCTGGTAACTCCATTGCTGCATGAGTGCTGGTGCCAGCACAACAGAGCTGGAGAGTTCAGGGGACAGAACAGGACCAGCCCTCTTGGCACTGCCTAAGCTTAAAACAGTCAAGAAATAGTCACTGCTGGGTCTTAAAATAAAAAGACCTTCAAAAATAGTGATTGTGTTTGGTTGTTGAAATCAAGGCTTTCATGACTGTATTCACCTGGATGAGGAATTATTTTAGTCTTTGCAAAATACTGTATACCAATACTGGTGAAAGCTGAAAGAAACCTACTGCCTGTTTCATTATAACCAGACTTCTCAGCCTCTTTAAATGAGGCTTTTTTTTTTTTTTTTTTTTTTCATTACCCTGAACTTGAACACAAAAGCCAATATCAGAAATGCCAAGGCCATGGCCTGCCAGCTCCCCTGCTTTTCCTTGTCTCTGTTCAGACTCACTACAGGGTGTGTTTTTCTCTCAGTGTGTGATGCTACAGTTAATAACAAATGGCAATTATTAGGGCACGTCAAAAGATGAGCACTGAACACATTAGCAACAGAAACCAGCTTTCTGCATTGTTGGCTCTGCCTTCAAAAGAGCTATTTTAGACATTGATATTTCTCAAAGTATGGATTGGTGATCAGCCATCACTACTGAAACATTTTAAAAAGAAAAGTGCCTCCACACAAAAAATAGCCAGGTAATAAAATAAGCCAGGTTCAATTATACAATTCAGACAATAAAATATCATGAAATCATGTAATACTCCTGTTATTAGTAATTGCAGTTCAGTTCAAAACTGAGAGCTGTCTGGGTGACAAAACAATCTTGGTTTACTAGGAATTTCAGAGAGGAAAATTCTCAGAGAGAGGGGAAAAGGGATTGGGAAGGACGCATATTGGTTATAGGGTGAGAAAACTCCCCACTGCCGTTCTCCCTTCCAAACATTGTATAACCTGTAGTAAATCCCTGAAGGAATGGTTCACCTTGCATCTGTCTCCCTGCTCCAGCACATAAACCAATGACCAAAAAGCAACCCCAAAGCAAGGGGCCTGCCATGCTCCTGTGCTGTACTCTGAATCATGGCTTTAGGCATTCTGCCCATCTTCTCAGTTCCAATACAGATGGGAAAGTGAGATGCACTTTAAAAGGCTCAGCTAAAGTGTCTAAATTGGTGTGCCTGGCCTGTGGGGTATTGACCCCGCTGTTTGTACCCCAAAGTTGCTAAGATAAAACAGGCCAGAACAAAAAGACAGAATCATTTTAGAATCAGATGTATGTAGGTATACATGATAAAAAGATACAACTGATACTATGACAGACCTTGCAAATATGGGGCAAGCTCATTCACTGTTTTGTGATTTAACACAGAGGCACCTGCTTTCTCTGTAAGTTCTCTAAGCTTCTACTGTGCCATTCCTCCAGAACAAAATTCAACAGCACAAAAACTAGAAGGTTTCTCATTCTATCACTCCAGGTCAAATAAGGATGTTTGAACAGGGAAGGAATATTACTTTTTACAAAGAGTGCTCATTCTGGCAGTTGGCTACCAACAAAAAGATATACAATTATTGCACTCCTATTTGCAAATTTCCTTTTGGAAAGCCATTTATAGCTTCATTCCTTAAAACTAATTTGACCTAAACTTGTCATGCAAGTCTGTGGTCTGGAAAAAAAGAAATTGCAACATTAGTACTAACACATTCAAGTATTTCTGCTTGTTTAGGGGTGACAACAACAAATAACAGAAAAATGCATGCAAAGCTGGAGATGCTTTTGCAATGCTCACCTTGATTGCACTTCCCTCAGATTTTGTGGCAGGTTGTAACCCATTGTGCTCTTCTTTTTTCCTTGTGTGTATCACCTATGATCTTTGGAAGCAACTGACATCATGTGCAGGAAATTTTGCAAAGCATTTGACACTGTCCCACACAACATCCTTGTCCCTGAACTGTAGAGACATGGATTTGATGGGTGGGTAACTCCATGGATAAGGAAATGGCTGGTTGGTTGCACTCAGAGTTGTGGTCAATGCTCGATGTCCAAGTGCAGAGCAGTGACCAAAGGTGCTCCTCAGGTGTCAGCACTGGGACCAGCTCTGGTCAACATCTGTGTTGGTGACATGGACAGTGGGACTGAGGCACTCTCAGGCTGTGTGGTGTGGTCCACATGCTGGAGGGAAGGGATGCCATGCAGAGGGACCTGGACAGGTTGAGAGGTGGGCCTGGTGTGAACCAGGTGTGAACCCTGTGAATTTCAACAAGGTTAACACAAGGCCCTGCGTGTGGGTCAGAGCAAGCACAGACAAACACAGGCTGCATGGAGAATGGGTTGAGAGCAACCCTGAGCTTGACCTGATCCAGCAACTTGTGCTCACAGCCCAGAAAGCCAAATGTGTCCTGGGCTGCATCCCAAGATTCAGGTCATGGGAGGTGATTCTGCCCCTCTACTCTGCTCTCACGAGACCCCACCTGCAGTGCTGCATCCAGCTCTGAGGTCCCCAACACAGGAAGGACAGGGACCTGCTGGAGTGAGTGCAGAGGAGACCACAAAGATGATCAGAGGGGCTCGAGCACCTCTCCTAAAAAGACAGGCTGAGAGGATTGGGATTGCTCAGCTTGCAGAAGGGAAGGCTCCAGGGAGACCTTATAGCAGCCTTCTGGAACCTAAGCAGAGCTACAAGAAAGCTGGAGAAGGACCTTCGAGATGGGAATGTACAGACAGGACAGGGGGAAATGGGTTCAAACTTAAAGAAAATAGGTTTAGATTAAATATTAGGAAGAAATTCTTTTACTTTGAGCATGGCAAGGCACTGGCACAGGTTGCCCAAAGAAGCTGGGGATGTCCCATCCCTGAAGTGTTCAGGGCCAGAGTGGATGAGCATTGAGCAACCTGAGCTAGTGGAAGATGTCTCTGCCTATGGCAAGGGGATCTAAACTACACCTCTTTCTATCCAATTCTGTTTTTATGATCTTTGAGCTTTTTGGAATATGGTACCTAACAAGCTGTTACCTAGATAAAAATAATAAAAACATTAAAAGTTTAAAGGTATTAATAATAAGAAGCAATACTTCCACTCAATCCCCTCCCACACTCAAGACTTCAAGGAAAGAAGTCAGTGAGGGAAAATTGCTGCAGACTTTTCTGCAAAGAGATTAACTTTGTACCAAACCCAAATGCATAGAAAGGAGATGCTTTCTTTTTTTCTTTTTTACTGGTGGAGCAGGGTGCAGAGCTTAAGTAGATGATAATAAGATCCTAATACAACCTTCCCTCTGACCACTAACATTAGTGCATCTTTCAGCAAAGCCAATCTACTGATGACTCATGTTGTCTTGGTGCAAGAGCCTGTGCAGGGGGGAGGACACAAACCACAAAACACGAATATCTTGATCTAGTTAGAACCCTCTGCAAGGAAGAGCTTTCAGAGGGAAAGTAGGAAGGTGACAGCCTAGCCTGACTCAGCATAATCTGCTTCCACCAAGCACTGACCAGCCCATGATTCTTGTTCTTCCCACGGAACTCACAGCCATCCTCAATGCTTTTATTTTTATAGAGAAAGAGAGAGAGAGAAAAGCATGGCTTTCCCCTCATTTGTCCTCCTTTTGTATACACAAAAACAAGACTTGACTCATGAACTATAATGACAGATACTGCACTTTTATATATTAACCAATGCATGCCATGAGCAATGTCCTTGAGGGTCGTTGGCTGTAACAGAACTTCTGCTGTAATCCATTTGTTAGTGCAAACAGTTCTGAATCTCATTATTTACTGCTCTTCTAATGTCTGCCTTATTCTCTATGGAGTCTATTTCACTTAAGTGAGCTAAAAATGACAACTGCTCCTCACAGTGCATATCCCCTGCCTTGAGCATGGCTGGGGTAGTTTGGCAAGTTGTCTTTTTACCTGTGTGTGGCTAAGAAATTAAGTAACTTCCCAAAGCATTTGAGATCATAAAGGTACTTTTTACGTTAGACTGATGTAATTTGTCATTAACACAAGTACCAGAATCACTTTACCAGAGCAGCCTAAAGGTTTGCTGAACTCTGTATACGGGAGACTTAAAGTGATCCAGCCCTTCAAAAGGAAATACAACTCCTTAATAAAAAACCTAATTGTTTTATATAGTGCTGCTGATGGAAATTTTTCCCAATTCAGCATCTAACATACAAAATCTGCATTAAGACTCTGCAATCTCATCTTTGCTTACTGCAATGCCAGGAGTCAGCATTTACATAATTGCCTGACCACCCCACCTTTTAGGCCAAGTTGTTTTACACAACAGCCAGCAGCAAAGTCATCCCTGGTTTTATCTGTTGTTGTCTTCCCCCTGCATTAAGAGATCATTTTCTTGATCCCAAGAGCCTCAATCCTCTCCCATGACCTTGAGAAGGGGAAATTCTAAAGCAGCTCCCAGGTGGGAGGTGGCAGGAGTCTCTTCAGCTGGTGTGACTCTCAGCAGGTTTTGCATGGCTGAGTTGGGATTACCAGGGCTGCTGCCAGCCCAGCAGCTGGGCCCCTGCATGGGAGCCACGTGCAGTTCAGCAACTGCAGCTTAGTCACAGAGATAGGCAAGGCAAACCCTTGAGTCACAGAATCCTCCTCCTTCTCCTGTTACCCAAAGTTTTACCTGTAAGGATTTAGATTTCAGCTGCTCTTCCACCAACACTTTTCTCTTGTGCTTTTTTTAAGAATGCAAAGGGAATGGTTGCCATACTTATGGCTGTGCTGCACTAATGTAACACTATTTTTCTGACATTACTCATAGTCTAAATCAGCATCACATTGTCTCTTGTGCAACATTTAAACAGTATTGTCTAAACCCATACCAGGAGAAGTTACCAGGAGATCAAAAGGCACACGGGTGAAACTGCATGAGCTGCTTTTGTCTGAGGTTTCGCCGGCGCTCCCCAGCAGAGGCTGTAATGTGGTTTCCAGCTGATGCAGGCCAGAAGGGAGCCACACAGCAGAACAGGCTCTCCCTCTCACCCTTGTCTTCAGAACAAAACTTCACCATCCAGCACAGGGCACTGCATCTTTTGCACTGCATTAGTTTGACTGCAGAAAGACTGGCAAGCTGACACGTTGGGAAACCAGGGTAATCCCTCTCCTTGTTCCTGACTTTTTCTTGGCATCTTCCCAAGAGGGGAGGGGAAGAGGAGATAAAAACACTACGAAAGGAAAAGCATCGCCAAACTGAAAATTATCCAGCCTTACAAAGTTATCCTTTACTCCAGAAGGGAAAAGCCTTCCAAAAAATGTACTTTTAAACATAGATTTAGGCAGTGTTTTAATTTACACAAACATCTGGCAACTAGTACCATGAGTCTGGAGTGCTCATGCTTTACTACAATGTCCTAACAGTTGGGCTGAAAAATAAAGTGCTAAGGAATATCTGAATTTAGACAAAAGTATCCTTGAAGTTGAGAGAAAAATTACTCTATTTTTAGAAGAAAAAAAAAACCCAAACCAACACCACCAAACAAGCCCTAAATAAAAAAAAAAACCCAAACCAACACCACCAAACAAGCCCTAAATTTGATGACAGTAATGCGAAGTGTAATCTCAGTATAAGATGTCTACAAACATGGCATTTCATTGCCTGAGAAGAAAATTTATATAATGTAACGACTTACTAAACATTTATTCTGTTATATGTTGTATCACAACCAGCAAGTGCACTTTAATATCAGAACTTAATGTTAGAACACAATATAGACACCAAGTTCTGAAGTACTTCACTTTACAAAATGAAAAAAAAAAAGTAGAGGGAAAGAAATCAATACAATCTGCACAACATAAAACCTATTAATTCCTGGTGTCCAAGGAGGATTAGAGGAAAGAAATGCAAGAGATTGGGGAGGCAAGTCTGCCAGACCTATTGGGAGGGAGAGAAAAAAGCTCCCCACAGTACACTAAGATACTTCCCGAAAAAAGCAAGAGTCATTCCTAGGCTTTGCTCCAACTTCCATGAATCGCTGCCTGCAGAGTAACCATGACTCGATCTTCTCAGATTTTGTTAAAGACGCACTGACCTTCAAGCCAACACTCACACAGAGCAACTGCACTGTGCAGCTGGGAACAGCTTACCAAAACTCAGGCCATGTATGGTTAAGTTTAATATGGTCACACATTTTAGATATGCCAAGTTATCGTCACTGCCTAATTGCTTTGATGGAAAAAAAAATAAAGCCACAAAAAACCCCCTCTCTTGCACATACAGATTTCTGTATCTAGTAAGGCAACTCTGAATGTAACATAGAAGAAAAACAGAAGAATTCCAGATGTTAAAAATATCATTTAATTAAAGAAAGATAAATCATACCAAAAGTTTAGGTCACTCTTAGTTAATACATTTGCATTTATTTTAGAATATACTCTACATCTGAGTAAAAAAGTTTTAAATAAACTCCAATACATGTACAACCATGGGACCCGCCATCTCTCCCACAACAGAGGGATGCTCCTCAGCTCACTGGGTTCCCTCCGGGGTGACAGAAGAAATTTTGTGCCAGTTTCGTTAGGTTCATCGGCTTGAGTGGAGCCTCCTTACCAGCCAGCAATGCCACCACCTCGTACACATACGGATTCAGCCTCCCTGCCGGGGCGGGCACAGCGACTGCTCGCCCCGGACCGTACAACGAAAAAACCACGGAGGGGGCCAAAATAATTAATAAACTAGTATAGATTAATTTACATTTCTTTCTCTCGCTTGTGCGTTGGTAGAAAACCTGCTGCAGTCTTGGGAGCGCGCAGGGAAGCCCCGGCCCGGGGCGCTGCCCTCGGCCACCGCAGCAGCGGCAGCGCCGGGCGGGGCCGCGCCGCTCCCGCCGGCTCGGAGCCCCTTCCCCCGCTCCCCCCCGGCGCTCACTGCCCCCAGCTGCTGACGCCGATCTCCTGCTTGTATCTGTTGGTGAGCACGTTGGCCTTGCGGGTGAGCTTGGAAAGGACCGAGTGGAGTCCGCTGAGGTGGTAGTGGAACTGCTGCTCCAGGTCCTCCTCCCCCTCGCCCTCCTCGGCGGGCCCGCCGCCCAGCTTGTCCTTCTTGCGGGCGGCCTCCTCGCCCGCCGGCGGCTGCACCACGCCCCACTCGATGTCGTTGCGGATAGATTTGAGCAGCATGTAGTGGCTGTACATGTCCCTGCGGGAGAAGTAGGCGCCGGGGTCCTCGGGCGGCAGGGCAGCATCCCGGGGCGGGCACACGGCGCCCGCCGCGTCCAGCTCCTCCAGCAGCAGCGGCACGTCGCGCAGCAGGCTCGGCACCATCACCGTCTGGTCCATGTTGTTGACGGCGCCGATGAAACGGTTCATGGCGTTGAAGAGGGAGTACTTCTGGCTGTACGAGTCGCAGATCTGCATCATACTGGCGGCCGGGTAGGCGTGCTCAGCGACGCGGCTCGGACCGGACCGCGGAGCTCCTCCGGCGGCGACCTCTTCCTCCTCCTCGTCCTCCTCCGCGCTAGCGGCACCGGCCGCCCTCCGTCGCGGGCTGGGCTCGGCGGCTGCTCGCGATCAGACTCCTGCTGAGAGGCGGTGGCGGAGGCGCCGGGGTTAGAGGCTGCTCTCCCTCTCTCTCCTCCCTCCCGCAGCCCGCCTTCCCTTCCTCCCGTCCCCTCCCGCCAGCGCCTTCTCCTCCTCCCCCGCCGCCTTTATCCCCAGCCCCGTGTCCTTCCCTCAGCCTTCCCCTCCCCGTCCCCTCTCTCCCCCTCCGCTCCTCCGCCTGCCCTGCTGCAGCCGCCGGGGCTCGCTGCCGCCGCTCCCCTCCGTACACAACTAGGCAAAACGCAGAACTTCCCCCGCAACTCCTCCCGGGAACTGGATGGGGGGTGGGGTAGCCGAGAGGATGGCAGCCCCGCACCGCGCCGGTGAATTAAAATTCACGCGGTCCCCAGCCGCCGTGCCGCGGGGAAGGCACCCACCGTGGTCCGGAGCAGCTTCCCGCCGCCCGTGGCCGCGCTCCCATCCCCGGCGCCGTATTTATAGCGCGTA